>OY856411.1:1150258548-1150858548 GCA_963693085.1 Alisma plantago-aquatica | reverse complement strand
TATTTTGTACTCTCCATGATACTCCTAGGGTTGGAGGCTGCGGATTGGAGAGGGTTTGACTTCTTAGGTGGATAAGGGTCTTCTCAGTGGGGAAGGTGGACTTTGGACTACTTCAAGAAGGTTGTCTCAACGGGAAGCTACTTTAAGAGGAAGGCTACTTCAAGGAGAGCTTGAGGTTACTTCAAGGAAGGCTGCTTCGAGGTTGGTGAGACTACTTCTAGGTTAAGGTTGTCTGAAGGGTTTGGTGAAAGAATTGTAATTTTATATAATATCCTTGTGAGGTAATAAAATTTAATTCTTTCAAAATCTCGGTTGGGTAAGCAACCGGGTAGTGGATTGACTGCCTTAGTATTTGCTAAGGTTGGAACCACTCTAAATCCTTGTCCCCTTATCCAATATTTTTGTGGTTGTTTGCTTTGAGTTAAATTATTATTAAAATATCCATAAAACCCTATTCACCCCCCCTCTAGTGGTTTTTCAATTGATATCAGAGTAGGCTTCAAGGAGCTCTAATCGAGTCTTGAAGAATGAAGAGTGATGGTGTCTACAACCGCAAGCAAAGGAAAAGTATGGACCAATCTTCCACAAGTTGCAGTTGGTGCTTAGGAACAAGCCACACAACACTTAGTTGTCCATGGAGAGAAAAGAAGGAAGAGGCACACAAAAATTGCCTCATTGCTACAACCAATGAATAAGAAGAAGAGGTAAGCCTTCTTGATTTATCAAAAGAAGAGCTAATTGCTAGTCTTGAATAAACACATAATAAGTATATTGATTGCAATAAGAAATTAAAGAAATCTAATAAAGCAAATGATGAGTTACATGCTAAACTTCTTTCTATCACATCTGAAAATGAAGATTTGTATACAAAATTAAATGATCTTGGATTTGAAAAGGATAGCGTTATTTCTGAAAATCATACTTTGAAATCATCTCTAAATGATTGTAATGTGAAGATTTTTACTCTAGAAACAAATTACGATCTTCTATCTCAAGAAAAGGTTGGATTACTTGCAAAGTTAAATGATCTTCAAAAACATCATGTTTTGTGTACACATCTAGATTATGATATTATTGTGAAAGAAAGAGATTCCTTGTTATCTAATCTAGATCAAGCAAAGTTAGACATCAATAAGAGAATGAATGAGATTTTTAAGCTACAACAAGAAGTTAGTAGTTTGAGTAACAATGATATCCTTGATAAAAATTTTAAATGATTCTTATCGTCAAATTGAAAGGAGAGGACTAGGTTACAATCCTAAAAGAAAATCTTATCAAAAACCTAGTTGGAGAAAGACACAAGCGCTAGAAAATCAATCTTTGTATGTACCTAAAGGCACATATACATATGTACCCAAGAACAACCTAGAACAAAATCATAGAAAGAGATATGAGGTTGATTCCATATGTTGTCATTATTGTTTACGTCTTGGACATTATTCTTTCTCATGTCCCTACAAGAAAAAGGATGTTGAGTTAGTATGGGTTCCAAAACCCAAAGACTAAATGAACAAAATTAAGTTGAGATATGACCAAAGACTCTAAGTTGTATATCTCTATGTCTATCTCAACTTAACATAATGAGATAACAAATTGATTCAAATAATTAAAATTTCTAGCTTGAAAATATACATTTTAAACAAATCTGTAGAGACACATCTTTGAAAATTTGTCTTAATTAGGGTCCCCAAAACCTAAAGATTTAAATATGATTAGTTGAGATTTGATCTAAATATTACTTCGATATTCATATGTTTTATCTCAACTAAACTGAGTTTTCAAATTGTATAATTGAATTAAAAATGACCTATGATTTACTTGTAAACAATTACTGAAAAACAATACAGAAACATTCTCGGTCGAGAAACTTTTTCGATCGAGAACACTGTCGGCTGATAAATAGTCGACCGAGCAGGTTCCTATTTTCAAGTTTGCAATAAATCTGAACATGTTTTAATTAATCTAGTTTTCTATCAATTTGTTATTAATGATTGATTTAATATGCATATCAAGAATAAATCTTAGAGACCATCTTTGAAACAACACATATTTATCTTTTTGCATCATGAATTAAGGTATAACATTATGAATATGAAATCCTTAAACATATTGCAAAAATGTTATATGAAGACTGATTTTGAACAAACCTTATTCATTGATTGAAAAAGTTTATTAAGCATGTTCAGTTACATGGTTTGTCTTACAATTAAAAACTTATGAATCTGGATGAGATTATTTTGGTTTATTCTCTATATGGTTTGACCTAAAATAAGCTTGACAAAATGCCTATTTGTACATCATTTTACTCACTTATCTTGAATCTAAATGTGTTTATCATATTGGAAACATAGTTTTAGTACATAACTCTCATAAAAGGTCAACTTATTATGATCTAATATTGATTGTGACCTTAGAATCCTTAAATTGTCTTGACTATAAGATTAAGGGGGAGCTCACACAAACTATCTTGATTATAAGATTAAGAAGCTTACAAAATTTTGTAAACATCATTTTAAGTTTGTTATGACCTTAGTATCCTTAAAAGTAGTTTTGGTTATGAAAACAAAGAAATCTACAATATTCATGAATATGACATATATCTTGTTCTTAATAGAATTCTCTAAACAAATTCAGGCTTAACATCCTATGTATTTGATTAGAGATACATAGATGTATAAGCTTAAAGGATTCTCACTTCATTTTTAGGGCTTAACAATACCTTGTAAAATGGATGAGAAATCAATACACATATGCCATAAACTTAAGGGAATCTCATATCATTTCAAGGCTTAACATCCTTTGCAAATGATTGAGAAATAAATTTTGGCTAAATTTGACAATAAGTGGTTTGCATCCCTTGCTTTTAAAATTGAATATCTTATTAAGGGGGAGCATCTAATCATCAAATTGAGGGGGAGAAATAAAAAGTCATACTAAATGATTATCTTGGATATCTTTTTTAAATGACAAAGGGGGAGAAATAATATAAAATCAAAAAACATAAATTAAAATGAGTTTCATAATATATCGGCCAACACACACTTGCAAAATAAGAATGGCTACAAAAGGTAAACTTCAGGTATGAAACTCATATGATTTATATTTCATTATTTTATATTTAGGAAATGTTTGTCATCTTCAAAAAGGGGGAGATTGTTGGATAAATTGACATTAGTATAATCCCTTTGTTTCGATGATGACAAATATTTCATTCTTGTGAATCTAACATGCTACTTAAGTGTTGCAGGAATTAGGTGGATGACAAACTACTTGGAAGATCTATATGCTCAAAAATTTCTTTAATTCATGATTGTAATCAAATGTAAAATCTTGTACAAGATATAATGTACAAGTACTTAGACATCATGTAAATCAAGCGTTATATCTTCCCTAACAAATCACAGCACTTAGATAGGTCATCCCCTACAATAGTGTCATAATTGCACACTCATACACACACTCAGTACTTAGTTTAAAACATTGAACCAGGGTCAATCTCGGTCGATAAACTTCTCGACCGAGACACTCTCGGTCGACAAACTCTTCGACCGAGAAAGACCCAAGTAGCCGTTAGACACGGCAGACACGGTAGTTGGGAGTTGAATCAGAACGTTATACACACTTTCTCCAGACAGTCCCTCGGTCGACAAGACTTTGACTGAGAAGGACTCTCGGTCGACAAGTCTTCGACCGAGAATGTCTCTGTCTGCACTTTTTAGAGTTAATTAACTAGTTGTTGCTAAAGCAACTAATGTGTACCTAATGGCTAGTTAAGCACTTAGAACCCCCTAGAAAGTGTCTAGAACGTCCTTAAGAACTTGTAGGTCATTCCTATAAATAGGACATGACTTAGGACGCCCTAACACACACTTGTGCAACACTTGAGCATATACTTGTAATTGGCTATTCATTCTTGTGAGTAATAGAGCAATTCCAATAATTGGTTATTCATTCCCATTGCTCTAATTTCGTGTCCTATAGGCTTGCATCTCCTATCCACTACACCTACACTTTCATACACATTGGTTAGGAGATCAAAACGCTTGATATAGGAAATCAAGCCTTGTGCTACAACGGTATTGTAATTTCTATTTTTCCTTCTTGTTCCTTTATATCTTTTGTACTCTCCGTGCTACTCCTAGGGTTGGAGGCTGCAGATTGGAGAGGGTTTGACTTCTCAGGTGGAGAAGGGTCTTGTCGGTGGGGAAGGTGGACTTTGGACTACTTCAAGAAGGTTGTCTCAACGGGAAGCTACTTCAAGAAGAAGGCTACTTCAAGGGGAGCTTGAGGTTACTTCAAAGAAGGCTACTTCGAGGTTGGTGAGACTACTTCTAGGTAAAGGCTGTCTGAAGGGTTTGGTGAAAGAATTGTAATTTTATGTAATATCCTTGCGAGGTAATAAAATTTAATTCTTTCAAAATCTCGGTTGGGTAAGCAACCGGGTAGTGGATTGACTGCCTTAGTATTTGCTAAGGTTGGAAGCACTCTAAATCCTTGTTCCCTTATCCAATATTTTTGTGGTTGTTTGCTTTGAGTTAAATTATTATTAAAATATCCATAAAACCCTATTCACCCCCCTCTAGTGGATTTTCATAGCACGCTATAAAATGGATACAAAATATTAAAAAATACAAATAAGCACAGTTCACATAAATAACATAACATTGGAGTCGGGAAATTACTTTCATGTTCTCCCAAATTATTGGTTGGTTCCTTTTACTGAAGACCTTTCCTCCAGCCTTTTTGAACGCATCTAAACCCCTACATGTTAATGTAACATAGTAAATTGCATAATTAAATAGTAATGTAATAACATATGTTAACGCATATAAAAATGAAATATTTCTCACCAGAATAATGACATTCTCATTACGTGTCCGATTTTTGGATTCAATGTACTCCCCCCAGGATCTAGATAATAGATAGTGAAAGTCCCAGGGAGAATAACTAGTAACTCCCAATGCTTCACGCTAGATGTAAAAAAGTTAAAAATTAATAACTCAAAATCCACACAAAAATGTAATTTTCTTAAGTCCAAATTGTAAGCAAAGTAAACTTACTTCACATTGAATGGAGTTATTATTATCGTCTTCTTTTTTTGACTAAAAATTGTAAAAGCATCACAACATTATTGTTGAACACTATCAGGGTCTTTAGCTACCAGACTAATCAATGATGGAATAAAATATCCCACATGTTCAAATCCAAATTGTTTACATTGAATTTTGACTAAGTAGCTGCAAAATATGTATTACGTATGCATTAATATATAAGAAACTAGATCACTGGATCCTACACAAGGTATATGGATGTATAAACAAGATCTCACCTTATCCATGCCTCTATCATTGATGTATTCAGCCAATCATAGATAAACAACTCAATAATATTTTATATAAATAGAGAGCTTTCGTATGATTGACCTGCATAATCTGCTTCTAAAGAAACAACTATAGGTAAATGTATATTATGTGCACATAGACATATTGCCATTCCCTTATAAGCAGGACCTAACGGGAATTTTAGGTCAGTTGGAACCCAACTTGGTAATGCAGGAAGTGGAGGTGGAGGCCTAGATGCTCCGGGTGTCTTCTTTTTAACCTGTATATATAATTTCATATCAATTGACCTCATATATATACATTAACGATTTAACGTAATGTAAATTTATCTTACAATTTCAGTAGTGTAGACGACATCCGCTTTGGGCCACAATATCACCCCACCTTCTACCTCAATAAGTGTATCAATATCCGAGTGGGCATATGGCAATGTAGCTTCCCTCCAATCAGGGAATACACGTATCGGGCTCACACGAATGTAACCCTGTGGCATTGGAGCCCTGTGAATCGTTTCCCCAGAAAGGGACAGGTAAGCCTACGCCTCTACAACAATATAGTCTTCAATTTTTAAGCGGCATGGCTTCAACGCCTACAAAATTTACGTGAAGAATGTTATACATATATACATATCATCTTGAAAACATATCATCTTGAAAATACTAGCTACTATGTCATTAACAATACTTATAGCGGACGTGCTAGGTGGTGGGTCTACAGGATTACTCTCAGCATGTGCATCAGGAGAAGAGCGGGTCGTCATAGGCTGATTGGAAGCCTGAGATGCCTGCCACCGCAACATTTCTTCCTTGACCTTCTTAGCAACTATATCCTCGACTCTCTTATTCTCCTATACATGGATAAAAGAAACATTAGCTTCTTATTATTGAATTCCCTTTTGCAGTAACATTCTAAAAAGAATAGGTTACCTCTTCTTGTGGAAGTCCCGCTCTTGCAACAGGTTTGCGCTGGGATGGCCCAAAGAACGCTTTGATGCCCACACCAACGTCTGCACCCCTAACACATCCAGGATGCTCTGGCTTACCCAGAGCAACTGTCAATTCATCCATTGTGCCCTGAGGGATGAACGTGCCATGTTTCCTCTGCTCGTACAGCTCCCGCTAATCACCATCAATAGAAATTGGTAAGTAAACACCACAAATAATCAATATTTGAACGACATGCATTATTGAGTTGTATTTTATCATTTTCGTAGCCGCCTCAGCAGTTACAGGTTCTTTATTTCACCCTTCTTGTTTTGCCTCCCAGCTATCTAGACATCATGGCGAGGCATGGGTGTGGTACATGTAGTAGAGGACTCCTGAGTAGCAGCAGACTCCGCCTATAGTCTTTGGCGAACGCCTGCATAGCCCTTTGGACCCATTGTGTGGCCATGCACATTCAATGCACGCCTTTCTCTTTGCGCCTCACTGAATGCATAGTTAGTATGCACATTGATTTGGTTAGTAACACTAAAGGTTAATCTTGAATAGGTGAATACAACATATAATAATTAAATTGGGAGTGACGCTTAATATCTTGAATTCTTCAGTTTGTCTTGAAGCAACAAATGTGTCCCAATCTTCTTTGTCTAGGAAGTTCCACTTTTCAAGGGCTGACTTCTTCTTCTTATCGCCATCTTTTATGTATTCTCTATTGAGATATGTCCTATAGTTCCTTAGCATCTTTCCAGCGCATTGCATCATGCTTTTATGATGCAACTTCTCATCCAATGCAAACAGATTATGTAAAATAGAATTGTTATTAACTAGTATCCAAAAATAGAATTGCAAATAATAGAATTTGTAATCTACAAAATAGAATTGCAAATAATAATAACTCACACATAAATCCTTCAATATAAAGTCTTTCTTTTCCTGAGGAGCTTTATGCCAATTATAATACTTAACACCACAATGGCTTCGAGTGACACACCCAAGATAGTTTACAAAATTATTGCAGTTCACTCCAATTGCATTTCCTGCATTATCAAACTCCACAGCCAATCTGGATCCACTGCCCCTTAGTGTTGTTAACTTCTTCACCAGAGTGATGCCCCTTTTCTTGTTAACTTTTTGGTGATGCGCATCAAGTGCCTCCAGTGCTTCAGAGGGTACATGTGCATCATCAACCTAAAATTTGACAAAATAAATACACTGAATTAGCCCAATATAGAAATATAGGATATATGACATAACTAGAAGATAATGACTTTCTATATAAATATAGGATATGTTTTTAAAACTTACATTGGTATCCTCATCATGCTCATCATGTACATCATCCTCATCATGGACATCATGCTCATCATGGACATCATGGTCAGCCATCTGAAAATGTCATTAAAAAGGCAAACATTTAGCATTTGTATTAACTAGAAGATAATGAAACATTATATCTGAAAATGATATTGATATTAAAAAAGCAAACATTTAGCATTTTATATAGTTCACATATAAAAATGAAACATATAAAAAAAATATAAACATGCATGCCTCTAAAATTGCGATCTTTTATCAATTAACAATCCTTCATTGTGATCTTCGTGCACATATAAGTCATCATTAGCTTCAATATTTTGTGGAGTTGGCAACCCAACTGAGAATGGATTGGAGTCATCATACTTATCATAGTACTCTTCTTCATCTATAGGATCTTCAATGAACTGTCTTTTACCATGAAGAACAACCGACCATTTATCATTTGCAGGATCATTGATATAAAACACTTGTTTCGCCTGTGATGCCAATATGAATGGTTCACCATTCTCACCAATCTTTTCAAATTTCACTAAAGTGAAACCCAATTCATCCACTATAACTCCTTTGGTGTTATCAACCCAATTACATTTGAAGAGTGGAATTCTGAAATCTATGTAGTCAAACTCCCATATGTCTTCAATGACACCATAATATGACATTTTAGCTTCACGTGGACTCTTATCCTTTGCACTTGCAAAATACATAGTCGACGCTTGAAGGGTGACCCCACTGTTTTGGATGACACTCTTATCATCTTGGCACTTTGTGTAATATGTGAACCCATTAATGTCAAACCCTTCATAAGACATAACATTCGATTTTGGTTTAAAGGCGAGGCATTTGATAATTTCTGTAATATCATCTGGTGTTTGAGATAGTTGATGTAAGACTTTATCTTCAAACCACTGAGTAAAAGTCTTGTTATGCTCTCTAGCAAGCCACATTGAACTGGCTTGAGGATGTTGTCTCTTGATGAAATTGGTATGTTCCTCGATATAAACACTCACTTCGTCCATGTTGTGTAAAATATACAAGTGACCTTGTTCCAACTACTCACAGTTGATTACTTTCACCCGTGATCCCAAAATTCCTTTTCCCTCCTCAATTTTCTTGTCATTAACGGGAGTGTCATTACCACTCAGAAAGTCATTGCAAAAATCCATAACCTCTCTCGCCACATAACCCTCAATAATACTCCCTTCAGGCCGATAATGGTTTCGAACATCACCTTTAAAAACACTCATGTATCGTTCAAAGGGATACATACAATGCAAGAAAATTAGTCCCAACACTTTCACTTCCCTAGTCGAGTGGACAACAAGATGTACCATGATATCAAAGAACAAAGGAGGGAAATACATCTCAAGCTGACATAGGGTAACAACCACTTCTCTTTGCAAATTATCGAGAGTATCAGGGTCAATAACTTTGCTGCACTGACTGTTGAAAAAGAAACAAAGTCTGGTGATTGCAAACCTTACATGCTTTGGCAATATAGATCGAATTACCACGGGCAATATTTGTTGCATTAGAGTGTGACAATCATGAGATTTAAGACCTATCAACTTCATATCTTTCATTGATACCAATCTATGGATATTGGATGAGTAACCATGTGGCACCTTAACATTTGCCAAGCATTCACAAAAAGCTTTCTTCTCCTTTCTAGACAACATGTAACAAGCGGGAGGTAAGTATGTTCTTTTATTACCCATTTCATGTAATTTTGTTAATTCTGACCTTATTCCCATTTCACGTAGGTCCAATCTGGATTTTATCCCGTCTTTAGTCTTACCTGGTATATTCAACAGAGTACCAATGATGCTTTCATAGACATTTTTATCAACGTGCATGACATAGATACAATGCCTGACTGTCAAAGAACTCCAATAAGGAAGATTCCAAAATATTGACTTCTTCTTGAATGAAGAATTGTCACTCCGTGTGGCCATAGTACATTGTGATCTCTTACCAAATTCATTGACAATGTCTTTTACTCTTTCATAAACAACATCCCATGGTATAGGTTTAGGTGCACTCCGTTCCTCATTTCATCCATTGAATGCTTTGCGCTTCCTACAATACGGATGGGATTTTGAAAGAAACCTTCAATGACCAAGATATATAGTAAACTCTAGGGTGCAGCGATTGCGAATGGACATCCATGATCTATCCATTCTATGATCAAAGAAAAAACAAGTATATATTAGGACAAGATTAGGGTCTAGGGTTAACAAATACATGTGATGTCATTCTTATATATAATAAATGTACATGTACCACCTATCCCATCCTTGAATACCTAATCTCACTAGTAAGTGTATAATGTGTATTGGGTTTTCAAGAAAATTTCGGCACCATTTCCCCGCTGTTCTCCAAGTACATATGTACTTAGAGAACAAACGGGGAAATGCTGCCGAAATTTTCTTGAAAACCCAATACACATTATACACTTACATCCTAAGTGAGATTAGGTGTTCAAGAACAGTCCCAAACTGGGGACTATCCAAGATTTACTCCTAATGAGTAAATCTTGGACGAGTTTCTAGGCCAACAAATACATGTATGTTGTCATTCCAATACCTACAATCCTAGTTTCATCTTATATATAATAAATGTGTACCACCTATCCCATCCTTGAACACATAATCTCACTAGTAAGTGTATAATGTGTATTGGGTTTTCAAGAAAATTTCGGCAGCATTTCCCCACTGTTCTCCAAGTACATATTTACTTAGAGAACAAATGGGGAAATGCTACCGAAATTTTCTTGAAAACCCAATACACATTATACACTTACATCCTAAGTGAGATTAGGTGTTCAAGAATAGTCCCAAACCGGGGACTATCCAAGATTTACTCCTAATGAGTAAATCTTGGACGGGTTTCTAGGTCAACAAATACATGTATGTTGTCATTCCAATACATGAAATCCTAGTTTCATCACAATTGATGTTAGGGTTTCATCACAATTTTAGGTATCATATAGAGTATGTCGATGTTAGGGTTTCATCATGCAATAGGGATTCATGTAGATGTTAGGGTTTCATCACAATTGATTTCATCATAATTGATTTCATCACAAGATTTGAACATAATTGATTTCATCATATAATTGAACATAATTGATTTGAACATCTTAATGGATTTCATCGTATAATTGAACATAATTGATTTCATCACAAATTCATAATTGATTTCATTTGAATATATACCCTCTTCTTCTTTCTTCTCGATCCTTACCAACAGAGCTACGGCCATGCCAGCCCACACGGCCGTGTTTGCTGTTGGTAAGGATCGAGAAGAAAGAAGAAGAGCGGGCTACTAAAACAAGAAGAGGAGGGCCTATTGTTGGTAGCAGCGTGGAGACGGAGGCGGCGGTGTGAGGAGAAGGGCGCCGAGCACACCAGTGGCAGGAGAAGGGTGCCGAGCACACCAGTGGCAGGAGAAGGGAGTCAAGCAGAGAAGGAAAGGCATCGGCGGCGAGCAGAGAAGCAGCAGTAGGCGGTGGCGGCGGCGGCGAGCAGCAGCAGCATGCGGCGCAGAGGCAGGGGTCGGCGGCAGCGACGCAGCAGGGGTCGGGAGTAGCAATTTGATCGCATGATGAAATAGAAGAAAGGGCTACTCTGCTATGCGTGGGGGGGGCTATTAAGTTACTAAAAGGCATCGGTTATCTATAACAACCGACACCTTTATTATTAAGCATTGGTTATCCCAATAAAACCAACGCCAATTTACCCTAAATTTTTTGGCGGGGAGGGCGCGCGAACCATTATCAGCGTCGGTTATCCCACGAAAACCGACACCCATATGGTAAAATTTGTGCGCAATTTTTATCTTCTTTAGGCGTCGGTTATTAGGTAAAACAATGACGTTGTATGTTACACTTTGGGGGCAATTTTTTTTGCTCGAAAAAATTGGATTTCACGGGCTATATTAGGTGTCGGTTTCGTGTCTTCAGCTGACGCTGAATAAAAAGTGATACTTGTTCCTGGCTGGTCTTCAAATATGGATGTCGGTTTTCCTTAATAGTTGACGTGTAATGTTTATCAGCGTCGGTTTCGTTAAATAACCGACGCCCTAAAAAGTGACGTTGAACGATGTTTTTGTAGCAGTGAACAGACTCGGTGAGTTCCTTTCGTTGTCCTAGCCCAAGATCATTAGGGATATGAACTTGCCCAATTGTGGGTTTAAGATTAGCAACCTGACTGGGGTCATCCTTGGACTCATCTTCCATCATATATTTGCACTTGGGGTCTGAACTATCTTCAGGGTTCAGGATGTTATAGGGGGCGGCTTTTGGCACAAAACCTTCCTCAGTGGTGGCCTCCTCTTACCTAGTCTATATCTTATCTTCCATTCTCTCCTGGCAGGAGAGTCTTCCTTCTTAGCAGTCAAGGATGATAGTGATCTTGGTGCAGGTCATGTTGTTTCACATAAGCTAACTTTATTAACTTCAGTTCCATACTTAGGGTATAAAGCATCATAAAAATTTTGTTTATGATATTTCTGTTACATGCATTTTATTATTTGGCAGAGGATGCCTTAATCATTAACATACATAACCCTAGTACTCAGAAAGAGATAAAGATAGCAGCTACATGTACCTATGGTTTATTAAGTAAAGGAGGGAGAGAAGTATGAAAGTAGATGAGAAATCCTTGAGGTATTTTATTTTGAGTGAAATCCTCTGACTTTGACCAGGCCAGATGCACGGGTGAAGGAGTCCTCCTAAGATGACTAACGGTGCATAGGAAAATATTGCCAGCCCCCGGATCGTGGTCCTTTGTAGACACCATTGTTTTTTAAAAGCACTCTAATAATTCCCTTTGGGCTCCACAAAACTCTTAAAATTTAATAATTATTAGAGGTTAAATGGTAAACCAGGCTCTGAAGAATCACACCCCCTCCCCCCCATTATCCCCTATTTAGGTGGACCGAGAGGGAAAGGGCCATTACCTTCATTATAGGATCAATGCTTTAGCAAATAACCAAAAATAATTAATAAGTTTCGCTAAAGCAACTAAGTTTGGTACAAGATAAATGTCACATTCTCCATATAGGAGTTACATTCATGGATTTTCTAAGGTTGAAACATAAAAGTAATGACTAACTATCTATAACCTCCTTAATTACATTAATTTCTGTTCTTATAGGTGCATTCTTTTCCTGGATGTCCATTTTCATCATACTTGTAGAATAATGGCAGATTATCCTAATACAGCATGAAACAAAAGCACGATCAGTATAACGGGTTACACTTATATGTGGGGGAAACAAAATGTTTACATCTAAGTATAACAACATATCCACAACAATTATTGTTATAGAATCAAAATAATCATTTGTTTCATAAACTCTCAACCCATTTTTACTGAACCTTAGGGATACCCTCTCTTAGGATATTATCCATGTAGTGGGCGTTAAGCCACCTCTTAATCTGGAGCTAGGTGCCATGTTGGCCACCTCTCAATCTAGAGCTAGGTGCCATGTTGGTCTTCCCAATCTGGGGCATGACCTCATATGACCTTACCAATCTGGGGCTTGGTCTGACCTTCCCAATTTGGGGTGTAGTAGTCTTTAGTCATCATCATGACTCTTTCATTTCTTTCCATTCTCAAACTTCAAGAGTTGGTATGTGGGGTTCGAGCAAGTTACAAGCATATATTGTGATATCCATAGTGACTTTATAGTTGTTAGGATATAAATATCATGCAAGCATTTAATTTCAAACAATCCAGGAAATCTCAAAAAATGTTGAGAAACTAATGCAGTTAGTCTTAGGTGTAACCACATACCTTGATCAGGTGTACTTGATGTCCAAGCAAGAGCAATTATGAATAACCAAACAAGAAACCACACAATTATCTTGAAAGTTAAAGCAATACACCCATGTATCATTATTCTATCGAAATTCATCACTAAGACTGACTTGGGTCTAAAGTTAGGGTTTCATTAGCATTTTGTCTTCCTAAACCCTAATTATCACCTTTAGTGACTTTTAGGTTGACAAACCCTAATCTTATCATTAATTGCACTTTTAATCTCAAGGAAACCCTAATTATCAACTCATGGGTTGTTAAGTTCAGATAGGTTCCAAGTTGCTCTTTTTATAAAAAGATCAATCTTTTATTATCAATATCAATTGAACACATTAGGATCATCAAAACTTAGAACTTAGAGTTCTAATCATTAACTACATTAAAGTTGCTAACTTTATGTATTTTTCAAACTAGAAGCATATCTAGGTAGTGCACATATTTTTATTGGATTGCTCGTATTTTTCTGAGTAAAAATCATATATTACATGCCTTCATTAGACATTCCTACGGTTTCTAGAATTATTACAAAATAAATCCATTCTATCTAATGGGGGCTAGCCACCTAGGTAGAGAGCCCTGAGCCCCGCCCTTCCAACTCGGCTGGGTTGGCCTATCAACACTTGCTAAATCAGCAACCTGTCTGCGTGGCAACCTTGTTGATTAAGCAAGAAAAAAAGTACCATATATAGATCACCCTTACGTCTTCAATACGTGCGTGAGGGCAACGAAGTGTTTTCCTTGCCTCCCTTCTTCAACCTCATGTCTGCGAGCAACTCTGTAGTGTGTGGTCAACGCATTAGTTGACTTGGGGCTCTCATCCTCCCAATTGGTAGTCAAGAATGCTCCTACCTTCACCGCACTTCCCTGATCTCGTTGACGTAGGTTGATTTCTCAGAGGTTGTTTGAACATGGAGGTCGGCGAGATCGATCCTCTGGCTGCACATGTACTAGTTGTGTGGGTAGAGACAACACTTAGAGGTGAAATTAGATTATAAGATTAATTCCACGAGTTTGACAAAGTCCCATGCTGGGTTGGTTGATCTTGCAGAGGATCCATGACCCTCTATTTATAGTCTTCTATGTTGGTTGGGTTGCACATGGGAGATGGATTTGGGTGATTCTTCTAAAGGTCTACAAATTGGGTAAAACCTAGGGTAGGTAGACTCAGATTGATCTCACTAAGTTAACAGACAAGTTTCCTTGCTTGCTCATTTAGTAAAACTTTGTGAAATCAGCTTGGAAATCCAGCATGTCGGCGTCCCTATTTCCTAATCTAACCAAGGTAGGTGACAATGTCACCACTGTTGGATCTCAGATTCGACGATCTACAATCCATGCATCAAATAAAAGATCGAAAAAAAGGAATTCTAATTAATGAAATTTGTGACATTTAATGTCATTCCTAGTTAAATCATACACTTTAGGGATTTTTGTAAAATCTATAACTTTCATTCTATAAACCCTTTTAATCTCGAGTTTTAAGGAAAAGTCTTGAATGACTTAATATAGACGTTTGCAAATATTGGGACCAAAATTCAAAAAGAAATATGTCTTTTATTAACATGCAAGTATTCCCTTTATAAGGCATATTTCAAGCATTAAAACACATTCTTCTCTCTTTCTTTCTTTTCTATTATCTTTATTTTTGATATTCTTCATATTAGAAACCATGTGCAAACGAAAACTAATTAATAGTGGCCATCCATACCACTTTCTAGATAATTCTAGACAATTCTCTCAAGTACACATAGTTGTTATCTATTTTTGTTTGCTTTTTTATTATTATGGGATTTTCTTCTCTCCCTTTTTCCTTTTATCCATTATTGGGTTAGTAATTCAGTTGAAATCATGAAATCAATCATCCAAGGGAAATTCACAAGGAAATCATTCTTTAAAAGCAAAGCACACAAAATTCCAACATGTCTCTTTTACTAAAATAATTTCATTTTAATTATATAAAATACATGTGAAGTTGAGGTTATAACAGACCTCCACTTAGTCAGTCATTATGTATGAAGTGGGGTCTTTTTTCTTGCTTTTTTTCATGGCCGTAGGATTTAAATGCATAATTTTCTACAAATTTGTTGCATATGGTCAATATACTAATAGGGTATTGACATGAAATCAATGGGTTGGTTGATGCATCGACTAGGTTGGTCGATGCATCAACTTTGGGGGCTATTTTAATTTGTGCTCCATGGTCAATGTTGTCAACTATAAAGTCCATGCATCAACTTTTATTAGTAAAATATGTAATCTCAAGTATATATAATTAATTTTTTGTGATATTACTTCAAGAAATTGGTGAAATTGGTCTTCAAGCAAGTAACTATCTATTTAGTGGCATATGAATGAAAAATATGAAATAATAACCTATTTGCATATAAAAGGACACACAAATGAATTGAGAAAATAACATAATTGAGCATGTATAACTATCCCTTCAAGAACTTGCGTAAAATGATAGAGAATAGGTGGGCATGTGTTGAATGAAAGTACACTTGAAGATATAGTTAGCCAATGGTCCTCAAGAGTTACCCTAACAATTAGAATTACATTTAGGAAAACACATCATCGATGTGTACCACCTTAGTACATATATCAGGTCATTGGTATTTGACTCCCTCTCATGAGTAGGGGCCATGATTCCTATTCTTAGAGAGGGTGTGTACCTTGGAGGCCTCAAAAAGCACATGGACAATGCAAATCACACGATGCGGCAATAGAGAAAGTTCATGTCAAGAGTGTGTGTGGCACCAGGACTTCTCATTTTACATGCATGGGGAAGAAATCATGCAACCTATGCACAACAAGGACCGCAAACAAGGGGGCACACATATAGGAGTGCTTGCCAAGAAAAGTTCAATAAACACATGAGGTGAAGAGCCCATGCAGTCCATGTGTGAGGGAAACTACAAATCATGTGGGCACTCCCAAGGAGAGTGCCTATAATATAAAGCCTAAGAAACAACAATTTGACCTTGGCGAGATTGTTCACTACTTTGGTGCTATCCTAAGTAGTCACCAATTTATTTTTGGTTTATCGCTAAAACAAAATGATTGGGCATCCTAGCTTGTGTGCATAAAGTGAGGAGAACAATGTTGAAGTGAAGTCATCACCATGATATTAGCGGGGAAAAAATAAGGAAGTCATATTGAAACTCCATGAAACAGCAAAAAAGGCATAGATCAACATTCAAAGACTTGGGTAAGGCGCCTTGTTACGTGTAGGACAAGTGCAAGGCACCTTCACACACTGGTTTAGTACTACCAACTTCGACGAGGTACAAAATGAATTTTTTGTGAGAAAACAAGTTTAAACGAATAGCATAGTGTAGACTCATGCATGTATGTTAGTAGAACAAAAATCAGAGTAGGATAATGCATATTACATAGCATCTCAATGGTAGGTACTTGTATCATTCCACCATAGTAGGATTAAAAAAATGTTGGAGAGAATAGTCTTTATTGTGGCTTGACCTATTCTACATTGCTTGGTTGTCGTGGAGACGAAGAGGGTTAGTTCTCCTTTGTTATTCACCAGATAAGGTGGATTAGAAGCATTGGAGATGATATCTACCTTCTCCAATCCCACAATTCCCTAACCTTAGGGGTTGTTCCAAGGTTTCTAGTCTAGAGGCAAGGTTGGCAGTGTTAAGTCTTAACATAGTTGCTAATCTAGATTTCTAGGTGCTAACCTCAATAAATGACAATCAATGGTCATTTTTATTGAGATTGATGGTTTCTTTAGGCTTTAAAGCAAGATAGATATCCTTTTTTCCATGATTATTGAATTCCATCTAACAGTTCACATGGGTGTTCTCACAAATGCAACCCTATTTTAATGGGATTTCTTGTAGGTTCAATTAGTATATTCGGTCCACATCAGCATCGCATGACAAGTTAAGGAATGTGTGTATTTGATGGGCACCTGCCTTGATTTATTGAGCATAGCATAGAAATATCTCTTCATGTTAGGACGTCCCTCAATGTGTAACTCACATGCTTAAGATGTTTTTATTGCTTTCTCTCATTCTATTAACCTTGAGTGCCATACAACCATATTCTGGTAACTACGGTTACACACATAATTCATTACTAAATCACTTTTCATTTAAACATTTTCATATATCTTGATTTGATTTGACACTCCAATTTTCATTATGTTCAGCAATCAACTTATAGTAAACCAAAAATGGAGTGTCAACTCTTGGTCTATAAAGAATTCCTTATATTTGTCTTCTTAAAGGGTTGGAAATATTACCCATTGGACAAATAACCCATTAGAACCAAATTAATTTGACCCAATAATAATGAGTGTAATGGATCATCACTTATATCTTGGGAGCAATGGGAATCTCAACCCAAGTTAAAATTTATGCTAGAGACCCAACAATGCCCATAGAAACCCAATAAGAATAAATCCTAGAATACCAATGCTAAAACTTCTATTTTAACATCTCTTAGTGTTTCCACAAGCCTAATCCTCCTGACTCTCCCTCATTCCCCATCGATGGTCAGTCTCAACCTCCCATGTCTATCGACTGTCCACAATGACAAGTATTGAGTTTCAAACTCCAGGAGAGAAGACATATACAAGAATGCATATGCACATCATGAAGGAGGTGTTTCCAAAGTGGAAACTATTACACCATCATAAATTTACCTTTGATCCAACACTAGAAGTGAATGTACAATCTACTTTCCTCTTTCATCCAGAGTGAGCCTGCTAATATTAAGGGGAGGGTCATATTGGGAGAGTTACGCACAAACATACTTTTTGATCCTATATAAATTGATAACTATGTGGTGAAGAAGCCACAATTGAAGCATATACGTTGTAATAATATCCGCAATGACAACCAGAACTAGGGGATAAATGTTATGGTGGATATCGCACATTTTCGGAGGAAGTAACCACAATTGTTGACCACAAAATATCTATTCCTGACATGGACACCAAGGTCATTGACCCAAATCTATACCCGTTGCATTGGGTTCTTAGATTATAATATACTTTGTAGTATTGAATTGCTGGTGTAGAATAATGATGATATTTGGTTGGTGGGTGCAAGGTGGTCGTATATCAACAAAGACAAGAAACTTCAGCATTGAAAGCTCATTTTATTGAATTACTTTGAGGTAAGCTCACAAATATTCCCCTTCCATCCCCAATTTTTATTTCCAATGAGGCCTATTTTTTCTAATCATTCTATTTTTCTCAATGTTAGTGTGAGTTCCTAGAATCAAATAAAGCTTGCAAAAAGCAGCAACACAAATGGCATTTTGAAAATGCATACATAAATGACATAGTTGAGAAGATGAAAATGGGTGTGCACGAGATAGCAAAACCTCTTGTCGATTTGATTGGAACTTCTTATTATTTTATATATCGACAATGGTGGCTCTGGTTTTTTTGCTACTTTTAAGAACTGGTTGGATACATGTAGTAGAAAATTTCATGTAACTACACCTTTCTATTATAATCTCTATAATTTTTGTGTGATGCCCCGCGCCACAAAGCACGAGATAACTCAAAACTAAATGCGAAAAGCAAAACTAAACAATAAGATTACCGAAAAATATAGGAAATTAAAACCATTTTCATTAAGCTCTCCAAGAAGCAAAAGCCTTCACATATAAGTCCTTACATATCACAAAGTGTTTCGGCCATAGTAGCTTGGGTGGTAAGAGCTCGGTAAGTCCCAATGAAGGGCCCAGGTTCAAACCTCACCGAAGGCACTTTGCGAATGGAAATCCATGCTGATTAGGCACGGGAGGGGGTGACAAGACCACACCCTCTCATGCCTCGAGAGTTTACCATGTCGGGCTCGCCCGGGGTGGGTTCTCTCGGTCACCAAAAAAAAGATCACAAAGTGTTTACGTAAACATGTTCTTATCATGTATGTCATCAACTCGTTACAAGATAACCTGTTCCAAACATATGTACATGTCCACTTAATCTTTACATCAAAAGGAGGAACCCGAGCCAAAACAATGTATCGAAAGCACGTCTACAAAACACACCCAAAAACCATCCTAAAGACCTAAGTGTATAGGGATGACTCTGTTGGATCCTAGATGGGTGATTAGATGCTCTAGAGGGGGGGTGAATAGAGCTAAAAGCACTTACACAAAATTCATTAAACCTTCAATATATATGATAAGATAAGGTTGCTAAATAGGTAATTTGAGTGCAACTAAAACATGCATAGCAAGGATGAGAGAGATTGAACATGCACCAATAGACAAGCTATTTAGAGTGGTTCCACACTTCAAACTAGAAGTGTGTCAGTCCACTTGCCTAGAGAGGTCAACCTCTAGGACTTCCAAACTATTGCACTCTTATATTCATTCATAAGACATACAATGCATGACCAAACAAAGGACTTACCTATCCAATACAAAGAGTCTTCAACCTTACCAAGGACTTACCCACTTTGCAAGAGTCTTCGACCTTCTCCAAGGACTTACCCACTCTTGCACAAGTCTTCGGCCTTGTAGGAATTACCCACTCTTCTTGGGTCTTCTGCCTTTGACTTCACCTTCACTCGGAGAAGCTTCCACAAAGGACTTACCCACTTGAGCTTGAGTCTTCTGCCTTCTCCAAGGGCTTACCCACTCTAGCTCCAAGTCTTCATCCTTGATCTTCACCAAGGGACGCCTTCCCTTGTTCTTCTTCACCTCTCTTGGACAAGAGAGAGAACCTTCATCTTCATGATTGAAAGAAGAGATAGGAGGTGGTGGAAGTGAGAGCCTCACAAGATATACATGTAGGACTAGCTCTCTTACAGATTTCCTACTCACTCTAATGGATGTAGAAAGTGATTAAGTTTAGAGAGAGAGAGGAGGCTGTAGGAAGCACTCAACTATAGAATAGGAGCCTCACATAGAGTTTGCAATGAATGCTCAACCTTGGAATGAAGCCCAAGGGGTCCTATTTATAGCTGGGGATGCCTCTAAGCCTTTGGGAACACTTGTGAACGAAAACTAGCCATTTTGTGGCTTGCAAAGGATCTATTTTCACTTGTTGCAACTCCACAACGGCTAGAAACACTTTTCTGCACTTTTCCGTACAGTGCATTCGGTCGAGTTTCAATGGGTGTAACTGGACCGATCAAGTAGTCCACTACCCAATCGCTCGAGTTCTGTGAGTGCACAACTCGACCGATGCAATCTTCAAAAAATCATCCAAGGTGGATCGGTCGAGTTTCAGGGTGGGAAACTGGACCGATTCAATCTTCAGAAAATCAGTCCAGGTGGATCGGTCGAGTTTCAGGGTGGGAAACTGGACCGATCAAGTGCCTGTAAATGATTTTCAAAGCTGCATCTAAAGTGCTCTAATATTCAATCTAAGTGTTCTTGATATTTTTCTAAGCTTAATTACAAGTCATACAATCATTACAAGTGATTTACAACATGATTCTAATGGATATACATCATATTACAAAAATGTGCACTTGTATGACTTTGACTTGTGTTTTCTCCAATTTGAGATGCGCAAGATAGGGCAATTGGAGTGTGTCTATACCTAATCTAAAAGCATTCAAGTAGAAGCATTAGACACCAATATGTGGAATGGTTAGTCATCATCAAAACACGGGTTTAGTCAATTTAGACGTGAGTCAACATTGACCTAATTGACCTTGAGTCAACAGACTCTAGGACTCTAACAACAAAAGGACCACAAGCATCATTCCCAACCTTAGCAGCTACTGTCCTTCTTACTGCTGCTCAGCTTCCACTGCATTATCTCCACCTCCTCATGCATGTACACCTAAAAGATGTGAGAAACCCACGGGTGAGATCCAAATCTCAGAGGGAGATATAACTCTCCATCAACACTATTATTAGCACATATAAGGTGATTAAAGAACAATCAGTAAAGTTATAACTATGATAAACAACTAGTCATTACTAATAGTATAAGAAATTGGAATTGGATTATGAAACATCTTATCATCATATAAAGAATATGAAGAACATGTATATCCTCTACCAACTAATAATTATAAAATAAAGGTAAGGCCTCATATGATATTTTCACATTTGATCATAACTAGTATACTTCTCGGCTAATTACACATTTTATTATGCCCTGAGGATTTGAGTCGTACCACCCAAATTCAACTGACCACTACTAAATCGAAATTGGTGCCATACAAGGTCTATGGAAGAGTCAAAATCCACGACCTCACCAAACCTCGTTGTCAGTACACAAGTATACACCAGAGACATACCAATACACTACAACCTGTGACATATAGTCAAACGGTGAAAGTCCTAGCCCACCCTGGTAAAGGTCACGATGCTAGTGAAATTGAGTTATGACCCATATCCGCACTCCTTCCAGGGTATGTCCCACAACCAATCATGTGAAACCACGTAAGTAACATATCACTGAGCTACGGCCTGCAACCACACTCCTTCTAGGGTATGACCTACAACCAATCTTGTAGATGCATATACTCAACAGTATATGACTCCAAGCTTCCTCTAAGGGAAAGCCTATTTCACCATTCAGCAAATGGTGACACTGGGATGGATCTATGGTACAAGGTAGAACTACATGATTAGGTTTTGCTTGATTAGTTAAGTCAATTAAGTGTATTTTAGCATCAACCAAGTTACAACATATAAAGTCATAACAAACTCTACAAAGGTAAGGGCATAGCACATTTATAGAAGATATAAATGTATAGGGTGTGAACGTGTCACACTATCACCACATGATGCATGTATTATTGTCATTCACCATACCATCAATACCAAAGTCACTTGCTATGAGATATCAACCCCTCAGCCCATCATTCCTATATCACAAGTGTTTCAGCATGCCTCTTGAAGGTTCATTCAACCTACATCATGTCTCATAGACATAGCATACACTAGCTATGATTATCAATCTCATAACACTTGCATGGTTAGAAGTTCATAAATGAGAGAGATAACCACATAACATCATAACCATTCCAATAGAGAAAAACAAGTAAGTCTCATTACACATTGTTAGGGTTAGGGTTTCTTCTTAGTCGATTAGGGTTTACAAAGCTAGGCCCAACCATCCAACTTAGAACCATCACCCTCAATTATCTTAGAGTGTATAAGTATTAGGAAACATAATTAGAGTTGATTAGATAACATACTAAACAACATTATATATGGCTTATGTACCATTCATATATGAATACCATTAAGTGTTCACATGTGCTTCTCATCCACCTAACATCACCCTATGTTGACCACATAACCACATAGGTCGCGACATCCCATCATGGTCCATGTCACAACCACAACCCTCATGTATCTCAACCATCCACCAACATGTCATGACCTCCACCCTTAAAGTCATGTCGCGCCTGCGACACTTAGGGTTTCACAAAGCATCTCGACCAAAGGTGTCTCAACCTCCACCCATGTCACGACCCAAGACCATCATGGTTGCGAACCTACACTCTAGGGTGAGTCTCAATTCAAGCAAGGTAGGAACAAGACACCAACACCAAGGGTGACTAGGCCACTTAACCCCAAAAGCCTTGACCTAACACCGCTAGGTCAAACTCAACCACAAGGAAGCATCTCGACCAAGGCAATCAAGGTCATGACCACCAAGAGAGAAGTATCACGACCACCCCAAGATGCACCATCTAAATCTCAAAATAGAACTAAAACTAAGGAGAAAACTAAGGTCACCAAGAAGGAGTGTCTCAAGCAAACAATCACCAAAAACCCTAAAGGCATGGGTTAAGAAACTACCAAGAAGGAATCTTATCCAAGGAAGAGAAAAACCATGGTTAAGGTACCCAAAATAGAACCTGACATCCCTTGAACATGTAGGTTCATGAACACCATGCATGGGAGTAAGATAGAGGAAAAATTTATAGAATATTCTCCACAACTCATCATCTACTAAATCAGGTACACATAGATTAGGGTTTCATATTTCTACCAAACCGAGCAAGATGTCTCTACCAAACAAACTCTAAAGATTACTACTAAGTAAAAGCATGATTAGGAAGCAATTTAGAGAGAGAAATAGTAATAAAATGCATAAAGAAATTCAATAATAGAGTAGGTTAGTGTTATATAACCCGCCTTAAGTTGATCACCACCAAGAGCTCCAAACTCCAAGATCAAGAGCTCCAAGCACACAATCCAAGGGTTGAAGAAGCATCACCAAAAGCTCCACATTTGACCATAAGAACTCCTCAAGAATAATAAGAGACCAAGGTCAAAGATAGCCTAAGGAAAGAAGTAAAGAAGCTCTTGGTTGAACTAATAGATAAAGGGAGAAAGAGAGGAGCAATCCTCTTCACACTTGGGTCTACCTTGTCAAAACATGGTCTATGACCCCTGTGATGAGGGGTTTTTCTCCCAAAACGACCACCATGGAAGAACCATGGTCTAGGGCCGAGAAAAGAGAAGAATATGAAGGTAGGAGATTAAAAGAAACATCAACTAGGAAGACAAACACTTACCAAGGATGGAAGATGAGCTCGAATCACCACTACAACCACATGCAAGAGGAGATTGATCCCCCAAGCTCCAAGGATGAACCTCCTAGCTCCACCAAACTCCAAGAACAAGAAAGGGAGGAGGAAGAAGATAGATGCATGAAAAGGGTTGCAAGAAAGAAGATATAAGGGGTTATATAGATGGAAGATGAGAGAGAGAGTAAGGGGTGAGGTGTCAACATACTAAGGGTCCCAAGGGACACTTGTCCACTCAAAAGGCCAACATGCAACCACTTAAGCATGATATGCAAGACATGGTGATACACTATAGGTAGTGTCTCGACCACCATGTCAACCCACATTGTCGCGTTTATGGCCCTACTAGGTTGCACCTCCCATGGTCACGACATTATCACCTAACATCACCTCCTCATCGCGACAAAGCACCTCCACAACCCTAGGTTGAAACAACCCATACATGGACAACCATCTCAACTCAAGACCACCCTAGAACTCCTAGGTCACAAATCAACCACTTGGAGGAGGTATCTTGATTGGGAAATCCTCCAAAACCAACCTTGGTCGCAACCTAAGGTCGAGGCAACACAACCAACACACATGGTTAGGGCACTAACACTCACATCAACCCTAATCACCACCTGGGGTGATACTCCTAAACCAAGGCTCAAAGAAGGCTCCATTGTCTTTATCTTTCCTCTAGATGATGTCTATGAAGAGAGGGAACACTCTAGAGGTGGCATATTTCACATCAACCCCCTACATTGTGTAAATTGCAATTTGCACCAAAACTAGCACAAATATCACAAACTTCATCCAAACAAGCTCAAACTTAAAACTTAAGCTCTCCACAAGTCCTAATAACATCTTAAGAGATTAGAGAAAGGTTCTAAGCACATGTTTAAGCCAAAGCAAAAAAGGTTACCCCAAAACTAAGGTCAGGGGTCTTACAAGCCACAAACCCCTAATAAGGATTTTTCCCCCGAAATCCTAAGAGAAAAAGGAGGGGTACTTCCTCCTCATCTCTTCCTTGAGCTCCCACATAGCTTCCTTAACCTCACGGTGATGCCACTAAACCTTCACAAGCACTATGTCTTTCTTCTTCAACTTCTTCACTCTTTTGTCAAGGATCAACACTGGACCTTTAACATAAGACATGCCCTCATCAAGATCTACCTCTACTGGATACAACACTACTCTATATCAGGTTGGCACTTCCTCAACATACTTACATGGAACACTGGATGCACCCTGTGCAACTCAGGTGGAAACTCCAACATGTAGGCCACCTTCCCAACATGTGCCACCATAGGGTAAGTTCCCATAAACCTAGGAGACAACTCACCCTTCTTCCCAAACCTCAGAACACCTTTCTTGGGAGAGACCTTCAGGTATACTCTATCTCCCACTTGGAACTCCAAGGGTATACATTAGTTATCTATATAAAACTTCTGCATGTCCTGTGCTACCTTCAACTGCTGCTGAATCACTTTGATCTTTTCTGTCGTTTACTGCACAAGCTCAGGACCAAGAAGCTGGTATTCTCCCATCTCATACCAACACAACGGAGACCTACAACGCCTCCCATACAATGCCTCATATGGTTACATGTTGATGCTCCATTGATAACTATTATTGTAGGAAAACTCTATCAGATTTAGGTGTATGTCCCAACTGCCCAAAAAATGGAGAACCCAAGCTCTCAACAAATCCTCCAAGGTCTGAATGGTCCTCTCAGATTGACCATCTCTCTATGGGTGGAAGGCGGTGTTAAACCTCAACTGCATACCCAAAGTTGTGTGCAGTGCTCCCAAAAGTGACTCACAAAATGCTGATGTATGTCAGGTATGATGGTAGCTAGAACACCATGCAAACACACTATCTCATCAACATAGATTTGGGCAAGCTTCTCAGTTGTACATGTCGTCTTCACAGGAAGAAAATGCACTGACTTGGTCAATCTATCAATGATCACCCAAATGGAATCATGACCTTTGTCTACCCTAGGTAGACCAACCACAAAGTCCATAGTCACATAATCCCATTT
The DNA here is from genome assembly GCA_963693085.1 of Alisma plantago-aquatica. Taxonomy (NCBI): domain Eukaryota; kingdom Viridiplantae; phylum Streptophyta; class Magnoliopsida; order Alismatales; family Alismataceae; genus Alisma; species Alisma plantago-aquatica. The sequence goes on along the minus strand of OY856411.1, from coordinate 1,150,832,607 downwards.
CCACTATGGTATAGGAAATAGTTGCAACGTCCCTGTGGTATTTGATGCTTGTCTCTAACCTACTGACATACATCGCATCTCACAACAAACTCTGCTACATCTAGTTTCAAGCCAGGCCACCAATACATGTCATTCAAGTTATGATAAATCTTGGTGCCACTTGGTTGCATAGCATACGTGGATGAGTGGGCCTCTTCCAACACCATCTTCCTTAGACCATCAGCATTAGGAACCACTACTCTACCATGGAAGAAACTGTCCCATCATCTGAATCATGGAAGCCATCATGCTTCTTGCTTCCAAACTCTGATCTAATATATTGTATCATGGTATCAACTTGATGTGCTTCTCTGATCTGTTGTCTCAGTGTGGGATTCACCTACAACTATGCTAACAATCCTGCTAGCAAGAAAACTTTCAGCTTAACATTCATCTGACGTAGGGAGATCAACATGTCTCGCTTGTGGAACACCAAAGAACTCAACTGGGCTCTAGATATAGACGAAGACTTCTTGCTCAACACATCTTCCACAACATTAGCCTTACCGGATGGTAATCAGTTGTACAGTCATAGTCCTTAATTAACTCCATCCAGCGTCGTTGTCTCATGTTCAAATCTTGTTGTGAGAAGATGCATTTTAGGTTCTTGTGATATGTGAAGATCTAACACTTCTCTCCATATAGGTAGTGCCTCCAGATCTTCAAAGCATGGACCACAACAACTAGCTCTTGGTCGTGGGTCGGGTAATTCTCCTTGTATTTCTTAAGCTGTCTGAAACCAAAAGAAACCACTTGCTTGTCCTGCATCAACACACAACCCAAGCCATTCCTAGATGCATCACAGAAGACGATGTATCTCTTCCCTTATTTAGGTAAGACCACAACTGGTGCACTTGTCAACTTCTCCGTCAATGTCTAAAAAGCATACTGACATCTATCATCCCAAACGAATGACACATCCTTCCTTGTCAACTTTGTTAGAGGCAAAACGATAGCACTGAAGTCCTTGATGAATCTCCTGTAATAGCTTTCCAAGCCCAAAAAGTTATGCACTTCTACTGGTGTCTTTGGCTGCTCCCACTCTGTCACTGAATCAACCTTCTTGGGGTCCACACAAACTCCCTCAATAGATATGACATGCCCCAGAAAAGCTACCTCCTTTAACCAGAATTTGCACTTGCTGAGCTTGGCATAAAGTTGATGATGCCTCAACACAATCAGCACCTGATGGAGATATTTATCATGTTGTTGACTATCACAACTATAGATCAAGATTTCATCTATGAAGACCACCACAAACTAATCAAGAAACGGTCATAACACTATCAAGTCCATGAATGTTGCTGATGAATTGGTTAGCTTGAACTACATAACCATGAACTCATAGTGACCATACCTTGTCCTAAAAGCCAACTTAGGTATGTCATCCTCCTTGATCATCATATGGGGATATCCTGACCTCAGGTCTATCTTTGAGAACATTGTCGTGCCACACACTTGTTCTTTATCGTCACCTTGTTCAACTACCTATAGTCTATACACAACCTCATAGACCCATCCTACTTCTTTACGAACAACACTGGAGCACCCCACAGTGATGTACTCAGTATGATAAAACCTTTTTCAAGCATCTCTTGCAACTGCCTCTTCAAATCTACCATCTCATCTAGAGCCATCTTGTACGGCGTATGAGCTATTGGTTGCATGTCTGGGACTTGATTGATCTCAAAATCAATCTCTCGGGGTGGGGGAACACCTAAAAACTCATTTGGAAACACGTCCCCAAACTTTTTGACAACTGGCACCTCCTGAAGACTAGGACTCCTCACCTCAGACTTCAACACATGTGCCAAGAACGCCTCACAACCATGCCTCAATAGTTTCTCTGCTACCATCGCCGACACCAGACGTCGAAAAAATCTTACTATCTCCTTGGAAGATCTATGTCTCACCATCGTCTACAAATGTCATCTGCTTGGAATCATAATTTAAGACTACTCGATACTTCTCCAAGGTGTCCATTCCAAGGATTACCTTGAATCTATGCATGTCAAGTGATATGAGATCCACTTGAATGTTGTGCCCTAAAAAAGAAAGGACACACCTCCTACAACACTACAAAACCACCTAGTGGGGTTTCTAGCAACAAACTATCTCTCCTATGACTAACATGAAAAAGACAAATGTTAAACACTTCACGAGTGATAAAAGAGTGTGTTGCACCCATGTCAACTAAAACAGATATGAAGCAAGACGTAGACAAATTAGAATGAAATAAATCCATTTGACATGTCACTACTCATGGATTGACCACCGCCTTTGGCTGACTCATAGTATAGAATCTACTTGTTGCATGTTGTCACCCTCGTCCTCTACTTCCTTGAGCAGACGATCCATCCTGCAATACTTGACCACATCCTCATCCTCCTACATCATTGATCTGCTACCTCTGCGAGCCCTGCTGGCTCTACCTCAATTTCTAGGTCACCTCGTCATCCCTCACTGGGCACTCCCACCTTAGATGTCCTACTTGCCCACACTTGTGACAAGCTCTAGTCTCAAATTACGGCCTAGACGGCCCCATCACTAACACCGACGATGTGATGTGAGCCCTAGCAAGTGGAAGGCTATGACCTCTGCCTTTACTCAGTGACCACTGTGTCTGTGTACTGAACCTCTACGATGTTGGCAGTGCAGAAAACCTCAGTTTCTTAAAGCCTCCTAACGACTATCCTTGGGACTATGTAGGCCTCCTCTCGCTTCTCTATCACAGATCTATCTATCCTATGAACAGACTCCACAAACGTGGCAAACCTTTCTTGATTCTCCAAGGCATCCTACGGGGTATACAACTCATCATTCAACCCCTTCTCAAAACGGCGTATCATGTCATCATTTGTGGCAACCATGTGCAGGAAGAACCGAAGAAGATCCATAAACTTAGCCTCATATTCATTGATAGACATGGATCCCTGTTGGATCCGCTCAAAATGACTGATCTTAGGTCCATGGGAAGTACCAATTGATGAACTCATGTTGGAACTCCTCCCAACCTACCTCAACACCAAGTCTCTTCTCTTCTTCTATGGCCCACCAATGGCTAGCACTCCCCTTCAGAAGGTGCACTGCATGCTTCACCTTATTCGCCTCCAGGATGCTAAGGATCTTGAAGGCTTTCTCGAGCTTAGTTAGCCATAGATCCACATCTACTGGATCAGTCGTCCTAGCATACTCCACTGCCCCAACATGGTGAATTCACTCAAAAGTCTTCCCAGTACCCGAAGATTCCACATTGGGAACTGGTGTCCTAGGCTGGGGTGTGGGCATCCTGTCCTTTATATGTCTCATAGTAGCCATGAACTGCCCAAAAAGGGACTGAAAGGCAGGATTCTCAAGCATGGCCGGGTCAAACTGGGGAACTCATACATCCGATCTTCTCATGCCTGGTTCCTTGCACCACCACTTGGTGCAACACCACTTCTCTTAGCAGTGTATTCTTCATGTTCTCCAAACATCTTTAATCTTTTCTACTTCTTCTGCATAAGCAGAAATCACTATAAGACAGACTGGAGGACACAAGAATAGACACAAACCCTAGTCCTAGGTCCCTATAGACTCAGTGAACCTAAAGCTTTGATACCAACCAAAATATGATGCCCCACGCCACAAACCATGAGATAACTCAAAACTAAATGTGAAAAGCAAAACTAAACAATAATATTACCAAAAAACACAAGAAATTAATACCATTTTCATTAAGCTCCTCAAGCAGCAAAAGCCTTCACATATAAGTTCTTACAGATCACAAAGTATTTACATCAACATGTTCTTGTCATGTATGTCAACCTAGTATAAGAGAACCTATTCCAAACATATATACATGTCCACTATATCTTTACATCAAAAAGGGGCACCCGATCCAAAACCATATATCAAAAGCACATCTACAAAACACACCCAAAAACATCCCAAAGACCTGAGTGTATAAGGATGACTATAGGACTCTAACAACAAAAGGAACACAAGCAGCATTCCCAACCTTAGTAGCTACCATCCTTCTTGGTGTTGGTCAGCCTCCGCTGCACAATCTCTACCTCCTCATGCACATCCACCTAAAAGATGTGGGAAACCCACAAGGTGAGATCCAAATCTTAGCAAGAGATGTAACTCTCCACCAACATTATTATTAGCACAGATAACATGATTAAAGAACAACAATAAAGCTATAACTATGATAAGAAAGTAGTCATTACTAATAGTATAAGCAATTGCACCTGGATTATGAAACATCTTATCATCATAAAAGGAATATGAAGAACATGTATATCCTCTACCAACTAATCATTACAAAAGCAAGGCAAGGCCTCATACAATATTTTCAGATTTGATCCTAAGTAGTATATTGCTCGGCTGATTACATATTCTAATTATGCCCCGAGGATTTGAGATGCACCACCCAAATCCAACTGACTACTACTAAGTATAAATTGGTGCCTTAAAAGGTCTATGGAAGAGTTGGAATCCACAACCTCATAAAACCTTGTGGTCAGTACACGAGTACACAGCAGAGACATACCAGTCAACTACAACTTGTGACATATAGTCAAATAGTGAAAGTCCTAGCCTACCTTGGTACAGGTCACGACGCTAGTGAAACTAAGCTATGACCCATAGCCACACTCCTTCCAGGGTATGACATGTAGCCAATCCTGTGAAACCACATAAGCAACATATCATTGAGCTATGACCCACAGCCACACTCCTACTAGGGTATGGCCCACAGCCAATCCTATGAATGCATATACTCAACAATATATGACTCCAGGCTTCCTCTAAGGGACAGCCTGTATCTCCATCCAGAAAATGCTGACGCTGGGATGGATCTATGGTACAGGGAAGAACTACATGATTAGGTTCTGCTTGATTAGTTAAGCCAATTAAGTGTCTTTTAGCATCAATCAAGTTACAACGTATAAAGTCATAACAAACTCTACAAAGGTAAGGGCATAATCCACTTCTAGAAGATATAAACATATAGGGTGTGAACGTGTCACACTATCACCGCATGATGCATGCATTATTGTCATTCACCACATCATCAATACCGAAGTCACATGCTATGAGATATCAATCCCTCAACTCATTATTCCTGTATCACAAGTGTTTCAACATGCCTCTTGAAGGCTCATTAAACCTACATCATGTCTCATCATCATACCATACACTAGCTATGATTATCAAGCTCATAACACCTACATGGTTAGAAGTCCATACATGACAGAGATAACCACATAACATCATAACCATTACAAGAGAGAAAAATAAGCAAGTCTCATTGCACATTGTTAGGGATAGGATTTCTTCTTAGTCGATTAGGGTTTACAAATCTAGGTCCAACCATCACCCTCAATTATCTTGGAGTGTATAAGGATTACAAAACATCATTAGAGTGGATTAGATAACATACTAAACAACATTATATATGGCTTATGTACCATTAATATAGGAATATCATTACGTATTCACATTCTCATCCACCTACCATCACCCTATGTTGACCACATAACCACATAGGTTACGACCACCCATCATGGTCCATGTCATGACTGTTACCCTCATGTGTCTCAACCATCCACCAACATGTCTCAATCTCCACCCTTTAAGTCATGCCGCGCCCGCGACACTTAGGGTTTCACAAAGCATCTTGACCAAAGGTGTCTCAACCTCCACCCATGTCACGCCCCAAGACCATCATGGTCGTGACCCTACACTCTAGGGTGAGTCTCAAATCAAGCAAGGTAGGAACAAGACACCAACACCAAGGGTGACTAGGCCACTTAACCCCAAAAGCCTTGACCTAACACCGCTAGGTCAAACTCTACCACAAGGAAGAATCTCGACCAAGGCTATCAATGTCACGACCACCCAAGATGCACCATATAGGTCTTAAAAAAGAACTGAAACCAATGAGAAAACCAAGGTCACCAAGAAGGAGGGTCTCAAGCAAACGATCACCAAAACCCTAAAGGCATGGATCAAGAAACTACCAAGAAGGAATCTTGTCCAAGGAAGAGAAAAACCATGGTTAAGGTACCCAAAATGGAACCTAACCTCCCTTCGACATCTAGGTTCATGAACACCATGCATAGGAGCAAGATCATGGCAAAACTTAGAGAAGAACCTCCACAACTCATCATCTACTAAATCATGTACACATAGATTAGGGTTTTACATTTCTACCAAACCAAGCAAGATGTCTCTACCAAGCAAACTCTAGATATTACTAATAAGTACAAGCATGATGAGGAAGCAATTTAGAGAGAGAAAACAGTAATAAAATGCATAAAGAAATGCAACAATAGAGTAGGTTTAGTGTTATATAACTCGCCTTAAGTTGATCACCACCAAGAGCTCCAAACTCCAAGATTAAGAGCTCCAAGCACACTATCCAAGAGTTGAAGAATCTTCACCAAAAGTTCCACACTCAGCCATAAGAGCACCTCAAAAAGCAGAAGACACCAAGGCAAAGCTAGCCCAAGGAAAGAAGCAAACAAGCTCTTGGCTGAACCAAGAGAGAAAGGGAGAAAGAGAGGAGAAATCATCTTCACACTTGGGTCTACCTTGTCAAAACATGGTCTATGAACCTTGTGATGAGGGGTTTCTCTCCCAAAATGACCACCATGTAAGAACTATGGTCTAGGGCCAAGAAAAGAGAAGAATATGAAGGTAGGAGATCAAAAGAAACATCAACTAGGAAGACAAACACTTACCAAGGATGGAAGATGAGCTCAGATCACCACCACTACCACATGCAAGGGAAGATTGATCCCTCAAGCTCCAAGGATGAACCTCCTTTCTCCACCAAACTCCAAGAACAAGCAAAGGAGGAGGAAGAAGATAGATGTTCGAAAAGGGTTGCAAGAAAGAAGATATAAAGGGTTATATAGATGGAATATGAGAGAGAGAGTAAGGGATGATGTGTCAACATACTAAGGGACACTTATCCACTCAAAAGGCTAACATGCAACCACTTAAGAATGACATGCAAGGCATGGTGATACACTCTAGGTAGTGTCTCGGCCACCATGTCAACCCACATGGTCACGGTCATGACCCTCCTAGGGTGCACCTCCCATGGTCGCGGCACCACCACCTAATATCACCTCCTGGTCGCGACAAAGCACCTCCACAACTGTGGCAACACATCCCGCTATCACACAGACAACAAGGTGTTACGCGAAAACATGTGTAAATCACCATAACCATAGATTATCAAAAATACAGGTTAATTAAAACCGATTGCGGAAGGCTGATAAACTGAGAAACTATTACATTTAAGTCCTAATTCTGCAAGAAAACATGTTATATAAACATTTACAAGCCTTGATACGTGTCCACAACTTAGGGGATCAGTTGTCAAGCCACCACAAGAGTTCATCACCTGTTATATATACATAACGACCCACATACGGCCAGCAGCAGGATATACAAACCATCAACATCTATACATCGTGAAACAACATCAAAACATCTCCAAGGACCTGAGAGTACAGGGATGACTCTAAGACTCTACTACAAAATGACCAAAACAACAGCATGTCCATTTCTTGCCTTCTACTGCTCGTCTTGCTGCTCGGCCGCAACTCCGCGAACACTGCCACGTCTAGCTCGAACACCTAAAAAGGGTGTAAACCAGCATGGTGATACACACAGTCCCAGCGAGAAACATAACTCCCCGTCGAGACTACAAAATCTCAGAAAGATAAAGCAACAACAACCGATAACTGATAAGGGTATAACAAGAGCAGTTTATGAAGTAAAGCTATTCATACTGTCAAGCTTACCAGATGTACGGAAGGCATATACTCAAGTATTTCTTTATGGAACATGATTAACAAGATAAGATTTATAAGGTCTTACCACATAACCTGAGGAACATATAAGTAACTGTGAGATGTGAAAAGATTAACTACAAGTAAGGCCTCAACCAATGTTCTGTGTTTTGCCTTAAGCAGTAAATACTATTCGGCTGGATTACATATTCTTATGCCCTGAAGAAGTGAGTTGTACCGCTCAAATCCAACCGACGACTGCGAAACCCAGAGCCGGTGCCATACAAGGTCAATGGAAGAGTCGGACTCCACAACCTCCCACCTCGTGGTCAGTGCACGAGAACCAAAGCAGGACTGTAGTCTCGTGCTTAAGTGGCCTCAGCCACAGGGTCAGGCTACCCTCTGCCTAGCCTGCCTCGGTACAAGTATCAGCGCTAGTGAAACTGAGCCACGGGCCTGTTCACCGTGCTCTGAGCCATGAACGCATTCATGCTCCCATATCACATATCCTGAGCCATGGGCCTGTTCACCATGCTCTTCACATACTGAGCTACGGGCCTGAATCCGCACTCTGGAGTCTACAACTGAAGTTGCACTCTTACCTCCTCACTTTAGGCTAGGAGAAACCTCGCATACTCAACAATATACGCTCCAGATTAACCCGCAGGAGAACCCATTTCACCATCACCAACTCCTGATGATTATGGATCTATGGCCAGGGCAACTACATGATATATTCCACTGTGATTAATTAATATCTTTTATGTGGATTGAAAGATTCAACCAAGTTATATAACATGTAAACTATAACAGAATAAACAGTATGAAACTCAACAGTATGCTTTCATTGTAGTCAACATCATCCTGATCCATCACAAGGATCCACATTACATGTTATCATTGGGCCTCTTGCCAATCATCCCGATCCATCTCTAGGATCATCACATTGCCATGGGATCTCAATCCCTTATCACATAGTGCCACTGCCTCTCAAGGCTTACATCATCAACATGGGATAGCAATCCCAAGCACTTTAGTTAAATACATCATACAGGTTATCTCATTATCAAGAGTAACCATCACAGTAGAGTTACTCAACATATATACCTCATAGCCCTTTACCTGGGTATGCATCTGTATGAGACCTGCATGGTTAGTATACATAATCATCATGAATAACTTAGAAGTTCATATTATCAACATAGTGGTGACATTGATGCTTATATGCTTTATAAATCATGCCTCAACTTGAGATCATAGACATTGATCATATTATTAAGCAAAACATCTTACATGTTTACCATTTGCCCAACATTATTCATAATATAAAAATGATCACATACCTATGTAAAGACATGTAAGTTACATAAATGAGTTCTACCATAATGATTACCATTAGGTATATCAAGGGCCACCATCATGACTAAATGTGATACATACACAAGGTTTAGCATAGGTGTGGTCTACTATATCGTGCACATCTAGGGTTACTATCAAAACCAAACGTGATGCAAGAACAACATATCGGTTTCTATAAGGGACATGACCCTCACTAAAGCATCCACTACCCTCACCAGAGGTGGTATCAGGCAGGGCACCCTCACCTATCGCCCAGTACATAACGGACATCACATATCGGCCAGGAACACCAGATCCTATCGGCCAAGCACTAGGTGTGACGGGTAACGCTGCATCATCATGTAGTGCACTCACCAGAGTCGTGCATTGTGGTATTGTGCAACGGGGTGTCGTGCTTCATGGCAACAGTCACAAGGCTACCTCCTCAGGCTAGGTGTATCGGGCAACAAGGACCTGTTATGTGATGCCTGACACTACACCACCAACTAGCTAGCAAACTACAAACCTCCACACACCACGACGTCAAACCATCACAGAGGCTAAGGTATTGTACATGTTAATTATCAAGGGATGATGCCTGACACACACCAAGGCAGGGACCTCTGGTGACATCCGTCACAAGGTCAGGGACCAAGGTATATCGCCCGCCACAGCCACCAAAACAGAATGTCCACAACTCTAGGATAAGAGGGGTATCGGGCAGCACCTCCCCCAAGACCATAACGGTCAAGAAGCAACTCCACAAGGTCATCATCAACCTCAAGCACAAGGGAACCAAACCCTAATGGATCAAGAGGATGGCTCACCTCTCAACTTAAATGAGAGAGGGGTCTTGCACATATCTTAACACCAATCGGGCAACACAAGGGCAACCCTAGACGAGGTCCACAACTACCACCAAGCTCACCCTTCAAGTCCATGGTGAGAGGAGGGTGTTGCTCAAGCTACTAGAACACAAGCTCACCTCTCAACTTAAACGAGAGAGGAGTGTTTCTCATGATACTAGAACTCAAGCTCACTCCTCAAGACCTAGGAGAGAAGGGAGTATTACTCACCAAGAAACCCTAGAACACATGGTTTGGCCAACAAGAACAACATAAGCAAGGAACTAACTAGCAACATATAAGGACATAGAAAGAAGGTAGTGTAGTTAGGGTTAGGAGTTATGTAACCCGCCTTAAGCAAGCTCCAAGCTCCAAACACCACCAAGGAAGAAGGAGACTCCAAGAAGGATCGGCCACCAAGCTTGCAAGAGAAGAGAGTGTGTCGTGCACTAAGGGAGAGGAAGACTAAGGAACTAAAGGGATCCTTAGCAAGGGAAAGGAAACACATATATAGAAGGGGATGGAGGAGAAACCAAACCAAAGCAAAGCAAGGTGTCGCCCACCTAGGGACACTTGTCCATGTGCAAAAACCACCACTCTAGCATGTCTTAAACACATGTCCAAGGCCATTGCCACATGCAAGCATCAAGCACCAAGTGTCCACTAGTGGTGACACAAACGAGGTCAAAGATGGTCAAAGGTCCATGGGTGACACACCACCACTCCTCCAGGACGACACACCTCCACACTGGGCGACATACCTAGGCCGACACTAGCACTCCTGGCCGACACAAGGGTCCAATAAGATAAAGGCAAGGCTCAACAAAGCCCAACAGGCTCAACCAAGCCCAAAGGAACTCAAGCAACGAGCCCAAACCTTCCTCTCAACACCAGAGGAAGCAAGGAGAGGGAGGAATACCTCACAAGGTGGCAAACTTGCCCACAAACCCTAGACTTGGGTTAATTGCAAGTAGCACCTCCAACTCTCAACAAAGCACAACCAAATCCTAATCACCACTAAAGGTGTTTAGCAAGCAACTAAGCATCAGGGTTAAGCAAAGCAAATAGGGTAAACCCTAAACGGAGGTCAGGGTCCTTACAACAACCCTACGTCGAAACAATCCGTACATGGACAACCATATTGACTCAAGACTATCCTAAACCTCCTAGTTCGTGACTCAATCACTTGGAGGAGGTGTCTCGATCACACACCCTCCAAAACCAACCTTGGTTGCGACCCAAGGTCGAGACAACACAATCAACACACATGGTTAGGGCACTCAACACTCACATCAACCCTAATCACCACATGGGGTGATACTCCTCAACCAAGTCTCACACAAGGTGCCCTCCTCTTTCTCTTTACTCTAGATGATGCACATCAACCCCCTACATTGGGTAAATTTCAATTTGCACCAAAACTAGCACAAAAAGCACAAGCTTCATCCAAACAAGCTCAAACTTGAAACTTAAGCTCTCCACAAGCCATAATCACATCTTAAGAGATTAGAGAAAGGTTATAAGCACATGAATTATCCAAAGCAAACAAGGTTAACCCAAAACTCAGGTCAAGGGTCTTATAGTTCATAACAACACAAAGTATGGTTGTACTATTCTACAAAAAATTAATATCAAAGGATCTTTTGTAATTTTTTAATCTTTTTTAGTGTATGAATGTAGTGTATGGTACAACAAATCCATTCATACTTATGTTTTCATGTTTTACTCCAAATGTGTTTTATTGGGTCCCCACGACCCATTGGGGTGGGAATGGGCATTCATGGTTATAACTTTTTTTTTACGAGAGGTGTATTGGTTGGGCCAAAATTTAAATAGGTATATTGAGTAGGGGTATTCGTTAGTCAAACATGCCCAATTGTCATCCCTAGTAACCTAAGATGAGCTCATTTGGAGGGTTCTTTGCAAATATCAAGATTGAATCCTTTTTCTCTCCAACTAAGTTATCAATTTGACCATCTCGAGAAAAACCTTCAACTAAATGAACGAACTGACACAACTTACATATAATCCAACATTAATAGTTGGTAATATCCGTGATAAAAGTTCCAACAATATTTTTCCATATGTGAAAGAAATCACATTGGTATGAATACTCCTTGTTATGATCGTTGATGTTTATTTCTTGAAGACATGCCACTATATCACTTTAATCATCATTAACATATTTTTCCTTACATATGGAGGGGTTAGTTTTAATAAACTTAACATGCATAGATTCTTGTACTCTAGCATGTGCTCATTTGGAACTTTTATAAGAATTTCTTGAGATAATATGTCCAAGAAGGAAACCTCTCAATGCTCTCAGAGATTTTGCATCAACCAAAAACCTAAAAATATGCTATAAAAGTAAGCATAGTGCAAAATAATTCATAGGCGGGTTTTCATCAAAATAAGATGAATTTAAACATGATTTTGGGCATAATGAGCTATGCTTATAACTTCACCTATGATATTTTGAATTAATATTTTACAATAAAATGGCCCTACCCATTTCTTCTAAAGAGTTTTCTTTCCAACTCCATTTCATAGAGGTATCCGAGGCAAAAAAAAGTTACGAGCATAATCAAACTCACCACCGAGATTTACAAATGTTTTATTTTCAAGCTCTCCATGTTGGTAACTATACATGAAAACTATGTTACTAGTAGATTCATTCTCTTGTTGTTTGTATGAAGATGTGGAAGTTGTATGAGTATCACTTTTAGCAACTACACTCCATACACGACATAGTGCTTATTACTAAAAAAAATTCTATCATTAAGTTGAAAGAGAGAATGAGGTAGCCACATCTAAAATATTCACACCTCTTGTACACTTAACAATTGATCTTTACGCATTTCTTAGAGCTCGCTATCCTACATTTCAGTAACTCCCTTTTTAGAGAATTTGGAATCCAAATAAAATGCAACTTTTTTAGTTATAGCTACTTGTCTATATCCGTACAAATAAGAGTTTGTGTCATGCTTTCTACCTACTCTCTTTCCTACTTTATCACTTTTTTTAAGAGCAGGTATCGTTCTTTCAACCTACTCACTTGCCTACTTTTTAACTTTTTGTACAATTCATTTTTCAGAGTTATTTGTTTGGTGTAATACATGAGAGGTGTTATACAAGCACCACATTTTGGGTATGTGTGGTCACTGATCTAGTCCATTTTTGTGTTCTAGTAGTGTAGATATGTATTCATGTGTCTAATTAGTAGTGTTCTAGTAGTCTGGCTATGTGTTCATGTGTCCAAATAGTCTATGTGTTGTAGTAGTCTATTTGCATGCTTGTTGATCAATCTAGTCTGTCTGTGTGCTTACACGTTGGGAGACTTAATTGATTTGATCTTTCTTAATGGGTTATATATAAATTCTTATATATGTAAATGTAGTACAAATTGTACTGAAAAGGAAACTAGTTTTTTATTTGGAGGGAGTTTCAACAATATGTTTGTGTGCACATTGATTTTAGTTGTTAATTGTATAGTTAGCTTGGTCAGTTATTCACTATTGATTTTATTTTGACAATTTGTTTTGTGAGTTACTTTTTTGTTACACACCAAATAAGGAGGATGGAGGTGTTATAGAAGCATCACATTTTGGGTCTGTGTGGTCACCAGTCCAGTCTATGTGGTCACCAATCCAGTATGTGTTGGTGTCTGTGTTTCATTAGTCTGGTTGTGTGCTCATGGGTACAATTAGTTTGTATATTCCAACACCCTATCTACCTACTAATTAATCCAATGTTTGTGTGTTTATAGGTTGGAGTGAGTTAACTCATAGTAAAGAAAGTTATCATCTCTTAGTGAGCTGTATATAATTTTTCATATTTGATAGTGTAGTAAAGATTATGTCAATGAGAAAACTGATCTGAGGTTTAGAGGGAGTTTAAACAACATTTTTGTGTGTTCATTGGTTCAACATATACATTAAGCACCATGCAATGTAGGGAGTCATATGGATGTTAATTGAACTGTTCTCTTTCATGACACACATTTTAACTTTGGTTTTAAATTTAGTCAATGGTCTATGATTAGTTCATCAACTTGCTTAGTCCCTCTATCTTTTATCACATTGTATTCATGTTGCTTATTTAATTTTCTTGCTATTTTTTAACAACCAACATGCACATGATATTAAATAGGAGAGATATTTTGATAATGACATGCTACAAGTTGGAAAGAGTCAAGTGATTGTTAATTCAATTAATCTCGTTTAACAGATTGTCAAATAGAGATTCAAAAAAGTGTGTTCATTGGTCCATCATGTTAATTGAACACCATACAGTGGAGGGTCAATTCGATATGAATTGAAATTTTCACTTTTAGTTGGTGCATGCAATTATTGTGATCACTAATTAGGAAACACAAAAAATCAACTTTTTATTTAATTTTACTTGATATGTATCCATAGTCAGTTCATTGACATGCTTAGTCTTTTTATTTTTTAATCATATTAGATTTTGTTTCTTATATTTTCCTATGTGTGGTCAATTTTTATTTTGTCATCAAAGATATATAAGTAAAAATGTTATAAAAGAGAATAGTTGAGCAAAATCATATTTTGTAGTTGTGTATTGAATTAATAAAATTGCCGCATACGTACTTATCACTTAGCATATGTTTTTTTCTAGTATCCATTATTCTATAAATAAACAAAGAGGACAAGTGTGTGTGGATGTTTTTCTTTTCTAGCAATCTACTTACTTGCTTCTTCGTAACGATGATGGCAACACTTCTTTGATTTTCTTTTCCAACTGCGACTTTATTTTTTCTCTATCACATGTCTATTATCCTATATAGGTGTCAATCACACCACAAGTTGTCTGTTTTCTTTTTGTGTGTGTCAAACTTTGCTTGTTTTTACCTTTTCTTAACCAATGATGAATCTTGAAGTAAAAGATAATGGAAAGCACAACAAACATGATTACTTCCCTGCTTCCTTACTTATTCTTAGCTAAAATCAGATAATACATTTAGTGGTAAAAATCATCCATACACATTGTTGCAACAGAGAATTATGTTTCATTACAGTGACGGTCGTGACGTGTCTATGTATTTTAACAAAGTGTTTCTGGCAATCATAGACACAATCCAAGAAAGAAAACACAGTAATGAGATGCTACAAGTTGAAAAGTCAAGTAGAAATTAATTGAGTAGATCTCATTTAGTGGGTCTACGTAATTTATTTTGTGTAGTAACCATATAAATTTATTAGAGCATAAATAATTTTGGTACTCACACGTGCATGTTGGAAGGAGTCAATTGACAATTGATCAAGTCTTTTTTGGTAGGTTGAACATAGTTTTGTTAGTATTAATTATATATTAGTATTAAATAACCAAATTGTAACACCCCACTTTTCATATCACATGCAGAAACATTCTTACTCAACGAGGGTGTCTCAATATATTGATCATACAATTAAAGTTAATGAAACACTTTGCATTGATTTAAAACTGATTCATACATAGTTCTTGGTAAAAGAAAACTACATCATAATCATCTATGAGATCTAATATAATTGATAACATTACTAAGCATAAGGTAAATGTCATCTAAATCTCTAGATCATCTTGGTCAATGGCACCCCATCAGGTAAATCTTGAAGATCGACTAGTCTTGATTTTCTTTTTTATCCTTCACTTGCTCTAAGTCATGCAGACATCTCATCCCAGCCATGCAAAATAAACATCACATTAGTAAGCGGTATTTGACACTTTATATGACATAAAAATAAATATATCTTGACATGAGTAAAATTGACATGAAATAACTTGACATAAACTTGAACATGGATTTTCTTAAGCATTCATGATTCATTAATGACAGGAAGAATTGAATAGTAAGTATATGCATCCCTCTATAACGCCCACTTAGGAGCACATGATTGCTGGGAAAGACCTTGATTCTAGGAAAGACCTTGACGACCCCTTGAGGTCCATGATCTGGGAGCATATAAAAACTAATTCAATTTCATTTATCTTAAAATTAAATTTAACATTGACATTAACATGATCCATGAACTTTAACATGATGGGATTTCTCCCCTTGAGTCATAATGAGATTATTCCCTCATAATGTCTTAATGGGATTTCTCCTTCATAAACCATAATTGGTTTCCCCCTTCTTGAGCATGATTTATTAATCTTAATTCATAATCATAGTTAGGGTTTTACCATAGACCATAAATAAATAACCAATCAAACAATGATAACTATACATGATGTCTTTTGATAAAGCATTCATAATTCATGGAGAATACTAATGTGCATAATCATAAATAAAACAACCAATGAACCAAAATTACTTATGCTAAATATACATGGCCCACTTACCTAGAGTAGGCCACCTTAAGGTCAAGTCCCCTCACTTGATTAAGTCCTATAATCATCTGTAATTTGATTAAAATCATAATATGTACATTAATTCATAGTCATTAAACCCTAATCTTGGTCTTTGAATTTTTGAAGATATTTGATGTGTAAAACAACATTTGAAAATAATCTAGATCGATAGAGAATCAAAAGAGTTTTCTAACGCATATTTTCCCATCATTTTCTGAGGTCATATGTAAGAGTTATGAGTTTTGCAAATAGACCAATTAGAATTCAGGAAAACCTTAGCGTGACATCAATTTAAATCAAACATAAATCCGATGTAAACAAAATGTGTAATGTTGGAAAGGAACAAGGTGAGCATGACACATTAATCAAACATATGGGGGCATTTTAGTCATTTTACCATAAATGAAAATCGTGTTTTTGCTGCATCAAAGGTGTGTCAAAATGTCTCAACTGCCCATTCGAATTTAATCATTCAATTAATCTGGCAGGGAAACTATGGTCATTGGATGACTATGTTTCCACTCCCTTCAGCCATGGATTGAGCACCTTCACACGATCTCTCTGACTCCAAACTGCATGAGGGACACAATTTCTCCCGAGTAGTTGAGGTCTCTGTTGGCGTCTTGCCATCAAGCGGAGGCGAAAGACCCTGAGATGAGGGTCGAGTGATAAATGTATATTTATCCATTTTATTTACATATTTTTGATATTTGTTTAGGATTATTTTTTTTATTTATTCTCTTAGTTTAATATATTAATTGTGTTATTTTATATTTTTCTCTTTAATTGGAGTTTTAATTCTATTTTCTTGGGCTTTGTAGGAAAATTACACAATTTATAGCAGTCCTGAAATTCATATATACCCTCCACCAAAAGTGACATAACTGTTGCATTCAAACTCCAAATTGAGTGTACAAGTATTCATTGGAAAGGGAATTTAATTTACTAAAACAAAATCTTATTATTTGGACTGCTTTTGTGCTTTTCACAGGAGATAAATATGTTCTAAATCGCTGCTTCGAGAATCTGCATTAAAGGGAGTTACATGGTCAAGATAATTAAAGACAATCAACTTTTGATTTGACTAGATCCAAAAAATTCAAAAATTGGTCTCCCTATCTTTTTCTCCCTCTTTTGAGGGCAGCCTACCCCCTCCACCTCCTATAAAAGGAGGGACTCTTCACTTGTAAAAGTATTCCATTCTTCATTCCATTTCATCCAATTTTTAGTTGTAGACCACATCTTGTATAATGTTGGATCTCATTTTAGTTTGCATTTCTTCTATTCTTGTTATGTCTGAGTACATTTTTCTGGGGCATGGGAGTAGCCCCTTATCCTGGTTCTATTCAATATAATCAATCATATTCCTCCATTGAACAAATGTCTTCTCTCTGTTCTTTGTGGTTATTTGGATGATCTGATATATTCTTATAGAGTGATATGACCGTGGATCTCTGTAAGAATGAAACAATAGTCCCTTAATTGCGATTATTATCTTTTCGTCTATTTAATCTTATTCTTGTTATAATCCTTAGTGATGCGACCACCTGAGCCTTGGGTTTGAATGCCAGTTTGAATTCACATGCTTTTTGATATGACCGTGGATAATGACATGTTAGACAGTTGGGCAATGATCCGTGAATGCGGGGACCAACAGGTTCACGGGAAGTCCAACTCTTGTGAGTTTGTCCGTAAGGACATGTAAACATAAGGTCCTGATTTGATCCTTGGAGTTTAGAATTCGATTAGTTGAATATGAACATTGTTTTGGGGGTGATCTTCTGGACCCCAGATCTTTATTTCTTGATTAGTTAAATTTTATTTCAGCACTTTTATTTTTTGTTCTTAGTTTTAAACAACCTTCTCATCGAAATTTATTTCTTGTTCTTACAATTGGATTTGGATTTCGACTTTTCTTTTCTGTCGTCCCTTGGATTGATACCTATCTATACTAAGTTGACTTCTTGTTCACAACAAGTTGACAATCGGGTTAGAAGGTTAAACTCTAGGACTTTCCTAGTGATTGTTGTGTATACAACGACGCGCATCAATTTGGTACAGATCTGGTTGCCTGTATATCTTGTATAATCCTTGTTCATATTCTCTAACTTTCATAACTTTAGTCTTTTTTATAATTTCTTTTAGATTTTTGTAATTTCTTTTTGCCTTCCGAGCACAATTCCGGAAGTGTATCTACTCTTTCTGCTGAGTTTTCATTCCAGCAGTACTGCTTTCTAGTTACTTTTTTTTTATAATTTTAGTTATTTCATATTTTTGAATATAATTTTTAGTTCTCTTTGTAAATTTTGACTAACCTCTTACCTCGTAATCTTTCTTCTCTCGTTCATTGATTGTCATATCTTTCAGGAACTTCTCTTTTCAAATGGAGTGGGCATCCCAATATCCCCCACAATGTTATTATTGTGGTCTCTACCACCATGCATATCTTGCCTGTCTGACTCTACCCCATGCTTATAATAACACCCCTTTTAATTGCGAGCCCTTTCATCCTGGTGGGTACAATGTGAATCCACATTTTTCTGAGAACCATTATGGGGAACCTTGTTATCCATATTCTAGTGGGGGATATGATCAACAAAATTTTGTGGGGTGTAACCAACAAAACCTTGGGGGTTATGAGCATGTTTATGAAACCCAATGTAATCTTCAACAAGAAGAGAGACTTAGGGCCCTAGAGAAGATAGCAGTTGAAGGAGAAAAAAAACTAAAAGCCAATCAAGCCTTCTTAACCATCTTGCTAGAAGCCCAAACCCAAAATATTGATTGTTCAAATATGTTTCCTCATGATTTGGTGACACCTTATAATATTGAATCTCCCTACCAAGATGGATGCAATGGAAATTACAATCCACCATCTTCTGGAGATTATTATGAGGAGCAATGCCACCCAAAACAATATGAGGAGTACTATGGACAAGGACACTATGGGGAGTGTGGCGAGGATGACCAAAATTTTGGGGTGTATAAATCCTATGGTGAAATGCAAATTAATCTTGAACTGGAAGAGAGACTTAAGGCCCTAGAAAAGATGGTAGCAGAAGGACAAGCAAAACTTGAATCCAGTCAAGCCATGTTAGCTACCTTACTAGAGGATCAATCACAAACTCCTCCTATAGAGCTTGAGTAAACCAAGATGGTTCTTCCCGACGATGATGATCCTTATTTTGTGTCATATATGTCAGATCCTGAAGAAATAGAACAAACCATGGAGCCATATTTTGTGTGTGATGAGGATGTTGGTATCCCTATCTTTCCTTTAGAGACTCTATTACTTGAATATGAAATGTCAAAGCTGGAGAGTCATTCTAAAGATCCAACAACTCCTCCCATCCTCAATATAAATCTGAATGATACCATAGACCAATACCCTTCTTTTGAGTCTATTTTGGATAATGAGCATCTAATCCCCTTTATGATTCTTCCCAAGCCGTCACAGCCAATTTCCATCCCACACATGGCTGATCTAGAAGGGGAGATACCACCGTTGGAAGAAGCCCACACACCCCCTTCTGTTGTTTGCAAGGAAGACATAATCATCCCTCCTAAATACTTGGGTAACCCTTATACAAAAGTATTAGAGACATATGCTATATCAACAATGAAACTTACCAAACCCAATGTTGATGGCATTAATTTTAGGGAGAAACAAAATGATTTTGTAAATGATTTTAATTTTTTTGTATTAGCATCAATTCTCCCATATGCAGGTCATCATGATGGTGGAAAACCTGAACCAGATCATCCACCTGACTCAGTTCATCATGCTCTACTGGTATTACTGGTCGGGTACCCACCAACCTCCCCCAATCCACATCCATCTTCAACACTTCCCTTGCTATCGAAGGAAGATCTATGGATATTATTGGAGGGAATGCGAGGTGAAAGAAAATATGAGCACCCCACTGAACTTCTACAATTACCCTATCATAGGATACATTATGAAACTCCTCAGATAAAGGTCCCAGCCATCATACACATCCCCTTTAGCTGGACATTTTTTGAGCTACCTGGGCCACTTGGAAATCCTTGCTCTTCTCTTCCCTCCATCTCGGGTTTTGATTTTCCTCGAGACGAGCAACAATCTAAGTCCGGGGTGGAGGTGGGTGGTATGTTTCTATTCCACCCCCTTATCTTTTTTATTCTTGCATTATTTCTACATTTTTTTTGTTTTGCATATAGTTACTTTGTTCATGTCCATTATCTAGTCGGTCATGTTTTTATTTCTTTTGTTGTAAAATGGCCTTTATCTAGTCGACCAATATGAATAAATGTTTATCATTGTAACCCTTTGAATTTAGTAAATCTTTTGCAAAAATTGTTACAATTTACCATGTATGAAACCACCATGTCACCTAGGATCCCAAAATAACATCACTCCTTGGAAAAGTTGGCAAGCCGTATGGAATCAATCAAAACCAAACACAAATTTTCTCTATTTTTAAACTGTTGATGAACTTGATATAAATCTTGTATAATGTGATTGACATGAATGTTCTTTCTGATGTAATGACACTTTCAAAAAAAGGAGAAAATAAATGTGTGAAGTTATAAGCACAAGGACACCTTTTGTTTCCCCCTTATTTTCTTTCTAAAAAAAGAGAAGCAAATAATCACCACCAGACAAAAATCAAGTCCGGGGTGGCATGCTTACCATATAAAAAATTTCATACCCCACAAAGGGGCGTACCATCAAAAGATGCCAAATGTGCACATGAAAAAAATTGTGACCAATGTAGCCACAACTCCACAAATTTAAATCCCAAGTCGAATAGAGGAGGGATAAAAAAAAATTCATCACTTCCTTCTTTGTTTTCACACCCCCTAATTTCATCTTGTTCTTGTGCAACAACTTAAAAAAATATTTATAAAAATGAGAGTGTCAAAGCATAAGTAAGATGAAGCATGTTTTTCTTCAAAATCTTGATTTAGAACCAAGATATGATATTTGTTTTGAATAGGGAATATAGAATTTTGTGTTTTGTGGTTTTAGGAGATTGGGTTGCTTGACCAAATTTGGAGGTAATGAATAAAGTAATGTTACAAGGGCGAGGATAGACATGTTGTTAGTATAAATTGGAATAATTTGTGATTTTATTTGTTTGAGGACAAACAAAGATTCAAGTCCGGGGTATTTTGATAAATGTATATTTATCCCTTTTATTTACATATTTTTGATATTTGTTTAGGATTATTTTGTTATTTATTCTCTTAGTTTCATAATTAATTGTGTTATTTTAGATTTTTCTCTTTAATTGGAGTTTTAATTCTATTTTCTTGGGCTTTGTAGGAAAATTACACAATTTGCAGCAGTCCTGAAATTCATATATACCCTCCACCAAAAATGACATAACTCTTACATTCGAAATCCAAATTGAGTGTACAAGTATTCATTGGAAAGGAAATTTAATTTCCTAAAACAAAATCCTATTATTTGGACCGATTTTGTGATTTTAATAGGAGATAAATATGTTCGAAATCGCTGCTGTGAGAATCTGCATTAAAGAGAGTTACATGGTCAAGATAATTAAAGACAATCAACTTTCGATTTGACTAGATCCAAAAAATTTAAAAAATTGGTCTCCCTCTCTTTTTCCCCCCTCTTTTGAGGGCAGCCTACCCCCTCCCCCTCCTATAAAAGGAGGGACTCTTCATTTGTAAAAGCATTCTATTCTTCATTCCATTTCATCCAATTTTTAGTTGTAGACCACATCTTGTATAATATTGGATCTCATTTTAGTTTGCATTTCTTCTATTCTTGTTATGTCTGAGTAAATTTCTCTGGGGTATGGGAGTATCCCCTTAGCCCGGTTCTATTCAATATAATCAGTCATATTCCTCCATCGAACAAATGTCTTCTCTCTGTTCTTTGTGGTTATTTGGATGATCTGATATATTCTTATAGAGTGATATGACTGTGGATCTCTGTAAGAATGAAACAATAGTCCCTTAATTGCAATTATCATCTTTTCATCTATTTAATCTTATTCTTGTTATAATCCTTGGTGATGCGACCACCTGAGCCTTGGGTTTGAACGCCAGTTTGAATTCACATGCTTTTTGATATGACCGTGGATAATGGCATGTTGGACGGTTGAGCAATGATCCGTGAACGCCGGGACCAACGGGTTCACGGGAAGTCCGACTCTTGTGAGTTTGTCCATAAAGACATGTAAACACAAGGTCCTGATTTGATCCTTGGAGTTTAGAATTTGATTAGTTGAATAGGAACATGGTTTTGGTGGTGATCTTCCGGATCCCAGATCTTTATTTCTTGATTAGTTAAATTTTATTTCAGCACTTTTATTTTTTGTTCTTAGTTTTAAACAACCTTCTCATCAAAATTTATTTCTTGTTCTTACAATTGGATTTGGAATTTCGACTTTTCTTTTCCGCCGTCCCTTAGATCGATACCTATCTATACTAAGTTGATTTGTTGTTCACAACAAGTTGATAACCGGGTTAGACGGTTAAACTCTAGGACTTTCCTAGTGATTGTTGCGTGTACAACGACGCGCATCATCGAGGGAGCACTAGCGTAGGAATCCAACTACAACCATCCCTGAGGTACTACTGGAGGAGACAAATCTAGGGAAAAACCTCGTGAACAGGTCAGGAATACATGCCAAGTAGCTTCGTAACGCCAAATTGAAGGTGATGAACCCATTTCGTGAGGGGGATGGTCAACAATTCACTGATTCGCCAGAGCACCAAGTAAAATAGGGGAAAATGAACTTGAGCATGCAACTACAAGGAAAGGCATGAGACACATCTTTAAGGTTCAGAGAACAATTGTGGTGATCACACAAAGTGAGCGGCTTAGTTCCCTTGGTCGGGGAAGCCCTGATGTGGCTTGGAGTTGAGCGCTGGCGAAGGCCAAAACGGTGAGCTATAGGACCCACTGATAGGGGAAAACACACAAAATAAAAGGGTACCAAAAGTGAGGCGGAGGTTCGTGGATGCTTATGGAACGCTCAATTGAGCCGGAAGGGGTGGCGGTGGCCGAGACCAAGGCATGCTCGTCGAAGATGAAAGTCATATAGGTCCAGATGTTTCAGGGCACTTGGTGTCCAATTGAAGGTGGAAGAGGAAGCTTTGGGACCTATCAGTTCTAGTGGGTTCTTGAATAGGCAACGAGGAAGGCCGAGGTGGTGGCGGTGGATTTTGGTAGAGAGAAGGACCCAAGTCCTAATGGACATTTTATCTATAGAGCACGAGAGAGTGTGAGCAGTGGCTTGTTGGGTCGGAGGTAGAGGACGATCACATGACCGTCAGTTCTAGGGGAAATTAAACCTCATTCGTTAGATGGCACACATAGGAGGAAATAACGTGAATGTAACGTGTAACTGCGCATAAATCACATACTTTAGGTTTAATTTGACGCATTAAATGATTTTGTAATTTAAATCTTAGTCAAAACTATATGGTAACTTGTTTAATTCATTTGGAGGGTGGGTCAAATGTGGCCAAAATGAACCCAAATTTGGAGCACACGTCCAATAAGGAGTCTAGATTATTCCTATGCCCTTAGATTTCCATTTTTCATATGTTTTGCTCATAATTTCCATAAATGTCACTCTATTTGATTTTTAATGCATTAAAAGGTGTAATGTGATACATCTTTCTCTTAATTGCTTTCTTTGAGTAAAATGAGATAATAACTTATTGCTCACTCACTAGTTATGTCATATTTGAAGCTAAGGTCTTTTCTCTTTCTCTTTTATTCTTTTTAAAAAATTTCCAAGAATAGGAGAAATAAATAGGGAAAGAGAGACTAATGTTTAACAAATTGACTTAATTACAATACATATTGCATAGATAGATGAGAAAAACATATTTTGAGTCTTAATTTATTCTTCTCACTTTAATATCTTTAAAGAAATTTTATTTCATGTCTTTTTGCATTGAGACCCTCAATTATAATTATTTAAGAAAATTCACATTTTAGATTAGTCTAGAAATTTTGGGATGTTACACAAATGCTGAGGAAAGAGAACACATATATTGTAACAATAACATGCTACAAGTTAGAAGGAGTCAACTGGGATTTATCACGTTGTTATTATATTTTAATGAGTTGTACATAAATTTTTGTGAGCATTTATATAGGACACAAATAATTTTGGTAATCACATAATGTAATTTGCAGGGTGTCAACCAACAATTAATCGAGTATTCTCTTTCAATAGATTGTATGCATATTATTTTGAATAATTTTTGTAATATTGTGCTGATCGTGAACCTGGCTCGACCGATCTAGAAAAATTACAGATTGATCGTGAACCAGGCTGGATCGTTCTAGAACAATTATATATTAGACTAATTTAATTGTATAACACTCATTAGCATGTTGTCTTCCGCTAGTCTATATCTATACCCCTATAAAAAGAGTGAATGCACGACTGCTTTTCCAGCTGCTTGGTGGTTACCGGACGCTCACCGTCTACAACTGTTTCCTTTAATTATGTAACTTTTTCACCCATTGCTCTATCCATAAACAATTGTTTTCTTTTGAAAAGTCTATCATAAAGTCCCACATGCTAAGGCACAACTACAGAAGTATATGTATGCAAATAAGTTTTAAAATAATAATAATAATAATAATAACAATTCTAGAGAAGATAAGTTTGTAGTTTCGAACAATTGCCTTTCTGGAATGCTTGATTTTCTAGATAGCTACAACGGATAGATTTAAAGAGAAAAAATCAATCATCTTGTCATGTCGGTTTTATTATATCTACTATATTATTATAGACTACATATGTTATGTCGGTGTGTATTGCAAAATAAATTCAGGAAGGAGACATGTAAATTTAGTGGACAAACTACAGGTTGGAGGGTGTCAATTGTTAGTTAATTGAGTTGTATACATAAATTATTGTGAGTCTATATCTAATTATTTCACAAAAGGAGCATTTTTAGTATGTGTATTCATATTTTATCTTTTAGCTGGTTGTATGTAAATTATTACCAATATAATTTTATAGTATCCGCCAACAAACACATAATTTCGATAATGACAAAGTACAAGTGAAGTGAGTTAGTTGACAATTTATTGAGTTGTTCTCTTTTAGTGGTCTATATTAAAATTATTAGAATTACTAATTATATATTAATCATCAACCGGCACATGCCTAATAAGGGAAAGTGCATGTAATTTTGATAGTGACACACTATATATTGAAAAAAAAATCAGTTGGCAGTCAATTGAGTTGTTCTTTTTTAGATGGTTGTATGTAATTGTTGTGACTATATATATCTAACTACACTATAAAAATGAGTGTGTGTTTTTTATGTCATCTTATTTGCTAGCGTTTTCCAGTCATGTTTGATTGGAACACCTTGCAAAAAAAAATTATGTTCCATAATTTCCAACAACTACCATGTTTATTTGAAACATTTTTTTAACTTTTTTTCTTTACAATTTTATTTGTTTGATAATGGTTGTCACTAATTAATTGATTCTAATTATTTTATTATTTTCTAGACAAATATTTTTTACATATATAGTAGACATGTTAATTCAATTGTGTAACCCGTATTTCCAAGCTATTTATTGTAGTTCTTCTGGATTTTTTTATTTACAATATTATATGTAATAGATTATTTTATCCGTATAATACGTACTTAGCACGTATTATTTGCTCGTTTATTAATAAGAGGCAATGCCATTTTTCTTTCAAACATATTTTTTTGAGCATATAAGAGGAAAGTATGTAGGAAGTCAATGCCACTTTTAGAACCCCTATTCGAGGGGGGGGGGGTGTGAATTGTTCTACAATCAACTCCCTCCCTTCTCATCGTGGCTCAGTATTCCAGCTATCATCCACGTCTGCATTGACATGGCTCGTTTCGGAATTTCACGAATCCCACCACCGCAGCGAGATGGATATAGAGAGGCGACGCCTGCCTTGTCCACCGTCTCTCTCCTCTGTCCCCTCCGCCCATTCCTCTCAGGTCGGTCGTCGTCTCTCTTCCCCTTTTCGTGCCGCCTTTATCCTTCTGGATTCTGGAACTCGCTCGTGATCGAGATTTGCGCCGCGCTACCCCGCCGTGGTCGATAGTTTCCGGTACTGAACCCAGGCAACTATCAGAAACAGCGCGTAACGTCGCCGTTTTTTGGCGCCTTTTCCGTTGTCCTTGATTAGTTTTTGACTCTCGCGAACTGGCTTCTCGCGGATTCTCTCGATGGTTAGGAAACCCGGTGCTCCCGATCAGTGGGCATAGTAAGATCCTTGTTGTCGGGTAGCAGGGACCTTCTTGGTTCTTTCTCGAATGTGTACAACCAGGAGCATTGTGTGGTTCCTGCTCGATGCCTGACATCTGCTGCCTCCCGTTATGCACTTGTGAAAAAGAAAGACTTTGGCGTCGTATGAGTTTTCATATGCCTGCACATGCTCACCTCTGATCCTAATTCTATGCGGGCTGTTTATTCCGCGTCTCATTATGATGGCTAGTCTGATGCTACTCTTCACGGTGCTAATATCGTGAATTGTATTTGTAAATTTGTTCAGCACTTCATGTATTGTCATTGTTACCTTTTCCAGACACTTCTGCGTTGAAGATTTAAATTTGACTCAGTTGCATAACGAATTATTTATGATCTTCATTAAGCAGTCAGTTAGTGCTCGTAAGCCCACATTTTTCTGACTCAAGCTTCATTTAAAACTGTAAGTGAAAATGTCTCAGCGACATCAATATATTTCTGCTTTCCATCACACTGAAGCTTACGTTTCTGTAAGATGTGGCAGTGCCGTTACATTTCTTTCCAATTGAAGTCCTTTATTCAGTGCTTTGGCGTTCTTGCTACTCTTTAATGACTTTGTGTAGTAGTGTCTACTGCATATCTTTTTTCTCTCTGGCAGTTGAATCTCAATTGAGATCCGTCCAATATAATCTCTTCTTCTTATTCTGTATTCCGGAGTAAAATTGTATAACCTAAAAAAGAGAGTAAAAATGTATTTACTTAGGCATGTTGATGGCTGACAGCTTGTTATAATTCCTTTCAGGTGCTCACGTTTGTTACTTGTCAATCTGTGTCTGGGGCGAAGCAAACATTCTACACTGTCTATAACACTTTCTGCTTCCTTTTTCTGATATATGGGCTAATTGGCATTTCATGGGAGGTGTTGATAATGATGAACCTTCAGCTAAACGTGTGAAAGTATCAGAAGATTCAGGTTGCCTCAGAAATAACTGTTCTACTGCTGGAGTAGCTAATTATTCAGGATCGATGGCCAAACATCTGTCTTCTCATGGTAAAGAGGAGATGGTAGGGCCTAAGGGATTGATCAAAAGGGTGGAGTTTGTCAGAATTATTGCTAAAGCACTGTATTCTCTAGGTTACGAGAGGAGCGGAGCCCTCTTAGAAGAAGAATCTGGGATACATTTGCACTCTGCTATAGTTGATTCATTAAGAAAGCAGTTGCTTAGTGGAAACTGGGACGAAAGTGTGACCACTTTGCAAAAGATCGCTGATTTAGACTCCACCATTCTGAAGTCTGCATCATTTCTGATACTAGAACAGAAATTTGCCGAGCTTTTGGAACGTGACAAGTTGTTGGATGCGTTGAGGACCCTCAGAGGTGAAATCACTCCTCTTGGTATAAATATAAAAAGAGTACATGAACTCTGCAACTATGTTGTTTCCAATAGTCACTGTAGGTTCCCAGAGTCTGATTGTCAGAGTGATGAGAATGGTACAAGGTTGAGACTTCTGGAGGAATTGCAGAAATTACTTCCTCCAACTATCATGATCCCAGAAAGGAGGCTAGAACACTTGGTTGAACAGGCTCTTAACGTGCAAAGGGAAGCTTGCGTATTTCACAACTCCTTAGATAACTCATTGTCATTGTATTCAGATCATCAATGTGGCAAAGGACAAATACCTTCTCAAACCTTACAGGTTGGTTAAAGCTGTTGTGTAGTCTAATTGCTAAGCTACTTATTTGATCCGGGATTGTTTTCTGAGTATTGTTTGATAATGAAGTTCCATCCTTACAAATGGATTTACCTGTTTTTTTTTTACCAGACTAGTTTGTTTCTTCATTGCTTGCGTTGACTAATCCCCGGCCTCCTTTCCCAATCTTTGAATCAGGTACTGTATGGACATAGTGCTGATGTGTGGTTTTTAAGGTTCTCACATAATGGGCACTATTTGGCATCAGCATCAAATGATAAGTCTGCTATTATATGGGAGGTACATCTCTAACATGAAAATGTATTCAGTATTTTGATCTATTCAAATAATCAACGAACTGCTTTTGACCATATTTTTAGTTGTTTTCTGGCAACTGTTTATGGTTTTTGAAATCCACCTTCCGTCAAAACAAATGCTTTTCATACAATCCATGTGCAACCTACACGCTCTTAGTATGTAGACCTGATCGGCAGGAAATAGTGACCATCATTTGGACCCCCTCTAAGAAGTCATTACTGGCGTCATTAATAAAGATCATACTGGGTGGAACGCTCAAGTGAAATATCCTTCAGTTCCTCCTTAGCCAAACATGTGGGAAGCTGTCAGTCTGACTTATCTCCACAGGAAATGAATGGAGCCTTCCTCAAGGCCATTTCATGCAAACCATTTGAGGCTGATCTATAGTTGTGGCACAGCCATATATTCACCCATAGTGGTACCGATAACTCTGTTAACCGAGTCTAGATAAAGGAGGGTGGTTTGTGGTAGATTGACTGCATTTAGGAACCTTGTCAAATGTTAATTTAGCTGGCCCATAATGATTTCATTAAGGTCGATTGTTGTTGTTGATCTATAGGTTCTCCTAAACCTTGCTCGTCTGAAACTGTTTCTCGTCTAAATCTTACCTGAAACATGCTATTGCCACCTATTGAACAATCAACTTGAACCAAATCATTTAATTTGTCAACCTGACCTGCTCATTGCATAACTTCTGGTAAATGATTTCACATCTGCTAATCAACCAGTTAACCCATCTATAATCTAGTCTTGTATAGTTATATGTAGACCTAAACCCCTTTATTACTTGCTCAACCGCTTTACTTTTGCGCAACCATACTATGTAACCATACTACCAGAACAGCTGCCATTTCACCCTTACGTTAACATTGCAAATCTACAATTAACTTGGCAAACAAATTGCTGTCATTGTGGTCCTGAAGATATTATATATCCTGTCCTATGAAACACTAGTGTAACCCTCCATGTTGTCACCTAATGGTCAAAGAGAAGGCATGGCTCTGTAAAATCTCAGTTGTCCCAGTAGCCAGTGCCCCTTTGCTGCACTGGTGAGATAAGAAACATGTTGGTTTCCTCAATCGTTAAGTAGCAATTCGCTTAGTACAGTTCCCCTGCTTAGAATAGGCATATTGTTTTTACCGTTTAAAATGAAATTTGCCTACTTACTCACAGGAGTGACCTGGATAATACATAAATTGAAAGCTACTCCGCTTTCTTGTGTCATATATGCCATTGAGATTCTGCTTTCAATGTCTCAATGGCATTCATCTAAATTACCAACACTAGTTTTCTTACTAAGCAAATTAGTACTGTTCCCCTGTCATTTTGTTGGAGTCCCAATGGCATATATGTCACAAGAAAGAGGTGGGTCTTTGTAAGATATCTGTTGGTGATATTTTTGGTTATTTATTTTCCCTTTATTAGGTAATTGGCCTTACTCTCCTCAGGCCCATCATCATTAGTCTAGCTTATGGCATGTTGTCCCCGGTACATCATACCTTGAGACAAGGCTATATATATGACTCTCTGTAACCCTAATTCTCATAATAAATTTCTTTATATGGTATCGAGAGAAATCGTTTAGTTTCTAAAAAGGAGCATCCTTTTCTCTCCTAGCGCTGTTCTTCCTTTCTTCTCTTCCCCTCCCTTCCCCCTACCGTCACTTGCGACAGCCCGTCGCCTGCCTGCTCGCGCTAGCCAGCCTACCGCCGCCACCCACCGCCGGCCAACCGCGCATGTGGCTAGCCGACGCCGGCTGTTGGGCGTGTGGCTGGCAGTCGTGTGCTGGCACGTTGCCGCCGCCAGCGGGGAGGTTGCCTAGGACGACAATGCTGTCTCGTCCAGGGAATATAGTGCTCGACAATGATTTTGTTGATAGGTCGACAATCAAGGCATCTTCTCCAACTCTTTATCATTTTGCGAGCAAGGAGAGCAAGAATCACACATGGCTCTTGCTTTCACGTGTGAATCCTTTGAGAAGGATGACGTAGACTTGATGTTTCAACTGAACACGTTTAGTTGGGCTCATGCAATAATGTGGGTGATTAGGAAGCGATGGACCAGAGATCACAGTAATCTCATGTTGGACATTTCACAAAGGCGGGAGTCGGAATCCCCTTAAGAGTAATGTCTTTGAACTCATCCAAAAGTCGGGGGCAGGTTCCGGCGACAGAGGCAAAGGATCAGGACAAGTCACAACCTTTTTATTCACAAAACATACATGCTTTCAAATTCACAACTGGCATCCTCCACCTCTCTACTACTGACTAGATTTGAAAGATTTGAAGTACGATGAGGTGTGAACGGAGGAGGTGCATAGAGCTTTTCCTTCTAGATAGTGGTCAAGAAACTAGCAGGAGAATCAAAATGTTCCTACCCTTGTGCTAGAAGCATTGAAAGAGATATCGACGATACCGTCGGTATACCGATATCAACGACATCGGTCATCGGTTCACACAAACCTGTCGTTGGGATTGCAAATATCGGTAAACCGATGATATACCGCCAAATATCGCCAAATATCGCAAAATATCGACGAAATTTATTGGTATACCGACAGATATACCGATTTTTGCGTGCTTAAGTCTGTTTCTGTTGTTTGAGAGGAGGAAATGGTGGAGCAAAGGGATCTCGACAACTAGGGCTCAGATAAGTCTAATCTAAGGTGTTCCTTTATGTTTTCTACCATTTCTCTCATTTACACGTCATCTATCTCAATTAAAATGTAAATTCGTCCCAAAATGCCTTAAATTGGCAAAGATCTCGCCATCTGCTTTTTTATGTCTTCCTAATTGTATGTGTTTGTAGATCTACAACACTTTCTCATAATCTACATAATAATCATAGTAATATACCTAAATAATCCACGAAATATAAGTATAATTTGCTATCATTTTTAGTAGTAAGCTAATAAGTATACATATGTTCTTCTAACTAGTATTTTTATCATACAAAGGAAGAAAATGTACTAGTTCGCAACACAACAAACAAATATTGTAAAAAAAACATAGATTTTGTAACTTTCTAGTCTTATATTTGATTATACATGGCACTTGCTACATATATCCCACAAGATGGACATGGTTGACATGGTAACTAGACTTTTAAATTATCGCATCCCCACGACATGCATATGGTGGGCATGGTAATAATGGCTTTTATACTTATCCCGCTATTGTGCATAATCCATGGAGAAACTCACTACTGCATATCAAGATCCTGTGCTACAAACAACAACAGAGAAAAGGTGTCACAACAGTGATGGTGCCTAACTTCCTTGACAGTCATGAAGTTAATTGTCAAAGTCACACATTGAAGAAGAGCAATAGAAAGCCCTGGTGTATATTTTCTTTTAGAATATGATATGATGCATATGGAGACATAGTACTGTAAAATTCTAAAACATATCGTGTTTAATTACATAATACGAACGAGTATTATACACTTATATAGTATTGTACATGACGTGTATGAGCAACACGTAACTTGATACCACCAACCTTACATAATGTACATGTCACAGGAGCAATATGTCAACCATATCAACTCAATATTGTATGGAGAATCAGTGTGTAACTCGACATACAACTGATATGAGTTAGTAAGTTACTATGCTATTTATGTGTTGTAAATTGGATATTATTGCATAAGTGTGTGTATTTATGTTTATGGATTGTGCTAGTAAAATTTCAAATCTTAATTCCAATATTTTGTCATCGAAATCCATCATCGAAGTCTACAGACTACAGGATAGGTTCCCAACCTCTCACATGATGGACCCCCCAACATACCCAATATAGAATTTTATTGCATAAAACGTTGCATCTAGGTGTTGAGACCACGCCTGTAAAATTTCATGATTTAATTCATTCATTTAGGCATCGATAAGTCCAGGATTACATCTGTCGATATTTCCGTCGGTATACCTGTAAATATCTATTTCCACGTCGTCGATAAGGCGTCGGTATCGGCATTTAATTCCTTGGCTAGAAGATGTAAGATGTTTGATTGGCCTCATTGTAAGCATCTATATCAAAATTTAAGGGTGACCTAGGATGACGTGCCAACATCCATGAGTAGAACATCACACTCTACATAATAAGAAGATGTGCCCTAGGTGAGAAGCAGAAGGCTAGGTGATCGGTGGACTCTATGTGATTCACCCAATGAAAAGGTTGAGGATGGGGTTATGGTCGGAGATTCATGAGTTTGAGTCCTTGGTGAGAATTGATGTTTTGTCAACTTTTATTGCCAATCAATAGTCGACATCTTTTCCTATTATGTTTAGAATTATTTGGAAAGGAGTAGTCCACTTCCATCCATTTCCTTTAGAGGGAGTGGAACTGATCAACATGTAAGACTCATGGTCTTCATTATCACGCTTTGCATCAAGGTTTGAAGGCATGCAACATATCTTCATACTCTAGTGTCATCCTTATGGGTGGTTTTAGGAGAGTGAAAAGACACAAGTAGAGCACGTTAGTGGCGCTAGGAAGTAAGGTGGGTCTGTGGCAATGAAAACATTCAAGTCCACACTGAGTGGGATGGGAAGAGGGTACTACCATGTCTTTGCTCTTACAAGACGAAGGAAAGATGGTTGAGAAGGAGTGAAGGAAATCACGCGAGGGGGTAAACAGAATGGGACAAAGTGGCAGAGGTGGTGAGAGAGAAGTGACCACATTGTTTAAAATGAAGGAGGAATTGAGAGATGCGATAGCCATGCAAATTTTAATCTCTCGCGCATTGTTTAAAGTGTTATCTAGGGAATTGCACTGTTGCAATTCAAGTTCGTGTTTAATATCAGGTTGTAGAGGATTCAAGAAGAAAGCGGCCCATTCCTAGTCTGACTTTCTGTGGACAATGGTTCTTCGCCTCTTCAAATTTTTGCGGACTACCGCGGAATCTTGGCCGAGGCTCATCCATTCTCTCACATCGTCGTTAGTATCGGGCAGATACACAATGATCACAGAGCTTGGTCTTCATCTCATCCCAAAAGAGGATGGGAAGCTGAGACATTGTTGCATGTCACGTTGGACTCTTGGCTAATAGCCATTGGATGAACCTTAAAGAGTTTTTCGTGAAACAAATTTGTTGGACGTATGTAATGGCATATGGTTGAAATTATCTTCTAGTTCTATACTGGCACAATCCAATTTGGGAACACTTTGGAATCGAGGTTGGCATCAGATGTCGGGGTATCCACCTTGTGAGGTGGTATGTTCTCTTTAGTGTAGTAGAGTCTGGGATGGTTTAAGGAAAAGGTAGGGCCACAAGAGGACCATGGTGAATATGTGGACCAAGAGTGTGAAAACGAGGAGTTGGGGAGACTTGGATACCTGCTAATATGGTGGAGCGTAAGGGGCTGCCGAGGGAGGATGGGGCACGGGGAGCAGGTTGAGGTGGCAGTCCTTGGTGGACGTGAGCATAGTCACAAATTCGGTATTCGGGATATGCTCGATTGAGTTGAAAAATTCGGAATTCGACAATTATGCGGGAAATTTGGGTAAAAAACGGTCAACATACCGTAAAAATACGGTCGACGATTCGGGAAAAAGTCCGGAAAAAATTGGAGGATATATACATATATTGCATACATCTTGTATGTATTATATGTTTTGCACATATATATCTACATATATATTGCATACATATATCTATAGCTATTACATACATATACATATACATATATTACATACATACACACATGTATGTGTTGACACATATATATGCACTCAAACTAAGTTAGTCTTAATCAGTATTAATATGGGAAAAGAACACATAAAACGGAAAAAAAACATTAAACATGAATAATTCACGAATAATACAAGAATAAAACGTAGTATTCAAGAATTGAGATTTATTCGTCCGTTTCACACATCTAGGGAAAAAACGCGTTTTAAACATGACTTTTTCAAAAAGTCGGAGTATATTGTGACTATAGACTTGAGGAACAGCCGATCACGGTATGTAATGGTTAACGTGGTGGTATGACACTAAAGGAGAAATTTAGTATGGGAGAGGGTCCTCGTAGGAGTGTGGAAAATATGGATCTGTTTCTGCAAAAAAGACTAGGGATGTCGGCATGGTGGTAATTGAGTGTCTCCTAGAGTGTGGGTGCGCGAACGTACATAGTAGGATATAGTTGGGTCCACTGAGTAGCATTTGAGTGGTAAGCACAAAGTATATTCGCCTAGTGGATAGCGCACAACTTGGTCAAGTTGGAATCTACTGCTTGACTCAGAGTGTCAAAGGTATGTAATCGTTACGCTAAGAAGGCTGTTGGGGTGGGAAGACGTTCTTGTCAGGTTCCAAGACTGGGCTTTCAGACTGATTGCCTGGCATTGTGACTTCCATTAGGAGATTTGCATGACAATCTGTAAAAATGACGATCTGTAGACAATTAATGTAAAATTGACAATTTGTAGAGCTATTCACAGGTTGTAGAGGATTCATGAAGCAAGCGGCCCATTGCCAGTCTGGTTTTTTGTGGATAATGGTTCTCACCTCTTCAAATTTTTGCGGACTGACGTGGAACCTTGGTTGAGGCTCATCCATTCTCTCATATCATCGTTAATATTGGGCAAATACATAGCGCTCATAGAGCAAGGAGAGAAAGAAATGATAAATGAAAGATGAAGATAAATATCACTCCCATACAAAATATGTTACTCCCCCTTAATCAATACTCCCCCTGAATCAAATAGTAATGATGACTCTGCAGGCTGAAGATACTCGAGCTTTGAAGAAGGTCTTCCTTGAAGTGCATCTGAAATGAAGACATCTGAAGATACTCTGTAGGCTGAAGAATGCGCCACTGGAATACGTGCTGAACGCGGCACGAACGCGGATATAGTATGGACGAATGGACCTGATACTACAACAAGTCGCCACTGGAATACGTGCTTAACGCGGCACGAACGCGGATGGACGATCTGCTGCTTGATACGATGCAGGAACCATGGGGGCTTGACAGGAACGTAGATATCATCCATCAAGGAAAGTCCCAAGAGAATCAGCTACAGGTGATGTCGATACAGCAGATGCGGCTCGGAGAAGACATGATGAAGCAGCTCGGTGAAGATAAACTCTGAGCTTCTGAAGAAGCACCCATCTGTCTCATGTGAATGCAGATGAAGGAATACATCATCAACAACGGATATGGTGTCGACGCTGGATCTTCACTGCTGGCTCAAGTAGAGAACCGGTGTGCTGAACGATGTGAAGCTCCATGAAGATAGCCTGGAATATATATAATCTGAATACATATATCATCATCTCATCTCATACTCTCTCTCTCATACATTCTCTCATATATTCTCATGCTCGCTCTCTCTTCTCATCTCTTTCTCTCCTCTCTCTCTTCTCATCTCTTTCTCTCCTTGCTCTCTTCTCATCTCTTTCTCTCCTCTCTCTCTTCTCATCTCTTTCTCTCCTCTCTATCCCCCCGCACACCAAATACGACAAGAGTGAGTGTTTGGTGTGGAGAACTGGATATATGACCCCCCCGTAATGTGGAAAAGGGATGCTCACATAATATGGGTGGGTGGGAAAGAAAAAGGCTGAAAAGAGAAAAATATGTGAAATGGAAATGGGTAATATGTGGAGAATGAAACCGATAGCCAAGGAGAATATACTAAATGGGTCAACATGAGATCCGGGTAGAAAAATAAATGGATCTAGTCCCGACCCGAAAATCCGATTAGGGTCAAAATAGGATCCGATTAGCAAAAGATAGAACCGATTAAGGATCCGAATAGAGACAGGGATAATGCATATGGGGGCAGTAAACATGGTTGTTTGGTAGCGGTGGAGAGTGATGGGTGATCACCTACTGTAGATGGCAGCAATAGCATGATGACGCACAACGCAGGAGCAACTTGCGGATGATGGCTGGATATGACGCTCGGCTGATGAAGCACTTTGTCGCAACATAGGAGATGACAAAGAGTCTCCTGTGTGACTCCGAAGATATTGCATGCCAAGAGGATGCATGCGGAGCCAAGGCGGACCCTCTCCAAAGCAGCGATGAAGGCTGATCTGAAGACTTCATGAGATGAAGTGCCGATTGATAGGTGTATCCTTTTTATATCGCCACTGATCAACTGTCGATACCATCGACAGGACTGTCGATGGTATCGACGGACACTCTTCTTGTTGCTGTGATAAAGTCGATACTATCGACCTTTTGTCGATAGTATCGACGCCGGCGAATGCAGGTTGCGTCTGGACTGATCTCGATACTATCGACGCTCGGGTTGATAGTATCGACACGGCGGCGGCGGCTGGGCTGCTGCGGCAGATGGAGTATCGACGTGTCTGGACTGATGTCGATACTATCGACGCTCGGGTCGATAGTATCGACGCGGCGGCGCCGGTTGCTGCGGCAGATGGAGATGGCTGCTCCTTGCAGATTAGAAGCGATTTCTGATGGCTGACGACACTGTGGAGATGGCTGCTGGCGGCTACTGCTGCTGATGGTGGCGGCGGCGCTGCTATCCTGCGGAGTTGGATGCGGAGGAAGATTACCGCGGCGGATGCCTACGGCGGTGACTGTTGGTTTCGGATGGCGGAAGAAGATTACCGCGTCGGATGCCTACGGCGGCGACTGTTGCGGATGGAGGACGGCTGCTATGATAGGCAGCGGAGGTGTTGTATAGAAAGAATGAAAGAATAAAGAATAGATGACCATGGAGGCCGGGATATGCCTAACGGGCAGCCGGCCAAGCCATGGAGATGGCGGCTGCGGCCGCCCGCAGGCGGGCGCTCGCCCTTGGCTGCTCTCTCGAAGAGGCGGCGGCCGGCGGCTAGGGTAGTTGCGTGCGCCGAAGAGGAGAGAGGGAACCGGGCGGCGCTAGGGTTCTCTCAGGATGGAACCCGCTCTGATACCATGTTAAAATATAAGATTACTTGAATATGAATAGATTGTGATAGATACAAAGACTGGACACCCCTGTCCTATATATAGGAGCAAGGGAGAAACCCTGAGACTTGTGTCCCAAGTAATCTAAACTAGACGGGCCGGAATATAAAGGCCCACTAAACTAATTATCCTATTTAACTAATAGACTAATATAGACACTTTAACAATCGTTAATATTGGGCAAATACATAGCGCTCATAGAGCTTGGTCTTCATCTCATCCTAAAAAAGAATGGGAAGATGAGACATCGCTTCGTGTCACGTTGGACACCTTGCCAATAGCAATGGGATGAACGTTAAGAGTCTTTCTTGAAACAAATATGTTAGGCGTCTGTCATGGCATACAGTCGAAATCTTCTGTACTGGCAATCCAATTTGGGAACACTTTGGAATCGAGGTTGCCATCAAATGCCGGGGTATTCACCTTGTGAGGTTGTATGTACTATTTAAGGTAGTAGAGTCAGGGATAATTTGAGGGAAAGGTAGGGTCACAAGAGGACCATGGTGAATATTTGGACCAAGAGTGTGAAAACGAGGAGTTGGGGAGACTTGGCTGCCTGTTGATATGGTGGAGTGTAAGGGGCTGCTGGGGGAGGATGGGGCACGGGGAGCGGGTTGAGGTGGCGATCCTTAGTGGATGTGAGGAGCAGGCTGCTGGGGGGAGGATGGGGCACGGGGAGCGGGTCGAGGTGGCGATCCTTAGTGGATGTGAGGAGCTGGTTATGGTATGTAATGGTTAATGTGGTGGTACGTTGACGCAAAAGGAGAAGTTTAGTATGGGAGAGGGTCCTTGTAGGAGTGCAGAAAATATGGATCTGGTTCTGCAAAAGGGTCAGGGATGTCAGCGTGGTGGTAATTGAGTGTCTCCTAGAGTGTGGGTGGTCAAACCTACATAGTAGGATATAGTTGGGTCCATTGAGTAGTATTTGAGTGGTAAGCGCGAAGTATATTTGCCTAGTGGATACTGCACAACTTGGTCAAGTTGGAATCTACTGCTTGACTTTGAGTGTCAAGGTTGGTATGTAATGGTTACGCTAAGAAGGCTGTTGGGGTGGGATGACATTCTTGTCAGGTTCCAAGACTGGGCTTTCAGACTGATTGCCTAGAATTGTGACTTTCACAAGGAAATTTGCAAAACATGACAATCTGTAGAGCTATTCACAATGATCACAAATTAAAGAGATATTTTGATATGCAAGTTTATATGCACGCAAAACAAAGGTAACACTCACAGAAAAGGACTTGAAAATATGCGGTAGGCTTAAACTTACACAACTCACCCCCCCCACGCGGGTGTGAGCATACTGAAGCTACAATACATAAGTACAATATGCAAAGGGGAGATCTCATCCAAACCAAAGTAGAAATTGACTTGGTCGCCTCTTTGAATCTGCTGCTTTTGAAGTTGTCTTGTTTGGAAGTGTGATGCATTTTTTCTTGTCATAACTTACCATTAGCCCCGGTGCTGGGTGAACTGTAAATAGCATGTTTTCTTGACTTTGGGACTTTTTTCTGGGCGCGTTTAGATTGTGGGATTCGACGCAATAATCACAAGGTTCTGCATTCAAGCCATCCAGTGGTTTAAAAAAAATCTGCAAAGCAAAACCTTATGTTTGGGATTGATGAGGAATTAGAGGAGGTGAGAGTGACTCAGATATGAGTTTCTACTGGAGATGCATGGGAGCTGAAGCCGATGGCGGTGTTCGTCATATTTAGCCGGATGAAAAAAATGCTGCATAGACGTTATGATCGGGAATGCAGGATTTTGCCAATTTTACAGCTCCAACAATCAAACATAGTTTTTTTGCTGCTGGATATGCAAATGCAGCCCAATACCGTTCGTACAGCATACCAAACATGCCCTGGGTTTATGTTACATACTCGATGTCTTTGATTATCTTTGTCAAGATTTGGTTTGAGATTGAATAGCTTGTGGCCAACTTTGATAATCACTTCCTTTAAATAAAAAAAAGGTTATTGTTCATAAATCATTATGCCCTCACAATGTATTATCTAGTCGTAGTTCCTTATGATTGCTCAGAACATTACAGGTAAGATGCAGCCTACAATGTAGTTAGTTTTGTCATTCCTTACCTTGGAACTTCTAATATGTCTGTGTCAAATAGGTACTTACTATGACAGTCTTGTCATGGTGTTTGGCATAATCAAAGATAATATGCCTTTACCAAAGAATGGAGAGGGTAATAGTTAGAAAGAATGGGTGTATGCTCCTGAAGAATCTTTACTGCCGAGGGCTGGTGTGGTCCACTTATTGATCATGAGTACTGATGGGCAAACT
Source organism: Alisma plantago-aquatica (assembly GCA_963693085.1). Classification (NCBI taxonomy): domain Eukaryota; kingdom Viridiplantae; phylum Streptophyta; class Magnoliopsida; order Alismatales; family Alismataceae; genus Alisma; species Alisma plantago-aquatica. Next base: position 1,150,792,788 of record OY856411.1, on the reverse strand, counting down.
TCACTGAACCTCTTCCCACAATGAAGCTTCGGTACACAAATTAAGCTTCTTAAACATACACCTTAAGGTTCTTAAAATTTACACTTCTTTAGGTGGAGGCTGGTGCTTCTTAAAAGAGTCGTGATGAGTATTGTACCAATAAACATAGGTGAACCTTTCACAAACTGTTGTCAATTCTAATGAGGACATTATCTAGAGTTCAGAGCAGAAAATGAAAACTTGTTTGATGCTTCCTTAGGCATCTTACACCCCTCATACAAGTTGCACTCATTTTAAAATCCCCTGCTTCTTAGGTGATATCTTCCATGATTCCTTCAACCTAATGCATTTATGACACATGTATTTCAAAACTTGCTTGCTTCCAGCTTTTTGTACTTGGTTTAGATAGTCATAGACCTAAGGTGTGGGCAGTGTTTTGAAAAGCGTCCCAGGATCCTGCCTAAGTGGCCAAGAGGCCCAACTGCCTGGTTAAGGCCTTGAGCAGCCTCTCAGGTTCCATCCCCGGTTGCCTAAGACCTGCTTAGCCCGCCTATGTGCTCGCCTGATTCCCTGCTTTGGGCGTCCGCTTTTGGCCGCCTAATTTTTGGGCATTGGATTCTTGTACAGTTGCTTTCTTTTGTCATTTTTTTTTTGTACTCAAACGATGTTGTTGCTACTATATGTTGACTTTCCTAGTATCTATGTACGTGTATGACTGACTATATGTGCATGTGATATCATATACAATACTGTTTAAGTCTATATACATTGCTGCTGTACATTGTATAATATGAAACATTACTGTATAATACATTCTATAATACATTAATACATGCATTATATATCTAGTTATCTACTAGATATTGTATTTTTGTACCTTTCTACCTTATATAATACATTGATACATTCTATAGTTAAATATAATATTCTATTGTTTACTGGATATTAATAAATTGTATAAACATTTTATATATTCTATTGTTTACAGCATAAGTTCATTAATACATTATATATCTTCTACTGCATACTGCATTTTAGTCTAAGAAGCACGGACACGGACACATGACACAGTGATTTTTAAAAATATAGGATACTAACACGGCGTTGGACACGTCAATATATATACATACATACATGCGTACGTACATACATACATACATACATACACTCCTAGGGTAGGTCTCGCGATCGTCTTGGCGATCGACGACGCCCAAAGTTATGGCGCCCACGCCACCGGCCAATCCGACCGGCGGCGTTCACCCAGCATCCCGCCCGCCCCAGCCCACCCACCCTACCCCGACGCCACCACCCACTCAGACAGAGATCGAGGGAGCGACGCTAACTTCGACTGCTATGGCCCACGCAAACCCTAATCGCGGAGCGTCGGGAAGCGACAAAATGACTGGAGCGGTAAGGCAATGGAGTAAGGTGTTAAAGCAGCCTTCACTGTGAGGAGAGGAAGAGGAGAAATTCCTTGAACCCAGGCGAGATGGAGACCAGGTTCATGTAGACCTGGATGAAGGCAAGTTCAAACGTATGAGGAATATATGGGAGTATACGGTGATGCTATACATCTTGAGGAAAAGGCCGTATTATCCTCGTCTTGAAGCTTGGATTCAACACACTTGGAAACCTAAAAATGCATTCGAGCTTTTATCAAGAGACAAAGGGATCTTCCTCATCAGGTTTTCCAACGTTGCCGACAAGAAGATGGCGCTGGAGCTTGGACCTCGATGGTTTGATGCTCAGCTTGTTGTGGCTAAGGAATACAAGCATGGAGATGAGCTGAAGCGAGATATTTTCTCCACGATCTCGACGTGGATCACGATTAAATCCTTTGGTCGATCATGAACTAGGCGCGCTGTCGGCACCATTGCTACTGGGGTGGGCAGAGTGCTACATGTTGATGATTGATCGCTGGAGAAGAGGCCAGAGTCCTCGTTGAACTGAAGGCAGATACAACCATGGCTGAGTCGGTCTGGCTCAATGTGCGTGGTCACCAGTCGATACCTGTAGAGGTCAGTTACGACTACCGTCCGGAGATATGCGAGTTTTGCTGTGCTTTCGACCACACGGAGGCAAGTTGCGAGTTCAAACCGCAAACAAGGAACAAGAGAAGAAGATCCAGAAAGAGTGGAGGGAAAAGCCTGTAAAGGTAGCAGCCACAGGAGGAGCTGAGAAGGAATCTAACATAGCAAAGGTAGGAGAAGAAAAGGCAATGAAGGAAACTGATACTACAATGGTAGAGGATCAGGAGGGCAACAATGAGGTGGAGGAGACACCAAACAAGTCGGCACCTGAGAAAGAGGAGGGGGAATTTACCTCATCCAAGAAGAAGAAGAACCAAAGGAAGGTTACGATTCCAAAGAATCAAGGTATGGGTTCCATTCTTGATACCAACAATAGCTTTGATGCAATTAGTGACTCAAACAAAGAGGGCGAAGAAATACTGAATCAAAAGGAGAAAGGAGGGAAGAGCAACAAGCAGGAGCCTTCAAGGCGCACATGATCCCAAAAGACCCGTTAATATGTCCATAGTAATGTGGAATGTTAAAGGGGGGTGCGATAGGTACAAGAAGAAGGAGGTTCGTGATTGGATCGCTGCTAGTGGGCACTCTTTGGTTGCTTTGGTGGAAACAAAAATAAATGTACCAAATAAAAATAGCATCAGATACTTATTTTCGTAGGGATGGGAGCATGTATCCAATGTAGAATGTGCAGAAGTTGCTAGAGTCTGTGTGGCATGGAAGCCGAGTGCATGGTAGGTATCAGTAATACAGATGTCAGATCAGCAGGTGACAGTTGATTGCATGAATAATGGAGGATTACACATGTGGGTGATAGCTGTATATGGTCATAATGATGCCAAGGCAAGACTGAACTTATGGGAGGATGTAAGTTCTCTATCCAAATAGGTAACTCTACCATGGTTGGTAAGCAGGGACTTCAATACTATTCGTCTGCAGGCTGAAAAGAAGGGGTAAAGGTTGGCTTTAACTTCAGAGATAAATGCTTTCAACCAAACTATTGATAAAGCTGGACTTTTTGAATTGCCAATGGTGGGAGGTGATATTTTCACATGGAACAATGAAAGGGAACCGGAAAATAGGATAGCAAGCAAACTGGACTGAGCTTAGTGAATGATGGCTGGCTACAAATATTTCCTAACGTGCAGGTGAAAGTCGGAGGATCTGAGCTAAGCGACCATGCGCCTATCTCGGTTCTAGATTATAGAAAAGAAACAAAAAAGGAAACCTTTCAGATTCCTAAACTTCTGGGCAGATTGGAAAGGCTTCAAGGATGTCATAAAAGAAGGGTGGAGTACAGGTAACAGGAAATCCTATGTATGTCTTTGCCAAAAAACTGGCAAGTACCAAGGCGACTCTGAAGAGATGGGTCACAGATGAAGTGAATATTCCAAAGCTGATCAAAGTAACAGAGAGAATGTAAAGGGGTGAGGGAAAAACTAATGATTGATCCTCTCAATCCGGAGTTGATAGAGAAGGATAGGGACCTGAAGAAAATGTTAGAGGAGCTAAAAAAGGTGGAGGAAAAATTCTACTGGAAAAGGAGCGGGGAGAAGTGGATGGATGATGGAGACAGGAACACTAAACTCTATCACACTGCTGTTAAAAGAAGGGAGGCTAATAACATCATTTCTGAGCTCATTGATGCTGAAGGGAGAGTGGTCAACAGACAGGAGGATCTAGAAAAGCAGGCTATAAATTTCTATACGTCATTATACAACAAAACCTTTGTTAATGACATAGAGGAGGAACTGGACTGAAAGTTCAGACTTACAAGCACACACAACAATATTCTGACAAGAAGTACCAATGAACAAGAAGTCAAAGATGCAGTATGGAGCATTGGAAACAACAAGTCTCTAGGGTCAGATGGTTCAAATACTTTTTGTTAACATATATTCCTGTTTTATATATTCTGTTAGTTGTTTTGTTATTTCCATATTATATGTGGACCTCTCTGTAAATGTTTCAATGTTATATATATGAGGGTGCACACATTGTGCAACCCTACGCTTCCCAAAACTGCTTTGTCTTTCACATGGTACCAGAGCAGTAGATCCAGGAGGTTGCTCCATATAGACTTTGATCAGCTTTGTGAGACCCCCCCTGAGCAACAAACCCAGGAGGTTGCTCCATATAGACTTCTTCTTGTAAATCGCCATACAAGAAGGCATTTTTCACATCTAGTTGCAACAGTGGCCAGTCAAGATTAATAGCAACAGACAGAAGAATTCTGACAGAATTAAGACGAGCAACAGGAGAGAAAGTCTCAAAATAGTCAATACTATAAGTTTGGGTGTAGCCTTTAGCAACTAACTGTGCCTTCAGCCTTTCAACAGTGCCGTCAGGTTGATATTTCACAGCATACACCCATCTGCAACCTATAGGTTTACACTGAGGAGGTGGATCCACCAGCTCCCAAGTATCTCGTTCAGCAAGAGCCAACATCTCCTCCTTCATAGCAGACAACCATCCAGTACTCTGTAGAGCATCCTGGATATTCTTTGGAACAACAACAGCAGATAAGGCATATACAAAATTGCTAGAATGAACATTCATATGGTCAGTAGAAACAAATTGAGCAATACTGTGTGATGTGCAGGAACGAGTACCCTTTCTAAGAGCAATGGGTAAATCAAGATCAGAATGTACCTCAGGTGTAGTAGAACCTTCTGGAGGTGAAGATTGGTTTTCAGGGGGGGTTTCTTGAGTAGAAGGTGCTCTGTTCCTGCGTTGATAAACTATAAGAGGAGGCTTATCAGCCTCAGTAGTGACTTTGTCAGTAGTATCAGGCACACAATCAGAAGTAACAGGTAGAGGTGAGGCAATAAGATCAGACTGTAAACTGTCACCACGAGTCGAATAGTAAGGAGTATCCTCAAAGAAAACTACATCACTGCTAGTATACCATTTTCTTGCAGTAGGACTGTAACACCGATATCCCTTCTGAGTACGAGAATATCCCAAAAAAATGCACTTCTCAGCACGAGGAGACAGTTTATCAGAAGTAGGTCCAACGAACCGTACAAAACAGGTACATCCAAAGATCTGAGGAGGCACAGTAAATAACTGAATATCGGGTTGAAGAACTTGAATAGGTATTTTGTTTCCAATCACAGATGATGGCATTCGATTTATCAGAAAACAAGCAGTCAATATAGCCTCAGGCCAAAATGAGCGAGGAACATGTGCATGCATCATAATAGTTCTAGCAACCTCTAACACATGTCTATTTTTATGCTCAGCCACACCATTTTGCTGAGGTGTATAAGCACAGGAGGTCTGATGTATTGTACCCACAGATTTACAAAAAACATCCACATCTTTTTTAACAAATTCCAGTGCATTATCAGTACGAAAAATTTTGACAGGCATACCATATTGAGTTTTTATTTCAGCAAAAAAGAACTTGATAACAGACAAAACTTCGGACCTACTTTTCATCATAAACAACCAAGTAGTCCGTGAAAAGTCATCAATAAACAGAATAAAATACTTATGACCAGATAGACTCGGCACATGACAGGGTCCCCATACATCAGAATGCACTATATCAAACATATTTTTACTGCTAATCTGACTGCGTCTAGGATAAACAGCTCTAGTCTGCTTTCCAAGTTGACATGACTCGCACTGAAAACTACAACTGCCAAGATCAGACACTAAATGTCGGAGCTTTTCAGATGATGGATGGCCCAGCTGGTAGTGCCACTGTAATGCAGAAACTGAGGCAGATAATGCAGGAGACACAGATGCTTTAGCTGCTTTCGGCAAATGATCCAGATAGAAGAGTCCATCAGCACCTTCATACCCCCCACCAATCTTCATCCTCGTGCGAAGGTCCTGAAAAACACATGAACCAGGAATAAAAGTCAGACTACACTGTAGGCTTCGCAATATCTTGCTGACAGACAACAGATTCAAAGGAAATCTCGGCACATATAAGGCAGATTTCAGCAGAAAGTCAGAAACAATATCCCCTACTCCAGACACCGCAGACTTGGAGCCATCAGCCAACATAACAGATGAGGGTCTAGCAGGTTTAAATAATTTGTGAAACAAAGATCTATTTCCAGAAATATGTGAAGAGGCACCAGAGTCGATGACCCACTTAGTATTACCTGGAGTAGAAGAAGAGCTCAGGAAGGCAGTGTCATAACCAGAATAAGTGGCGGCATGAGCTCCACTAGTCGAAGCTTGAGACGACACACCAGCTCGCTCAAGAAGAAGACGCTCCACCTCAGCACGGATGTAGTCAGCAGTCGCACCCGAGGAGGCAGAGTCAGTAGGCTGAGTCGTTCCTTCTGATGCAGTAGTAGTGGAGTCAGCAGCTGCATTGGCCCACGCCGGCTTACCATATTTCTCCCAGCATTTTTCTTCAATATGGTTGGACCGGTCACAGAAGGTACAAAGGCGCTGTCCTGACTGAGGACGCGCACCAGCAGTAGGGGCAGTAGAAAAGGCTCCACGACCAGGAGCAGCACGTCCTCGTCCTCCACCCAGGGGAGGACGACTCTCAGTAAAGCGACGACGGCCAGTCGGCCACGACCCCGGCCACGACCAGAAGCTGCAGCAAGGGCCGAAGAGTCTCCAACAACAGTAGTCAGAGACGAGGAAGACGAAGGCAAACGCTGAAGGCGTTTGTAGGCACTCTGTAGTGACGACAGAGGGTCACTGGCTAAGATCTGGTCCACAACTCCAGCATATGACTCGGGCAATCCACAGAGAAACTGGACCAACTGAAGCTCCTGGCGCTGACGCTGCATAGTAGCCAGGTCCGTGGAGAGAGGGTGATAGGATTCCAGTTCACCCCATAATCCAGTGAAGTCAGAGAAGTAATCCGCAATGTCCGTCCCCGTGAACTGTAGACGTCCCAGCTGCTTGGTGATGTCAAACACCTTCTTGGGGTTCTGACTATGCGAGTAAGTACCGGCGAGCTGATCCCACATCTGCTTCGCCGTAGGTAGGTGAAGAAGTGTGACGCTAATCTTCTCAATGCTGCTGTTGAGAATCCAGGTCATCACAGTGGAGTCATCACGAACCTAGTCGTCATACGCCTTCACATCTTTAGCATCAGCGTCCTCTGCGGGTGCTGCCGGACCCGCACGGGTAAGATGTGAGTACTTGCCCTGGGATCTGGCATAGATCGTCATGGAGCAGACCCAATGCGGATAGTTGCGCCCATCAAGCTTCACGGTGGTAACCTGACGGCGGAAGTCATCATGCGAGGACGCCATGGAAGCAGTAGGCACAGCAGGAACAGGCACGATCAGGCAGGAGACGGGCTACGCCGTCAAACAGGCACAACATGCACAAAGAACACGGAGAAGACCTCTCACATACGGTCTACGCCGAAGCGCAGAACAGAACCCGGTGGCACAACGACCTACACGGGCAGGCAGGAGACCGAAAAAAAAATGGTTTACGTCTTCAAGCCACCGGATCGCTGTAGGACTTCACGGAGCCAACGGACCGGTGGCTAGGACCGCGGAGGCGCACCGGCCCCCGACGGCGGAGAGGGCGCCCGGCACCGGCGGCTGCTGCTGCCCGGCGGCTGCTGCTGCTGGCGCGACCTGCTGCGGCCCGGCTGGGCGGCGGCCGACGGCGGGTGGCTGCTGGGCGGCGCGGGCGGGAGAGGGGGGGGGGCGACCGGCTGGAGAAGAGAGAGAAGGGTGGGAGGGTGGCGGCTGGATCTACTGCTCTGGTACCATGTGAAAGACAAAGCAGTTTTGGGAAGCGTAGGGTTGCACAATGTGTGCACCCTCATATATATAACATTGAAACATTTACAGAGAGGTCCACATATAATATGGAAATAACAAAACAACTAACAGAATATATAAAACAGGAATATATGTTAACACTTTTTTCTACAAAAAGACATGGAGCATCATCAAGAAAGATTTGATAGCATATGTCAACTGGTTTCTTGAAGGAGGCAACATGGTGAGACATGTCAATCATTCCTTTCTGGTGCTCATTCCTAACAAGAAAGTTACTTCCTATCTTGCTGATTTTAGACCTATTATATGATGCTCAGTTCAATATAAGATCATTGCTAAGATTCTAGCTGTTAGACTGAAGATGGTTCTTCCCCACCTTATTTCTATAAACCAGGGAGCTTTTGTAACAGGGAGAAGCATCAGTGATTGTGCTCTGTTAGCAGGGGAATTTCTGTTGGACTACAATGTCATGAGAGGAAGTAGGAAAGCCTGCCTAAAATTAGACGTCTCCAAAGTCTATGACAGTGTTAGATGGGAGAAGCTCTGGTGGATCATGAAACAAATGAGTTTCAATGAACAATGGATCAGCTGGATGAAACAACGTGTTTGCACTACAAGCTTCTCGATTCTAGTTAATGGCACGTTTGCAGGAATGTTTAAAGGAGGTAATGGGCTACGTCGAGGAAATCCCCTATCCCCTCTCCTCTTTGTGATTGTCATGGAGTGCTTCACACAAAAGATGTAGCAAGCTGAAATAAAGAAGGAGATCAAGCCTTACATAGTCCATGGTACAAAGGTGATGACCCATTTAATTTTTGCAGATGATGTGTTAGTTTTTGTTGAAGCTAAACAACATTCTCTGGTAAATCTTAAAAATCTGCTGGGGAAATTTGGAGTGCAGACAGGCCTGTGTGTGAACACTAGCAAAACACATATTTTCCTATCCAAGAACTGTTATCAGATGGAGGACAGGTTAGTAGCAGCAATGGGCGTTGAAAGGGGGAGTTTCCAACAAAATATCTCGGTTTCCCGCTAGCTGGAGGCAATCTACAGGTCAAAGACTTTGCTGAATGTATTGATAGGATGGAGGAGATGATCAACATGTGACCTACACAAAATACATCCATGGCGGGACGAGCAACACTGATAAAGGATGTTATAGAAGGGCTCCTTATCTTTTGGGTAGATGGAGATGAAGATGAAAAATTCCCGTGGGCAAGTGAACATCACCCCATGAGGTATGCAAGAGTAGCACTTCCAAAAGATGAAGGAGGGCTGAATTCAAAACACCCAGAGTTATCTAAATGGGGGACTATGAGGAGAATAATAATGTATCAAGAAGGCTCTCTTCTACATGGGGGAAGTGGATGAGGGAAAGATATCCTAGGGGACTAGACTTCAAGCCAAAGACAAGGGAAGGATATTCACGAACAATTAACAAAAGCATGGCAACAAGTTAGACACTGGTTCGAGGCCCATAATATGGGGAGATGGAGGCTCATAGACCCAAAGACATGCTTATGGGAGACGACACATTCAAGGGGCAAAAAGGACAGGTATGGGGAGCTGATCTAGAATGGGGCGCAAGTGCCAAAATGGAGTATGTGTATTTACAAAATCTGCATAGAGTTCTTGCTACTCTTGATAGGATAAAGGGATGGAACTATGATGTATCCACGTTATGCTTGCATTGTAAGGAGGCTGAGGAATCTCATATTCATCTTGTGGGTGAATGCAAGTTCATAATAGAGATCCGTGATACAGTGTGCAAGGAGTTAAAGGTACAGTACTGGCTGGAGGGTGACTCAAAAAGGATGCTGTTAAAAGGCGGAAATGATGATAAGAAGAAGCTTCTGTTAGCTGCTCTCTGTTACGATATCTGGGAGGAACGGAATGCTAGAAAACATCAAGGCACTGCTGCAAATGCTAAGAGTATTGCTGTAAAAATTTGTAAATGTGTTAAGCGCAAGTTACACATTAGATAGAAGTGTGAGTTGTAGTTTGGTATGATGTATGGCGTTAGGCCTACATGTAACTTTGTCCTATATTTTTAGGAGGGGGTCGGAATATATTTACTTGATTCCGATACATACATACATGCATACAATACATACACAAAACTCCTCGCGCGCGTCCTTCCCCTTGGCTCCGGTGACCGCTGAGGCGATCCAAGCCAGGGCATGGCACCCACGTCGGCGACCACCCCGGTCGCAGGCGTCCACCCCCACCCTCACCCTGCGCACACCACCCTACCACTGCCCGCAACCACTGCAACCCTAGCGGCGTCGACCAGCGCTGAGAAGAAGACTGGGAAGGAGAACTCTAACCCTAAGTCATCCGACGAGGGGGGAGAGGGAAGAGGGCCGCCAACACCGGCGGGCACGAGCGACCAGGGTGGCCAGTCCAAGCGAGCGTGGACTCAAGTCCTGAAGCAACCGCCCCCGCGGAGCGACAGGGAGGAAAGGTTTTCACGTCCAAGGCGGGAAGATGGCCGAGTCCTCATGGATCTGGACATTGAAGAGTTTGATCGAATGAAAAATGTATGGGAATTCACAACTCTTGTGTATATGATCGGTAAGAGACCTTATTATCAACATCTCAATGCTTGGATTCGTCGTGCGTGGGCACCAGAGGGTTCATATGAATTGCTATCTTGAGAAAAAGGGTTCTTCCTAGTGAGGTTCTCTAATGTGGAAAACAAGAAGGGGGTGCTCGACCTTGGTCCGAGGTGGTTTGACGGTCAACTGGTGATTGCCAAGGACTATAAACATGGAGACGAGATGCGTCGTGATGCTTTGGCCACCATACCGGTGTGGGTTTCTCTGAAGTTGTTTGGAAGATCCTGGATGCACAAGGCCGCTGACACCATTGCTGTTAGCATGGGCGAGGTCCTCCACATGGACGAGCGTTCGCTGGTTGAAGATACGGCAAGGGTCTTGGTTGAGTTGAATGCTGAAGAGGAAATACCTGAGACCGTATGGCTGAACATCCGAGGGAAAGAGGCCATACCGGTAGGTATTACATTGGACTATAAAGCACCAAAATGTAATCGATGTAAAGCTTTTGGTCATGATGATACCAACTGCGAAGACGGCCACGAAGAGAAGAAGCAAGAAAAGCAAAGAAAGCAGATATGGAAGGTGAAACATAGAGAAGGAACTGTGACAGAAGAATGAAAGCCAAACTTGCGGGACGGAAGGCACTGGCTCGTCTACTGAAGGTGCTATTGCTACTATTGTTGTTGCTGTACCAGACGAGCGGGTAGACGTAGATGATACTGCTGGTTGTTCACAGGAGCAATGGGAGGAAGGAGAGCTCACTCCTACATTTAGGAGGAAGGGAACGAGAAGTATAGGGATTCCGAAAGCATAAGGAGTGGGATCCATCCTGGATTCTACCAACAAGTTGGACTCTCTAAGTGATTCAGATATGGAGGCACCTGATCAGATTGCACAACGGAACAATGCTGAACCGAAGAAGAACGCAAACAAGAAAAAGGAGCAGCCCAGGCGTACTCGGGCAAACAAAAACTTTTAATATGTGCATGCTTATGTGGGATATTAAAGGGGGGTGCGACAGGAATAAGAAGAAGGAGATCAGGGAGTGGATTGCATCGTGTGGACATTCCTTGGTTGCTATTGTAGAGACTAAAATCAAAGCACATAATAAAGACAACATTAGGTATCTGTTTCCTCAAGGTTGGGAACACATGTCTATTCTGGAAAGTTCTGATTTAGCCAGAGTTTGTGTTGCATGGAAACCAAGTGCATGGCAGGTGACAGTGATACAGATGTCTGATCAGCACATAATAGTTGACTGCAGAAATGCAGGGGGTTTGCACATGCGGGTGACAGCTGTGTACGCTCATAATGACGCTAAACACAAACATAATTTATGGCAAGAGATGGCTGATATAGCTGAACAGATTCATATCCCATGGCTGGTTATAGGGGATTTTAATATTGTCCGACTGCAGGCGGAGAAGAAAGGAAGGAGACCAACTTTAAATGCAGAAATCAACGATTTCAACCAGGCAATAGATAAGGCTGGTTTGTCCGAACTACCTATGGCTGGAGGCGACATCTTCACGTAGAATAATGAAAGAAAACCTAAGGACAGGATAGCTAGCAAACTGGATAGAGCCTTGGTTAATGATGAATGGTTACATATTTTTTCTAATGTACAGGTCAAGGAAGGAGGCTCTGAGATGAGCGATCACGGCCCCATCTCTGTACAGATAGTAGAGAAAAAGCAAAAAAGAAGACATTTCCGATTCCTTAATTGCTGGGCGGATTGGAAGGGATTCAGGGATATTGTTAAAGAGAGCTGGAATATACATGTGACTGGGAATCCGATGTTTGTGTTTGCAAAGAAATTGGCAAATACAAAACTGACACTTAAAACGATGGTCCAAAGAAGTTAATGTTCCCAACATGCTCAAGGAAATTAGAGAAGAGTGCAGGGAGACCAGGAAATTGCTGCTATGTGATCCTTTGAACGAGGAGCTGATTCAGAGGGTGAGCTGAAAAAGATGCTAGAGGACTTAAAGAAGGCAGAGGAAAGATTTTACTGGCAGAGAAGCAGGGAAAAGCGAATGGAGGATGGCGGCAGAAACACTAGACTCTACCATACTACAGTCAAAAGAAGGGAGGCCAACAATGTTATTTCTGAACTCATTGATGCTAATGGTAATGTAGTCAACAGGAAGAGTACCTAGAGGAACACGCCATTCAGTTCTATTCATCCCTATATAATAAGGAGTTTAGAGAGGAGCTGAAGGAGGAGATAGAATGGAAGTATAAATTGATAAGTACCCACAATAATATTCTCACAAGAGACACAAATGAACAGGAAGTCAAAATAGCAACAGACAGAAGAATTCTGACAGAATTAATCCTATCACCCTCTCTCCACGGACCTGGCTACTATGCAGCGTCAGCGCCAGGAGCTTCAGTTGGTCCAGTTTCTCTGTGGATTGCCCGAGTCATATGCTGGAGTTGTGGATCAGATCTTAGCCAGTGACCCTCTGCCGTCACTACAGAGTGCCTACAAACGCCTTCAGTGTTTGCCTTCGTCTTCCTCGTCTCTGACTACTGATGTTGGAGACTCTTCGGCCCTTGCTGCAGCTTCTGGTCGTGGCCGGGGTCGTGGCCGTGGTCGCTTTACTGAGAGCCGTCCTCCCCTGGGTGGAGGACGAGGACGTGCTGCTCCTGGTCGTGGAGCCTCTTCTACTGCCCCTACTGCTGGTGCGCGTCCTCAGTCAGGACAGCGCCTTTGTACCTTCTGTGGCCGGTCCAACCATATTGAAGAAAAATGCTGGGAGAAATATGGTAAGCCGGCGTGGGCCAATGCAGCTGCTGACTCCACTACTACTGCATCAGAAGGAACGACTCAGCCTACTGACTCTGCCTCCTCGGGTGCGACTGCTGACTACATCCGTGCTGAGGTGGAGCGTCTTCTTCTTGAGCGAGCTGGTGTGTCGTCTCAAGCTTCGACTAGTGGAGCTCATGCCGCCACTTATTCTGGTTATGACACTGCCTTCCTGTGCTCTTCTTCTACTCCTGGTAATACTAAGTGGGTCATGGACTCCGGTGCCTCTTCACATATTTCTGGAAATAGATCTTTGTTTCACAAATTATTTAAACCTGCTAGACCCTCATCTGTTATGTTGGCTGATGGCTCCAAGTCTGCGGTGTCTGGAGTAGGGGATATTGTTTCTGACTTTCTGCTGAAATCTGCCTTATATGTGCCGAGATTTCCTTTGAATCTGTTGTCTGTCAGCAAGATATTGCGAAGCCTACAGTGTAGTCTGACTTTTATTCCTGGTTCATGTGTTTTTCAGGACCTTCGCACGAGGATGAAGATTGGTGGGGGGTATGAAGGTGCTGATGGACTCTTCTATCTGGATCATTTGCCGAAAGCAGCTAAAGCATCTGTGTCTCCTGCATTATCTGCCTCAGTTTCTGCATTACAGTGGCACTACCGGCTGGGCCATCCATCATCTGAAAAGCTCCGACATTTAGTGTCTGATCTTGGCAGTTGTAGTTTTCAGTGCGAGTCATGTCAACTTGGAAAGCAGACTAGAGCTGTTTATCCTAGACGCAGTCAGATTAGCAGTAAAAATATGTTTGATATAGTGCATTCTGATGTATGGGGACCCTGTCATGTGCCGAGTCTATCTGGTCATAAGTATTTTATTCTGTTTATTGATGACTTTTCACGGACTACTTGGTTGTTTATGATGAAAAGTAGGTCCGAAGTTTTGTCTGTTATCAAGTTCTTTTTTGCTGAAATAAAAACTCAATATGGTATGCCTGTCAAAATTTTTCGTACTGATAATGCACTGGAATTTGTTAAAAAAGATGTGGATGTTTTTTGTAAATCTGTGGGTACAATACATCAGACCTCCTGTGCTTATACACCTCAGCAAAATGGTGTGGCTGAGCGTAAAAATAGACATGTGTTAGAGGTTGCTAGAACTATTATGATGCATGCACATGTTCCTCGCTCGTTTTGGCCGGAGGCTATATTGACTGCTTGTTTTCTGATTAATCGAATGCCATCATCTGTGATTGGAAACAAAATACCTATTCAAGTTCTTCAACCCGATATTCAGTTATTTACTGTGCCTCCTCAGATCTTTGGATGTACCTGTTTTGTACGGTTCGTTGGACCTACTTCTGATAAACTGTCTCCTCGTGCTGAGAAGTGCATTTTTTGGGGATATTCTCGTACTCAGAAGGGATATCGGTGTTACAGTCCTACTGCAAGAAAATGGTATACTAGCAGTGATGTAGTTTTCTTTGAGGATACTCCTTACTATTCGACTCGTGGTGACATTTTACAGTCTGATCTTATTGCCTCACCTCTACCTGTTACTTCTGATTGTGTGCCTGATACTACTGACAAAGTCACTACTGAGGCTGATAAGCCTCCTCTTATAGTTTATCAACGCAGGAACAGAGCACCTTCTACTCAAGAACCCCCCCCTGAAAACCAATCTTCACCTCCAGAAGGTTCTACTACACCTGAGGTACATTCTGATCTTGATTTACCCATTGCTCTTAGAAAGGGTACTCGTTCCTGCACATCACACAATATTGCTCAGTTTGTTTCTACTGACCATATGAATGTTCATTCTAGCAATTTTGTATATGCCTTATCTGCTGTTGTTGTTCCAAAGAATATCCAGGATGCTCTACATAGTACTGGATGGTTGTCTGCTATGAAGGAGGAGATGTTGGCTCTTGCTGAACGAGATACTTGGGAGCTGGTGGATCCACCTCCTCAGTGTAAACCTGTAGGTTGCAGATGGGTGTATGCTGTGAAATATCAACCTGACGGCACTGTTGAAAGGCTGAAGGCACGGTTAGTTGCTAAAGGCTACACCCAAACTTATGGTATTGACTATTTTGAGACTTTCTCTCCTGTTGCTCGTCTTAATTCTGTCAGAATTCTTCTGGAGTATAGGAAGTAATAAATCACCTGGCTTAGATGGGTTTAATGCTTTCTTCTACAAGCAAACTTGGGAGATCAAGGAGGATTTGACTGCATACGTGAGATGGTTCCTAGCTGGTGGAAACATGGTTAGACATATTAATCATTCCTTTCTGGTGCTTATTCCAAAGAAGAAAGTGATTGCGTCTCTTGTTGATTTTAGACCTATTGCATGTTGTTTTGTCTAATATAAAATCATTGCAAAGATCCTGGCTACGAGATTGAAGACTGTGCTTCCTTATCTTATCTCTGTAAATCAAGGTGCTTTCATGGCAGGAAGGAGCATTAGTGATTGTGCACTCTTGGCGGGTGAGTTCTTGCAAGACTACAATGTGATGAGAGGTAGCAGGAAAGCTTGTTTGAAGCTGGATGTATCTAAAGCTTATGATAGTGTCAAATGGGACAAGCTCTGGTGGATCATGAAGCAAATGGGGTTTAATGAACAGTGGATCGATTTGATGAAACAGTGCGTGGGTACTACAAGTTTCTCTGTCCTGATAAATGGCACCTCTGCAGGTTTGTTCAAGGGAGGGAATGGCCTACGCCAAGGTGACCCGCTTTCTCCTCTTCTCTTTGTGATTGTTATGGAGTATTTCACCCAGAAGATGCAGGCAACGGAAGGGAGGAAGTTAATCAAGCCATATACTGTGCATGGAACCAAGGTGATGAGACACTTGATTTTTGCAGATGACGTGCTCGCCTTTGTGGAAGCTAAACAAAACACCCTGGGTCAGATGCGGGATTTACTTAAATTTTTTTAAGAGTAGACAAGTCTATGTATTAATGCAAGCAAAACCCACTTATTCTTGTCAAAAAACTGCTGCCAGATGGAAGAGAGTCTAAAGGAGGCAATGAGAGTGGAGATGGGGAAGTTTCCTACAAAATATCTTGGATTCCCGCAAGCTGGAGGTAATTTACAAGTCAAACATTTTTCGGACTGTATAGATGGAATGGAGGAAATGATTATTAGATGGCCAACTCAGAAGACGTCTATGGTAGGAAGAGCCACCCTTCTGAAATCCGTAGTAGAGGGTCTTCTTATCTTTTGGGTTCAACAAGGTGAGATACCCGATTCAGTCCTAGACAGAATGAAAATGAAGATGGCAAACTTCTTATGGGCAGACACATATCATCCAATGAAATATACACGTCTGGCACTCCCAAGAGAGGAAAGTGGTATGGATCTGAAAGCACCAAGAGATATTACAAAATGGGGGATCTTGAGAAGAATTATCACTTTTCAGGAGGGTACTTCCACATGGGGGAGATGGATGAGAGAACGATATCCTAGAGGGCTTGATTTCCGTCCAAATACAAGGGAAGGATACTCATGCACAATCAATGTTATGACAGAAATCTGGAAGCAAGTTAAACATCTGTTCGAATCCCATATGGATGGAGGATGGCAGCTCAAAGATGCAAAAGCTAATCTATGGGAAATTATCAGAGCAAGGGCAGCGGAAGACAAGCGTATGGAGCAAGTATGGGCTGGAAATATTGTTCCTAAATGGAACATATGTGTGTGTAAAATTCTGCAAAAAGCATTGGCTACTTCAGATAAAATACTTGGCTGGAACAATAATGCCGCAACTGCATGCTTGCTATGTAATGAGGAGGATAAATCCCACTCTCACTTAGTAGGTTGCTGCAAATTTACCAAAGAAGTTTGGGAAGTTATTTGTGAAGATTTCAGACTGAATCTACAGCTGGAAACGGATGCACGGAGAATGATTACCATGTGTGAGAAAAGTAACAAAGAAAATTGCTGTTTGCTGGCCTTTACTATCATATTTGGGAAGAAAGGAATGCTCGTAGACACAGTTGTTCAGCCACGAATGCAAGAGTTATAGCTGTGAAAATCTGTAAATGTGTTAAACATGAGTTACATTACACATTAGATAGAAGAGTGAGTTGTATTATGTTTTGATGTATGGCGTTGGGCCTACATGTAACTCTTGACCTCCTATATTTTTAGGAGGAAGTCGGAATATATTAACCTGATTCCGATACATACATACATACATACATGAGGAATTCGAGAAGATGAAGAATGTTTGGGACTTTTCTATCATGACCTATGTCCTGGGGAAACGACCCTTCTTTCCTCACTTTCAAGCTTGGATCAGGAGAACATGGAGGCCTAAGGGATCGTTCGAATTGATCTCACGAGACAATGGCGTTTTCTTAGCCAGGTTTTCCAATGCAGCAGACAAGCAAGCGGTGTTGGACCAGGGGCCGAGATGGTTTGATGGCCAGCTTGTTGTTGCAAAGGACTACCGGTTCAGGGATGAGCTCAAGCGTGATGCCTTCACGAAAATCCCAGCATGGATCACGCTCGAGTCGATAGGCCGATCGTGGACTCGACGGGCAGCAAGCACCATAGCAGCCAGCGCTGGCAAGGTGCTGCTCATTGATGAACGTTCCTTGGAAACTGATGCAGCCCGTGTCCTGGTGGAGGTTAGGGCAGAAGAACAACTGACGGAGACGGTCTGGCTGAATGTCCGCGGACGAGAAGCCATCCTGGTGAAGGTTTTGTTCGACTACAAGCCTCCAAAGTGTAGCCTATGCAAGGCCTTTGGTCACCCCGAGGGTGCTTGCACCGACCAAGAGAAAGGCACAACAAAGGAACAACAACAAAATGCTGTATGGAAAGAGGAGCAGAACGACAGGAACAAAGAAGAGCCAAAGTGTGGTTGAAAAAGATGGGGTAGGTCAGACAAAGACTGATACTGCAGGGGCAACATCCAAGTCCAAGGAATCGGTTGTGTAAAGTACGGGAAACTCAGTTTCTGGGGCTGATGGAGCACCTCATGCTGATACGACTAGTGCTGATGTAGAAGGATCTACTGAGCGGAAAGAGGAAGGAGAATTCTCTCCTCCATCCAAAAGAAAGGGAGCAAGGAGGCCTGTTATACCTAAGACGCATGGGGTGGGATCCATCCTGGATACATCCAATGTGTTTGAGGCCCTGAGTGACTCCGATAAAGAAGAGTCAGAGCTTAACCAGAGAAATAAAGGGGAGAGCAAGAAGACAACCAAGGAGCCTTCTAGGCGAATTAGAGGCCAAAAGAAGAATTAATATGTCCATGTTATTATAGAATATTAAAGGAGGTTGTGACAGGAATAAGAAGGAGATCCGAGAGTGGATTGCTGCTAGTGGGCACTCGTTGGTTGCATTGGTTGAAACCAAAATAAAGGTGTAGAATAAAAAGAGTTTTGGCTACCTCTTTCCGCAGGGATGGGAACATATTTCAAATGTGGAGTGCAATGAGGTTGCAAGGGTCTGTGTGGCTTGGGAAGCCACTTGCATGGCAGGTGTCAGGGATACATATGTCGGATCAGGAGATCACAGTTGATTGCAAAAACAATGGTGGGCTGGCATGTGGATGACAACTGTGTACGGTCATAATGATGCCAAAGTTAGACTGGATTTATGGAAGGATTTGGTCTCTCTGTCCAAACAAGTAACTTTACCGTGGTTAGTGATTGGGGACTTTAATATTGTTCGTCTGCAGGCTGAAAAAAGAGGAAAACGATTGGCATTAAATGTGGAGATAGATGCTTTCAACCAGGCTATTGACAAGGCTGATCTCTATGAACTTCCAATGGTAGGTGGTGATGTTTTCACATGGAATAATGAAAAGAGTCTAGATGACAGAATAGCGAGCAAACTAAATAGAGCTTTAGTGAATGAGGAATGGCTGCGAGTTCTTCCTAATGTGCAGGTGAAGGTAGGTGGCTCTGAGTTAAGCGATCATGCGCCTATCTCGGTTCAGATTACATAAAAGAAGCAAAAAAGGAAACCGTTTAGATTCTTAAACTACTGGGCTGAATGGAAAGGGTTCGATGATGTCATTAAGGAAGGCTGGAACACACATGTGGCATGGAATTTGATGTATGTCTTTGCAAAAAAGCTAGCAAGTACCAAGATTGCTTTGAAAAAGTGGGCCAAGGCGGAAGTCAACATCCCTAGCTTGATTAAAGAAACAAAACGAGAATGCAAGGAGATCCGGGAAAGTTTGGCGGCCGACCCTCTTAATCCTGCTTTGATAGAAAAGGACAAAGATCTGAAGAAGATACTTGAAGACTTGAAAAAACAGAGGAAAAATTTTACTGGCAAAGGAGCAGAGAGGTGGATGGAAGATGGAGACAGGAATACAAAACACTACCACACTGCTCTTAAGAGAAGAGAGGCCGGAAATATCATTTCTGAATTGATTGATGCTGAAGGGAGAGTGATCGACAAACAGGAGGATCTAGAAGAACAAGCAGTAAACTTCTATATCTATACGTCTCTATACAACAAAAGATTCGAGAATGACATTGAGGAGGAAGAACTGGAGTGGAGGTTCAAGCTTACTAGTACATATAATAATATTCTCACAAGAAGCACCGCTGAAGAGGAGGTCAAAGATGCAGTATGAGCATTGGCAGCAACAAGTCACCCGGGTCAGATGGTTTTAATGATTTCTTTTACAAGAAGACATGGGATTTCATCAAGGATGATTTGATTGCTTATGTTAGCTGGTTTCTGGAAGGAGGGAATATGGTGAGACAGGTTAATCACTCCTTCTTGGTTCTCATCCCAAAGAAGGTTACCTCATCTCTTGCTGATTTCAGACCAATTGCATGTTGCTCGGTACAGTATAAAATAGTAGCTAAAATCCTGGCAGTCAGATTGAAGATGGTCCTTCTGTATCTTATATCTTCAAATTAAGGAGCCTTCGTGAAGGGAAGTATTAGTGACTGTGCTTTATTGGCTGGAGAGTTTCCACTGGACTACAATGTCGTGAGAGGGAGTAGAAAAGCCTGCTTAAAACTGGATGTTTCTAAAGCTTATGACAGTGTGGTGTGGGAGAAATTATGGTGGATTATGGCACAAATGGGTTTCAATGAACAATGGATAAGCTGGATGAAGCAGTGTGTGGGAACTACTAGCTTTTCTGTCCTAGTTAATGGCACATCTGCTGGTATGTTTAGGGGAGGCAATGGGCTGCGCCAAGGGGGTCCCCCATCACCTCTCCTCTTTGTGATTGTAATGGAGTACTTCACACAAAAGATGCAACAAGCCGAAATGAAGAAGGAGATCAAGCCTTACACAGTTCCTGGTGGGAAAGTAATGACCCATCTAATATTTGAGGATGATGTGTCAGTTTTTATAGAAGCTAAGCAACACTCTCTAGAAAACTCAAAATTCTGCTTGACAAGTTCGGAAAGTAAACTGGGCTATGCGTGAACGCAAGGAAAACACATATTTTCCTTCCAAAAAATTGTGCTCAGATGGAAGACAGATTGGTTAATGCAATGGGTGTGGAAAGAGGAAGTTTCCCTACAAAATACCTTAGTTTTCCCCTAGCCGGGGGTAATCTAAAGGTCAAGGACTTTGCTGATTGCATAGACAAGATGGAGGAAATGATCAACAGATGGCCAACACAGAAAACATCTATGGCGGGACGGGCTACACTAATAAAGGCTGCCATTGAAGGACTTCTTATTTTCTGGGTGCAACAAGGGGAGGTCCCTGGACCCGTTCTAAACAGAATGGAGATGAAGATGGCTAATTTCTTGTGGGCTAGTGAACATCATCCTATGAAATATGCAAGAGTGGCGCTTCCCAGAGATGAAGGTGGACTGAATTTAAAAGCAACCAGAGACATAGCAAAATGGGGGACAATGCGAAGGATCATCATCTATCAGGAAGGTACCTCCACCTGGGGTAAATGGATGAGGGAGAGATATCCAAAAGGATTGGACTACAAACCGAAGACAAGGGAGGGGTACTCACGCAGTATTAATGTCATGGCAGGGACTTGGCTGCATGTTAGACATTTGTTTGAAATGCAGGACATGGGGATATGGAGACTCAAAAATCCAAAGACTTGCCTATGGGAGGTGACACGCTCGAGAAATGTGAAGGAGAAATATGGAGAGCAGCTATGGACAGGTATGTATGTGCCGAAATGGAGTATGTGCGTATACAAAATTCAGCATAGAATTCTAGCCACTCTTGATAAGATAAAAGATGGAATTATGATGTTTCCATGTTGTGCTTGCTGTGCAAAGCTGCTGAAGAATCTCATAATCATCTGGTGAGTGAATGTGAGTTCACAAAAGATATATGTGATGCGCTGTGCAAGGAATTCAAGTTACAAATTTAGCTTGTGGAAGACCCAAAAAGGATGTTGATAAAGTGCGGGAATGATGATAGGAAGAAGCTCTTATTTGCTGCTATATGCTACCATGTATGGGAGGAAAGAAATGCCAGAAAACATCGAGGTGTTGCTGCAAACGCTGCGTCTATTGTTGTAAAAATCTGTAAATGTGTTAGAAGTAAGATGCATAGTAGTTAGTTAAGTGAGTTCTAACTTGTGTTTTGGGATGTATGGCATTGTGCCTAGATGTAACTCTTGACCTCCTATGTTTTTAGGAGGAAGTCGGAATATATTTACCTGATTCCGATACATACATACATACATACATACATACATATGGGAGAGGGGGAGAGAATGCCTCTCTTTATCCCATACATACATACATACATACATACATACATGCAGCCGACAACGAGTGGCTCAAGTGGTCAAGTACGGTGTCTCCTCATGAAGGGGCCCATGTTCGAATCCCAGTTGCCGCCTTGATTTACCACCCTCCCGGGCATTCGTCCTCCGCCACGGGCGTGGAAGAGGGGGGGAGAAATCTCTCTCTTAATCCCATACATACATACACAAAATTTTAGACATGTACATGTTTTGTAATTTATTGTAAAAGACTACAAGATCCATAATCTTCAACAAGCACGAACAAAGATCACCAAAATACCCACATTATATTCACATATGTATTTAAACCCACTATGCTAAGCAATATCGAATTTAGCATACAAAATGATATATTATAATATCGAAGGATGGCAAACTAGAGAAAAATCATTAAAAGTTAATTACATACAGTAACAATTTTATAGTTAAAATGATAATGGAGTGGAGTACAAGGAAGAGGAGGGGAATCAAAAGTGATGGAGGGGAGATATTTATTGGTAGTGGTGATGGTGATGAAACAAGAGGAGGTTAACGTATTTAGTAGTCATGTAGGAGTGGAGGGTAGATGGAAGAGACAAAAGTAAAAACAGGAGGACTATATGTTGGAAGGAGGAAAAAGAGGCTAGGGGAGTTTTCAATGGATTAGGAAGAAGATGCACGTGGAGGAGTGTACATGTTAGAGGACCAACACAGTAGGGAGAAGAGGAAGGAGAAAAGGAACAAGTGAAGAAAAAATAGAGGAAGAAGAGGGAAGGAGTTCCTAGAAGGGGAAGGAAGCTGCTTCTTGTGGCTGATCTAGGTGTTGACAACTCCTTCTGCAACTGGTTGCTGCTTGTGGCTGGTCTAGGTGTTGGCAGCTACTGCTGCAAATGGCTGCTGCTTGTGGCAGCTCCAATTCCTAATGGTTGTTGCTGCAAAAACTAATTGAAGCAGCTCCCATCTCCTTGTGGTGGTTGCTTGCAGCAGCTCAACACTTAGCTATTATTCTTGCAGCAGTTGCTACAAGTAGTGTCCAAGATGTGTGGCTGGGCTGACCATGTCCAGGAAGTGTCCAAGACGTGTCCGTGCCGTGTCCAGCTGGAAAAAAAATGAAGCTAGACATGTCAGAACCGTGTCCGCCTCGTGTCCAGGCATGTCCACGTTGGACACGTGTCAGACACAACAGCCTCCCGAAAGTGTCTGTGCTCCAGATTTTAGTAAACAAAGTTATAAATATATTTACTACTGTTAGAAAATAGAAGTTATTCGTGTAGTCTTTTCTTGTTTCCTTTCTTTATTGGGTTTATTAAATAAATGTTCTCTTCGTATTTAATGAAGGCTAACCTGCTCCAATAGGGCTTCCGCTTCGACCCAATACTTTTGCATGGTATCAGAGCATGAAAGCTTGGGCATATACCTTTAACCGCCGGTTTCCTCTCTAACCCTAGTTGTCTGCTCTCTCTCTCTCTCTCCCCTCAGTGCCTGCCGCTGCCGCCTCTTTCTCTCAGCACTGGGCACCACCAACCACAACTCACCGTCGGGTGGTACCAGCCTCTCCGTCCCTGCTACAACAAGGCGGCTTCTTGAAAGAAAGGAGAATCATCATTCTATTATGTAGAGAGGGACAAATAATCCTTTGTCTATACTTCTTCCTCTCCATCTATTCCATGTATTCCATGTACGTGGATGAGTGCCTAAACTTCTAAGGGTTGTTTATGCGTTAGATTTACATCATTTATAGACGCTAGTGATGGTGCTAATTCACGTCACCCGTGGTGCGTCTTCTCGGGTTTTTTTTCCATGTGATGATACCGATTCCCGTCTAGGTCTACATCAGGATGAGGATCATGATCTCTACACGATGTGTTGGTGGAATATTGCTTCTCGTCCTTGACAACTTACACACCGTGTAAAGTTCTACACGACATGTTGTCAAAAGTCAGTCTCAACCTCTTGTGCTGCAATCGTTTTGATATGATCTTAATATGAGAGACAAAAAGCCAGTGCCTTCTGCTACAGTTGTGTACAATGATCAATCTTAAATAGATTTTGTAAATCTCAATTCACCAAATTATCATCTTTGCCATCTATACTATTCTTGAATCTCTAGAGAAGGTTGATATTATAGAGTTAAAACCTCATGATGAAAGTGACAAAGACTACTCTATATGACAAAATTACAATGGTCTGGTAAAATCCTGGTTGTGGTCCTTGTGGAATAGCATGGAGCCCCATATTGCATCTAGGTCCGTGCTCTATTTCATAGCCAAACAAATCTAGGAAGCTGCAAAGAAACACTTCTTGCACGAGAAGAATGCTCTGTCTCTATATCGTCTATGGTTACCTCTTTTCCGAAAGACAAGATAATCGCTCCCTGGAGGATCATTGTGGTGTCATACGACCTATTTCTCAAGAACTTAGCTTCTACCAGCCATTTAAATCAATGATCAGATGAAAAATGGATTAAAATTTCGATCAAAGTTGTGAAATTTTGGTTTTGACCACTACCAAACATCGAAACCGACATGCCAAATTGGCAAAATTTCCGATTTGTAATTTCATCAAAATAAAACTGAAAAAAAATCTTAAAAATCCTTAAAAATGTGAGAGACCCCCCCCCAAGTTAATTGAATCCGAAATATAAGATGTAACATGTTATTCCATAAGAATATATGTATGTATGTATACATTGCATGATCAAAATCCTGATCGAAACAGTTTTGCATATTTATACTCACAAATATAGGAGCCCCCCACCTTATGCCAACATATGATATTATTGCATAATTAGGTGTATTTATGTATGTAGATCATCATGCTAAAATTGTATGACTTAATTTCTTTATTTGGTCACCGAAATCGTCAAAATTTGCGTCGAAATCTTGTGTCGAAAATAAGCGGAAATATCGAAATTTCGGTCGATTCTGTAAATTTATGTTTCTGGACCATTGGAAACGACATCGAAATCGACATTTTAAACTATGGATGAAAGACAGAGACGAACTGGTAACAACTAGATTTCTATCAGGGTTAAATCCTATCTATGCTTCTTCGAGAAGCGTCATTCTCGCTACACGTAAACTGCAAAGCCTTGGGAGGCATCTGTAAGGATCCAACAATCCTCTTTTGAGTCAGTCTCTATCACTACATGGGACAGAACTTTGAAGAGCATGCTTCTGTTGTTAGTGCTGCTAAGGGTAATGGACGAGGTACTAAGACCTGAGACAAATGCACTTTCTGTGGTGAACTTGGAGACACAAAGGACAAATGCTACTCTAAGCATGGTCAAAACCCTGTTGATGTTGCACATTATACGAGGACTATTTCGTGGGCATCTACATCTGGAGCTTCTAGACAAACGCAATTAGATATTACCATCTCCAAGGAGGAATGTGACCGTCTTCTTCATGCCACCAACAAGTTTCTCTGGGTTCCTCCACCAATCTTACTCATTTGCAGGTAACCAAGGGACATCACTTATTGCTTTCCACCCATCTTCTACAAGGGTGGTGGACTCAGGGGCCTCTCGACATGTGATGGGTATATGATCATGCTTCTTTCCTCTAATTAGTATGTCCCACATTCTTCTATGATTCTAGCTGATGAATCAGTCGAACGAGTACAAGCTTGTGGATTCGTACATGCATCATCTTCTTTGACTCTAGTCTATGCATTATGTACTAGGCTTTCCTTTTAATCTAATGTTTGTTGCTAAGTTGGTTGATTCTTTGAAATGCTTGGTTGCATTTGGATCATCCTTCTTCGTGTTACATGATCCCAGGAGTTGGAAGACGATTGGTAGGGGATCTAGGAAAGGTTATCTATACTTCTTCGAGGGTGATCGCCCAGTTCGCTAGATTTCTTCCACCGTATCTACCTTCGTCATTTGCTCTCCCTTATAATGGCATTGTCGCTATGGGCATCCCTCCTTACAGTGTCTCTGGAAGCTTGTTCCCAACTTATCATCAGTAAAGTCTACCGAGTGTCAATCTTGTCAACTGGGCAAGCATCATCGTGTTTCATTCCCTAGTCATACTGTAAAACGCTCTAAGCATCCTTTTGATCTTATTCATAGTGATGTCTAGGGTCCTGTTAATGAGTCAAGTTACAATGGCTTTTGTTATCTTTTTCCTTTATTGATGATTTCTCCCACATGATTTGGGTATACTTAGGTCTCAGGATCTAGTTTTGTCATTTATCCAACCTTTTATCATTTAATAAAAGTTCAGTTTGATGTTCATATAAAAATGCTTTGTACTAATAATGCCTTAAGAGCATAGAATTAAATGTCCGATTTTGATGCCGTGTCTGATGGCCCAGAAATAGAAATTTTTCGAAATTTCGCACTAAATTTTGATATTTACGGCCCTAACGATTTCGACGACCAAATAAGCGAATTAAATCATGAAAATTTACCAGGATGATCGAAACGCCAAGATCTACTCAAATATGCAATAATATTTCATATTGAATATGGGGGGGGTCTCCCACATTTGTAAGTGAAGGAAGCTGAACAATTTCGACAGAATTTTGATGGCAATTTCGATGGCAAAATGAAGGAATTAAGCTTTGAAATTCTGCAAACACAAAGTCTAGACATAAACACACTAGATTATATAATAAATCTATATGTTTAGAGGTTAGGGTGGGATCCATGTCTTGATGAGTGAGTGCACAAATGAACAGAATTGTCAAGTCCGTTAGACTGTAAACAGCTTACAAACCCACAATTTACCACTTAGACCTTAAAACTTACAGTTGCAAGTTACAAACTTACATGTTACAACTTATATAAGTCTAGTGTTAAAATTTAGTTAGGTTACATGGGTCATGTAGACATAGATAAAAGAAAATGCATTATTTTTAAGTCATTTTATGTATAAATGTGTAATAATAACAAATTTATTGTAGAATTGCAGACTTAATACTATTATTTCATAGATCCTCAAGTTTGTTTGTAGTTCATATGATTTTCGAAAGAGAATCGCCAAAATACCTAACATGTAGCAGCAACACTTAGAACTTTGTTATTTTTCATAGTATCTCTTCACATCTTTTAGAAGAGTGTAAACATAGAAAGAGGTATACATGGGCGAGGGATAGGGGAAACATACCTTAGAATCAAAGAAAATAGCCTCTATAAGCAAAAGATACAAAGAGAATCGCCAAAATACCTAACATGTAGTGGCAGCAGTCTTAGGAACAAATATCTCGAAATTTCTATCGAAATTTTGTGTCATTTTGTGAAATTATGGCCCAAACTGGGTGAAATTTGCACTGTTTTGCGAAATTACGCACCTAAGTGCGAAATTTTAGTGAAATTTCTGCGAAATGACGTCCCATTCTCAGCGTACATGCGTTTCGATGTCCGATTGAAAAAAAATCGGAAATTTCGGTCGAAATTTTGTACGATGCTTAAGAGTATATTCAAAAGGTTGTCTCTAGTTTTTGTGAATCTGTTGGCCTGATTTACCAAACGACTTGTCCTCATATACCTCAACAAAACGGGGTTGTGAGCACAAAAATCGTCATTTACTTGATGTAGCTCGTACACTATTGTTTCATAGTCTATGCCAAAGAAGTTTTGGTCTAATGCTCTTATCACTGCTTATTTTTCGATAATATGAGGCCAATCTCACCCTCTTTTCTGTTTTATGACCAGTTGAGCAAGCTTTTCCTATTCCCCTTTGTATCTTTGGTTGCACCACGATTGTGACGTGTTTGATCCACGTGCACAATTTGTCTCCACAGGCAGTCCACGCTATCTTTTAGGGATATTCTCCCACACAAAAGGGGTACATATGTTATTGTCCTCGTCTTCGTCGTATGTTTGTGTCGGCTGCCGTTACTTTTCATGTGTCCACTTAGTTCTTTACTGACTCTGTCCACCTTGGGGGGGGGGACCACAACCATCACACTGAACTTACTTTTGAGAATGATAAGAGTGAGAGAGCGAGAGCCACCACTCCTTGTGCCGTATGATGAGAGTGTGCCATATACTACTACTATTATACCATCACCACCACCACCTATACCTCCAACGATTCAACTTTTTCCACTGGTTTACACTAGGCAAGAAAGGCATCACGCAGAAGATGTAGCGACATTAGTCCAGAAAAGATGTAGAGATTGACTCGTCATCATTAAGGGTGTCAAACAATCAGGTTCGGGTCGATCCCGGGTCAAAAAATCTTGTCTGGATTGTTTAACTGTCAAATCTAAACCCAACTCCGATTCGAATTTTACTCATACCTCTTAACCCGGAACCGACCCGGATCAAAAAATCTAAACCCGGAACCAAACCCAAACCCGGATTTGAAGATGATTTTTTTAGAAAAATAATTTTCCGGATAAGTTACCTACATGATTATAGATAATTTCAATATCTAAAATAAACTACCAAAGATGTCAATAATCAGATAATATCAAACAATTGTAATATTATTTTTTCTTTGCTTCTATTAGTGAAAATAATACCAACAACAAAATATAAATATCGCCTAAACACGAAAAAATTTCAACATAGGTGCAACATCACATATATCATACTAAAATAACACATATATCACATCTAAATTGTTGCAACATCACATATAACATACCAAAACAACACATACATCAAAGTATAGCCCATCAAACCAATCGAGATGACTATACCATATTGAAACAATATTTACCATATCATAACAACATTTGTATAACAAAAGCCATCATCAGTGTTACGTAACACATGAGTAAATTCTAACACAATAGGAATATCACAATATTATTTGAAACAACATATTATTACATCAAATAACTAAAATATATTGCAATATCACATATATTTTACCAAAACAACATTGTATCTCTTCAAAATACAGCTTGCATCCCATAAATATAGGTATATAAGTTAGTATTTAGAATCCGCTTTTGTCTGGTTTCTCAACTCCAAACTGACCCGGCTTAGATTCAGACACGTAATTGTAAAGTCGAAACCGACCTGAAACATCACAACTGAAACCCGAACCCAATTTTTTTTTTGAGTCGGACACAATCGAGTTCACGGGTTCAGAAAAATTGACAACCCTAATCATCATCGGATTTTCCCGAGGTACCTGCTCATGCTGAGAGTTCTCTTGATGCTTCTGTTCAAACTTACACCTTTTAGTTGCAGCTCGTAAAAGTGTTCGGTCTTGCCACAATATCACATCCCATCTCTAATGTATGTTGCTTATCTCATCTGTCACCAACAACGCGAACATTTGCTCTTCAGTCAGATTGTACAGCTATTCCACACTGATGTGTAGATGCAACCTGACACGACAAATGGGTACAAGCCATGGATATTGTATGAGAACTCTACCTAGGAGTTTGGTGGATCTTTCTCCAAGGTAGCCTGTCATAGGCTGGCGTTGGATGTATATTGTTAAACAGAAATCGGATGGCTTTGTTGACTGTTTGAAGGCTCGATTGGTGGCAAAACGGTACACTAATACACATGGAGTGGACTTCTTCAAGACTTTTTCTCATGTTGCTCGTCTGAATTCTATATGGATCCTTATTTATGTTGCTACTCATTCTGATTGGCCTCTTTTCTAGTTGGATGTCAAAAACGCATTTCTTCATGGTGATGGTCTTGAGGAGGTGTACATGGAGCAACCTCCTGGGAACAAATGTTGCTCCTGGGGGAGTGTAAGAAAGTGTGCAAAATGAAGGAATCCTGGTATGACCTGAAGCAATCAGCACAGACATGGTTTGATAAGTTCAGCGATGCACTTATAGTTTGGGTTCAGTCGGTCTTCTACTGATCATTCTTTATTTGTGTGCAAATCCTCTCGTGGCAAAACCTTGGTTTCATGTTAGACATAACATGGCAAAATAGTCTCTGTTATGTTTGCATGTGGGCTACTTGGGTAAATGTCAGCATTCTGTATCTGAATTGGGGTCGGCATCATATTAGTACCACTCAAGTGACACTTTGGGCCCCATTGGTGCCAGATCAGTGGTCAGCGACCACATCTTTATGTGGCTGGAGGGGGGATACCGAAATCGGACTATATAGGTTATATAGACAAAAAAACTGCTCTGGACACGAATCATTTACACTTCAACTGGGTTTGGTGGTGAAAAGCACTTTTACCCGTATCCCATGGACTCATTTTTTATGGATTTCTCTTCCAAGACATATTGATGGAGTGCCAGTATACTGCTACTAGTTTTCTCATCTCCCTTCAGATGCACTATCAGCGTTCATATGCATGGATTTTTTATACAATTTTTTTACTCTAAATACACAACTTCATATCCATCTTCAAGTACGTGCATTGCATATCATAATATTTCTGATTGTGGTAACATGCTTTAGTTTGTATGTATTGTGGTGTGCTTGGCAAAAATAGATTGGCACTTTTCTACTGCGAATTTAAAGGAACCGTTGTAGAATTCTTATGCATTTAGCTGTCAGCATAGGCTTGTTACTGTATTTGTCAGCTCATTTTTTACATCAGTTGTTTGTTTGTTTCTGTTTTAGGTTCAAGGTGATGGAGAAGTGAAAATGAAACACACCCTACTTGGTCATCAAAAACCTATCCTTATGGTAGCATGGAACCCTGATGATTCAATGCTTCTCACATGTGGAATGGAAGAGGCTGTAAGATGCTGGGATGTTATCACTGGGGATTGTGTCCACATTTACGAAAGAAGTGGTGTTGGTTTAATTTCTTGTGGTTGGTTTCCTGATGGAAAAAGCATCATTACTGGTGTATTAGATCGGACCATTTGCACTTGGGACTTGGATGGGAAGGAATTGGAAAGTTGGAAAGGACAAAAGACAATCATGACATCTGATGTAGCTGTAAGAACAACCTGTAAGAGGATCATAACCATTTGCAAAGAAAATACAATCCTCCTCTTTGATAAAGAGACAAAAACTGAAAAATATATCGAAGAGGAGAACATAATTACTTCCTTCTCACTATCAAGAGACGAGAACTTTATCCTCGTTAATCTTGTAAACCAAGAAATTCATATGTGGACTATAGACGAAGAAGTGAAACTACTGGCCAAGTACAAAGGTCACAAAAGATCAAGGTTTGTTATCAGATCTTGCTTTGGGGGATTCGATGAGGCTTTTATTGCAAGTGGAAGTGAGGATTCACAGGTAATTCCCCATACTATTATCTGTTTTGCTATTTTGGGTGGAGTGTTTGTACTTTTCTGTCTTAGAAAGAAGAATTCAAATATGTACTATTACGATTATTGGGCGATTGTACATTCTTAGCACTATTTATATAGGTTTTTCATTTCATAGGACGTGCTAAAAGTGAATCTCCGTAGTTGCTACTAATCAGATGCTATCACGATATTTTTAGTACTTGAAGATGGTGCTGTCTTCGTGGGACTACAAAGCCAGAATTTGATTTTGGATTTTAGGATTTAGGTATCACTGCGAGAAAATATATTATGTAATCATAAGGTGCATTGCAACACAGTAGAAATTTGAGTATTTCTACTAAAATGAGTATTTTTAGCACAATCTTTGCGCCACGATGTATTAGAATTTAGACGAGTTATATATAGCTAATAAGAAATGCATAAGATGGAGCTTAATTGGCTTATATATTTGTTAGGACTAGGATGGATGGCTTAGAAAAAAATCTGGTGGTATAATGACCCTCTGGACGAACCATGGTTAAGATATTAGAACATAGTTACTTTTAGGTGTCATAAAATTTTCATCTGTTACCATGCTAACATTTCTCATAACCCCTAGTAACCCCTGTTCTTTTATCTGATATGCACCTTATATGCAGTGGATACTGGATAAGGAGGCTAGCCTAGGTTTTCATATCATGTAATGTTGACATGCTAGTATTCTTGTATCCTAAACGACTAGATGACAATTGGGATTTTATGCCTATTGGTTTAAGATGGTTATTGAAGGGAATGCTACCTGTATACTTGTATCTTAAATTTTTGAGGGTATGAGGCTGATCCATATGATGCACTTGTTTTATAATGGTCATTTCTTGAAGATGCGTACCTGACAACATCTTAGACGTATTCGTGATATCTTATCGACTTGATGCTTTCGCAATGATGTTTGAATTCTGGAGCACATAAAAATTGATCTGTGTAAGCTGTGATTGTGTATAGGCAAGCTTTTATCCTACAGTGAGTTTGTCAAAGAGCTTATGGTTAATGTAATGTCACAAAAGTAAACGGTTATTGGACATTTTTTAAGTAACAATGTCTCTTTCCTGTTAAAATTCTAAGTTGAATGTGTGAGCAAAGCAGCTCCTGTAATGTTATGAGGGTATCTAATACTCCTCTTGGTATTTAATTATCCGGAAGTCTTTTCCAGTTCTGGAAATGGTCTTGGTTTTGACTGGATCAGGTTTGTCTTGCAGAAATGCAAAAGGTCATCTAAAAAACAGGAGAATTCATGACTTGATTGAAGTTGCTTATCCGCTTGTGCTACCTATATGTTCAAAAGCTTTCTTTAGTGTTTAATCGATGTACATGATGTACATGAGCTGAAGAGTGTTACATACGGCATGCTTAAAGGTTAAATGGATCGTTCTATTAAGGGCATGTTTGATTTGCCGTATTCAGCAGGATTGGATTGCATTCCAAAATTCTGCAGCGGAAAGTTTAAGTTTGCTTTGATGGATCTGGAGATTGGAAGGAATCCAGCATTTTTCATGATACTGTAAATGCTGGATTATCAATTCCTTTTCGAAATGGCACGACGCCGGAATACAGCGAACATCGCTCATTCTGCCTCATCTGCAGCCATTGCCAACTGCTCCTCATCTGCCCCGTTGCCTGCACCTGCTGCCAGCTGTCTGTGGTCCCTGCCCTACTGCTACTCATTTTTGCCTATGCCCACTCTTACAACGACTCGGTCCACTTTTAACTGTACGATACTATCCATTTTACGACACGAGAGAAGGGGAGGCGTGATCCAGCTGAACCAAATGTAAATATCTGCATTGCTGGATACGTAAAAAGCAGCAATTACTTTTACTGGGATCAAGTAAATTCGGTATTTCATGGAATCCAGCAGAATCCCATAAACCAAACATGCCCTAAAAAAATCCATTCAGTTACTAACGGCTGGGTTACAACTATTTGGGGTTAATAAAAAATCATTAATTTGATTTTTCTATGTACTTAATTATTTGACATGGATGCTAAGCGATGTATACTTTTGAGGTTTATCCAATACATGGTATTCCAGTAATACGGTACTATTTTTGACCTGTATCTGCATTTGTTAAGGACAAGCAAAAGCCAGGTTGCCATCTTTACACAGATTTTCGTTGTTTGTGCGCACTTGACTATTCTGTAGTGCACTTCTGACGGAAATTTTCATTTTCAGGTATATGTTTGGCACAAGAGTACAGGGGAACTCATAGAGGCACTGCCTGGGCATTCGGGGTCAGTTAACTGTGTCAGTTGGAACCCAACAAACCCTCACATGCTGGCATCAGGGAGTGATGACCACACCATCCGAATATGGGGTATAGATGGAAGAAATACAAAGAAGGCACTCAGCAATGGAGTTGCGAATTGCAATGGTAACAGCAAATGACAGAGCAACAGTTTTCTTAATGTATATGTGTAGTTCTCTTAAGTCAGAAACTCATGAAGCATATGGCCAGCACAATCTGCCGATAAGCAGAAATCGACGTCCAACTGTTTTAGTTATTGCTGGCTTTGAGCTTCAATCAGAGTTTATTTGATGGTTTTACGTTTGTTGGTTTCTAGATTTATTATTCCAACAAATAATAAAAGAATAATGTCAAAAAAGATCACGCTGATTGAAGGAAATTGTACAGGTCCTTAATTATACTCCTCAAGTTTAGGTCAAAAGATCACGCTGATTGAAGGAAATTGTACAGGTCCTTAATTATACTCCTCTCAAGTTTAGGTTATCCTTCGTTCCACATAGCAGCAGACAGGGAAGACCTTGTATGTTGCAAGTAATGAAGGCAGAACATACACTAAGATATATACAGGGAATTAAACTACTATATAGGAAATACCTTGGAGATCCACCTCCCACACATGCAATTACTCTCTGGTATGGGGCTGGGGTTTGGTGGTTCAACTCCAGACCGAAGCGGCTCACTTTAGCAACTGCTCGATGCATGCAATCTTGTGCAGTTCTTGTTACCGGCTTCGTGAACCTGGAGTTGAAACCTGGAGCTGCTGTATGGTTTGGAATCCAAGGGCTCACTCAGACTAACGGGAGCTTTCTTTTACCATTATACTGCATTGTGCCTGAACATGTTGCTCTTTCTCTGTAGAATCGTGTGCAGAACACAGCAAAGGTCTGGCAGCATGCCTCACCCAGAATATTGTGCATGTAACTTTTTGGGAAATGGGTTATCTTTTTCTCTGTATCTAGTTGTGTGGCACTAGTGGTCTTCTACTGGACGGTCATGCATAGCACATAACCTAGTGGCGACTATGAGTGGATAGGCGCAAAAACAAAAGCAACTTACTTCACCTTAGAGTATATGGCAATAGCAATGGGGCCAAATGGATGCTAGAATTGTCTTGTGTTTTTAAACTTTGGTTACCACAATAATTGAGGGCGAGGAGAGATTTCTGTTGCATCATCGTACTGAAATTAACTGGGAAAATCCTTCCGATTGGAGTATTCACAATATCTAACACCGGTTGACTGGCTCACAAGTTAAAAGAAGAGACCTGACAGCAAAGAGAGACAACACTTCCTTTCTTTTTGTCTTTTTTTTTCTTTGGCTCTTTTTATCTTTCTTTCTTTTCTTATGTCATTTTCAATTTCATTGCAGTAATAATTGAATTCTACTGACGGATGTTGTTTTAGTTTGTTAATGACATATCACGTACGCGAGAAAGATTATCGTGTTACACACATGTACCTATGGCCCATGTAACTGGCCCAATTTGGTTTGGAACGAAGTTGTTATGACCAAGAAGCTCTTATGGCCAGAGGAGAACCCTTTCAAAAGAGTGAAGCGACCTAGTGGAAGACTTTACTGTAATCAATGTCACTTTCAAGGTCAACATCAATGACACATTTAAGAATTATGTATTGAAAGTTGACACCTTTTGCATATCTAAAAATATGAAGCGCTTGTTCAAATCGAAGATAAATTGCTCTATTCATTTGACCTAGAATTTCTTCAGCTTTCCATGTCAACCTCTCTTGATAAGGTCATGATGATGAAAGTCATGTTTACATCTATTTATCCAAGCTCCATGTCAGTTAGCAACCAAGCATAGAGACCATCTAATAGAAGGTATCTTGTAACGATGAGAGAATAAAACAAAGTACACGGCCTTTGAGTGAATGCTTTTAGTTGCCATATGTCTTCATCATGTGGGCCCACTTATGTAGGGTTTGGCAACACCAATGGCGTCACAAATGCTATGTTGTGATGAGATAGTTCACTGTGAGATTTTTGTCCATTGAAAGACTTACATATTTGAACGATGGTCACAGCTGCATTATATGAAAAACAATGCAAATAGTTAGTGGTCGTCCATCTATCGCTTACGTAACTGTGATTGCAAGTTGACTGCTCATGTTTGAAGCACTTCACCACTGCCCGAACAATCGCCAAATGTTTCCCAAATGAAGCTTTAATGTTCAATACTTTCTATTCGTTGGAAAGCGATATAAATTCATAGGTATTATTCTTTTACAAAGAAGTCATGTACTCATCCATCATTTAATACCAATGTGCTATGTCTCTAAGTTTGTCTTGAAAGGTCTGTCTTTCCTTGGTTAATAACAAAAATACATTGAGATGTTATATTTCTAGCTGAAGGCTTCCTATTTTTCTAAGATCTTCTCACTATGTTGCATTCTTCCTAGGACGTTCTTACGACCTTTAGTTAGATGCATCTGAGCGAGTCTTCTAGACACTTGCATGTGATTTAGTATATGATCATTTGATGTGCCAAAATTCTGCTGCATTGTTGCTCTTCTTGATCACCTAAAAACACATATGAAGAAATTGAAACATCATCTAAATTATCATAAAAACGTATCATTTGTTCCATGAGACAATACTCCATCGTCATTAAGTGACCCCATTATTTGGTTATGAAAAAATGTCACATCTTCGCGTCTACGGAATATTTGTTTCTCTGAATCTTATAGCGTATAACCAAACTCACGATCTCTATCACCAACAAGTATGTATAGCACTAATTTGTCACCCAACTTCTATAGTTGCACCTTAGAAATGTGTGCATATGCTTTGCCCCAAAATAGTTGTAGGTGAGAATGGGATTCTTACTTTCTTGTGAGTACCTTCTAAGGTATTCTGAAACCCCAAATGGACTAATGAATATCAATTAATGAGATAGACTACTCGTTGCTTCATCCTAGAATGGCTTTGGTAACTAGGTATCCTTCAACATACACCTGATTTTCTCTATAATGGTACATAGACTTGTCAAATGAGTGGGTGAATTTGGTGTGGGTTGGGTCATTGTTTGACTATATCCTGTAGGTGCTAGATAGGTAGAAAAAAATTATATCCAAACCTGACTCTGTAGGGTCGACTCATGTGTGCCCATATAATATGTATTCAATCCAAGATACGTTACTATTTGTGACTCTGTTGTTAGAAATGAAAAGAACATTTTACTAGTTTTTGCCATAATATAATAGAAAGGGAACTACCAACTATTGTATTTAACATCAAACACAATGACTAGCTATGGATTGATTTTAGTGTGACATTGACTAGAAAACAACTAGCTACTGCCTTGTATGTAAAATGTGAAAAAATGATGTAGTTTTTGTAAATAGTATAGATAAATAATAGTATATTTTGTCATTTAACATTAGACATTCATAATTTAGCAAGTATTTGTGGTTACTACTAATGAAGATGAAACTAATAACTAATAGAATATATATGATTCAAGTAGCACATGCTCATCATTATAAATAACAATGTATGTTGTTTCCATTAGCATAGACTAACAAAAGATACAAACAATATCTGTCATTAACACAAACACATAATTTCTATGAGTTTACTTCCATCAACAACTCAATTGCTTGATAAACATGTACCACTTTCTTAGTAGACATACTTGTATTGTAATTATATTATTTTCGTTGATTGGGTCAGAGGAAAGACCTCTATCTAAGCATGTCTATATGAGTTTGGATGATTTTAAGTGGATGACAAGTTCCATCACTCAAATCCAAGTTAAAAGGGTCAACCCATGGGTGCCCACATATTTTGACCCAATTTGACACATTGAATCGTACACATCCCCTCAAAGATACCATTGTTTTGGTGTTTTGGGTTCCATCCTTATGTGTTGACGCCACACACATATACTAAACCTGAAACTATATGAAAGTGTACCACACCCATTGATTATGTAAAGACATAGTTAGAATTTTCTAC
Source organism: Alisma plantago-aquatica (assembly GCA_963693085.1). Lineage (NCBI taxonomy): Eukaryota > Viridiplantae > Streptophyta > Magnoliopsida > Alismatales > Alismataceae > Alisma > Alisma plantago-aquatica. Next base: position 1,150,755,631 of record OY856411.1, on the reverse strand, counting down.
CTCATACTCCCATGACATTTTTTTCCGATGACGTGGGAACCCTCCCCGAGAACACACCACGATTGTGACCTGCCCTGGCAAGATAAACTCTCAGAGATCTGTAACGCCCGCACGCTGGCATCTCAAACGGTCGCATCATAGGTCGGCTGACGCTGCGAGGAGCTAATTGTCAAACGTCACTATGGGGAGAATCGAACTCGGGACCCTTCATGAGGGGCACCCGTGCTACTGCTCGCCGGCCTATTCCCATGACATTAAACTTTTAAAAACACTATAAAACTTGGTCTTTGGTCTTCGATAGGTAGATATAAACCTTCCTAAATGCAAGATTGATCACAGTGACAAGGTGTATGCTACCACTCAATGAAGCCACCTTAAAAGGACAAGAAACATTATAATAAATCAAATAGAGGAGATTTGACGTCGTTGTTGACATCTTCTTGAAAGGAAGTGGTTGATGCCTGCCTAGGAAACATGTATCAACAAGAACCATAAATGATGTTCTTGCCACAAGGATCAACTTTCTTTTTGACACAAAGTTCAAACCTTCTTTCTCATTTTCATTACTCATTTGTTCCACATATATGCATGATGATATTCAATACCATGCCTGCCACCTTTAAGAACTATTTGTATAATGTAAAATACAAATCACTTTGTTCTACAACTAAGGGTCCTTTTAATGTGTTATATCTATTGTTTATAAATCTCTAGTGATATTTTTATTTAACTAAGGATGACCTAAAAACCAAATACAGTTATCATTAACATGAAAAATTTATTTGACAATGAGAGTGAAATAATGCCCATCTCAACAAAAGTGTCATCAATCTCGATAATCTAGAAGTAGTTCAGATTCTCCACCTTCACCCCCATTGAAGTCTCTTTCCCTATATGTAATGAAGATATGTCCTATTAGGTAACTCGTGATGGGGTTGTAATGTATACCACCCACTCAAATCATCTTCATTATCAAGCTGACATTCTCTTAAACATCCAAGTCTACAACATCACCAATGGTATTTCATATAGTATTACTTGTATGGTGTTCTTATCACCATCATCACCCTTTTGTAGCTTCAAAGTTCTATTTCAAGTATTCTCATTCAATAATAAGATTTTCACCTAATGAAGTGTTAGTTTTTCTTACCATGTAAGGTTGTTATATTTCATGACAAGAATATCCAAAGTATCAGGTAGCGGTTCAAAAAGAAATGGATCATCAATCTCAACATATAACTTTGTCTCGATTGACCCTATTTGATTAACAATAGTTTGGGGATCATTAACTATTAGGAGATTCTCAAACCATCCAGTAATTCTGATTCACCAAATTTTTGACTTTAAATGTTGTTTTTGCATTTTTGTGCTCATACAACTAATTGACTTTTTTTATATGGAGACCTTTGGCATTGATTTTGTTTGAGACAGTTGAAACACAAACAAAATAATTTACTTTCTCACTATTTTGACCTTTTTTTGTTCAATTTTTGGTACTAAAACATGTGCTTTGACCTTTTCCTCTTAATACAACCTTACAAATATTTATACAACATATCCTTCATATGGGATTTCTAAATCTTTTGTACTAAGGTAATTGATTTTATCATTTATTTGTCATTTTATCGGCCTAGATTGTATTGGCAATCATGCACTCTAATGATACTTGCATAGGATATATACATATATATTCACTAGTACATTTTTGGTTTCTAGTGTCACATTTGATGATGTCGACTTTCAAAAAAACCAACACCACAAATCTATCACACTGATGACATAAGCAAAAACATAACTATTGGTCAAGACTTGATGTTGAGGAAAAACAAGGGCGTTTCTTTTCTTCACACGCCAATTGCTTTGAGAAGAACTGATATCAACAAATAGCCCATTAAATTTGATTTCTAGGAAAAATTTTGGGAGGTCGTGTCATTTGACAAGGAACTTACACTGCAAACTTCACAAGAAATAATTTTTACCTCCAAAAAGTCTATGTCATCGATTTTTTGTCTATGCAAGTGAGGGGACAAGTCAACAGTAGTGTTGGTTCTTTCTGCACGAACTGATGATGCAAGGTTCCCTCCATGTGCCCCAGCAAAAAATTGTTCCTACTAAATTGGGTTATGTTGTCAGTTGTACTCTTGAAGCCAACACTATAGGTCTCAGTAAGGGTGCAGTGGGGTACTGAAGTATGACGTCAGTTTCCTCACGATAGACCTATTGGTATGTATGTTCTGAGAGCCAATCATGGGATGATTGGTGGGATGCATTAAGATTGATTTGATAAACATCAAAGGCAAGCTTCCAATTCTTTTTGGTTCAATCATATGAGATAATGATGGAACATATTGAATGTCTAGAAAATGACAGTACTCAATGACGTATGCTTTCAGGTTAAGGACCTGAACAATGAGATCATACAGATGCTAAGAGTTTGTACATTCTTATTATGTCCCTAGTCGGATGTCATTGTGGAAGGTAGATAGATAGCAATGACACACAAGACTAGATTGTGGTGTTGGTTGATGACAGAGTCTCATTAGTCATGATATGGAGATATCAAACCAAACACATAGGTACTTGTTAGAGAACAAGTGTACCGGACAGACCCACCGTGAGTTTGACACATGGAACCATGACATGGTAGTCACAGTAAGTTCTCACAGTGATGGTGGTGAATGTGATTCTTTGACTGAAAATCACTACACTCAACACATGTCGTTGGGTACACTTCGACATCATCAAACACAATCCTGAAACATGGGTTGTTGTAAAGGTGATGATTGGGTGGCTTTGACACATGGGGCTTTTAAGGGGTGAGTGATAGATATGGGATTTGTCCCTCCTGAGGTAGTTTGATATCCATGGCCACTTGATGAGTAGGATTGAGATAGGCGTGCACGCATGTGTGAATCAGTATGTGATATTGATGTCATACATATATCCTCTAATCTACTCTGAGATCCAGAAAGTGAATGAACGTTGAAAGGATGACTGTTCCATGCCTTGAGTTCATTCGGGATATCAATGACAAAGGAATTATACATTCACTGTAACACCATTCACGGATTGTAGGATTGAAAGTTGTTCTCCAACTTTCCTTTTCACTTGGGTAGCACTAATGTGCGACTAGGCACCACTCTTTGCTTATGAAGTCATAAGTGTTATGGACTTTCACTGCCAACTTGAAATGGACCTGCAGGGTCACACACATAGGATTTAACCTGGAAGAGGAGTTTATCCACAAATGATGTTTAGATTGATTACTAAAGGAGTTTAGTGTTCAATTAAACACTCAATCAATTGATAGCTCAGTATCATAGTGTTCAAGGTGTTGGACTGATTGATTAGAGTATCAGATTGATTGAAAATGCAATTGACTGATTTTGCATAGTCTGCTGCCCCAACCGATCGGCTCATGGGATGAACCGATACACTCAGGTTGGTGAACCGATCGGCTCAACTGGTGAGACGATCAACTCATGTATCAATGAGACGATCGGCTCAATGGTTGAATCGGTCGATTCATGTGACCAACCGAGATCGTTTGGAAAGTCAGAAGACTATTTTGCAAATACAATTTGTTTCACTTGTACAAATTCGATTTGGACAAGGATTAATATTTGATTAATCGAAAACAAATATGAAAGTCAATTTGAGTTGGATCAGGACCATGAACCGATCGGCTCAGGCATGAGACGATCGACTCAGAGCACTAGATGATCGACTCAGGTCCCAAACGATCGGCTCAGGGCCCGAAACGATCATTTCAGGGTGTGAACCGGTCGGTTCAGCTGACGCAGATTGGTTGTTTTGTGGAAAATCTCGAACCCTTCTACTCCTGCTTTAATCCCGCATTGCCCGGGGTAGAGAACCCTGTCCCATGACCCTCCTATATATAGGGGTAGTGGGGTCTTCTCAGAAACAACAACTCAGATAACCAGTTGCTCTACAAAGTTGTCATTCTCTCTGGTTGTGGTAACCGAGAGAGCCCGAGCAAGTGCTACACTGCTACCCGATAAGGGAGGCACAATAAGGGAAAGACAACTACATAAAAGCAACTGATTGTAGGAGAGTGTGTTGGTGACTAGTACGCCGAAAGGAGGGTGCAACTCCTTCTGATTCCTTGTGGGACAAGGAGATCGGAGTTCCAAGTGGTATGTGTGGACTACTTCAGAGGCGGGAGACTTCTACCACTCGAAAGACAACTGTCAATCATGACAGTCCTAGTGAGACCAAGAGCTGCATAGACACCGTCCAAGACCGGAGGTGAAGACCGTGCAAGCCGCGAGTTAATGTCACCGAGCAAGCCTTGGGACAAGGTATGCCCCTACAAACCATCCTTCTTATTGTATAGACGTTGACACGATTCCTTTATTCTAGGTTTGGGAGAAGAAAATTTTTGTTTCTACTGCCTTCTCTGTCTCCCCTAAAACCCAACAGTGATATCAGAGCCACGTCAACTGCTCTATACTTTAGGATTATCGATGTGATCGATTTTGGTTTGTCGCCTTTAGTTATTGCATACGATGTGAATAAAATTGGCTTTATGCATGTCCAATCCTAAATCCACAAATCCCAATATACATATATGATACGTAATATGAATGCACTCAATACACATCGCCCTTAAATGAGTTTTGTGGTGGATGTATAGTGTGGTTATGGCCAATAAACCCTATGTATGTGTGCTTGGTTGTGGTTGCTTGCATCTCGGTCTGCGCACCGATTCCCTACATCCTTATTCTTGATGTAACTCAAGATAACTCGATTTCTTTCCTACCTTTGCTCCCCCCGAATGTAACTCGGGGTTTCCCAATTTAAATGTAAATAGGATAGATCTTTTTTTATATTTCCTGTTATGTCAAAGAACGGCAGACAACCTGACGACAAATAAAACGATCAGTTCAAGTAGTGAACCGATCAGTTGGCGATCCATATGATTGGCTCGAGGAGCAAGAAGAGTGAGTGGTGACATGAGGAGATGTACGATGACCAGGCAAACTAATCGGTTGGAGGAGCCAACTGATCGGCTGGTGGCACCCAGACGACTGACCAAGGCGAGCAGGTCTTTCATGTGATGAGTTGATCAACTCGGACGGCTATAGCACTTCATCATGGACAGGTTGCATATGATGTAGACCTAGATGACCGTGATTCCTCTTGGCTCGAGGAATCACATTAGGATGGCCATAATCATCACTTTTATCGTTTCATATGTTTTCTGTGGGATATAACATGTATATGATACGTACTATGTATTGTGGTGATTGGATATGTATATGTACCTATAAAACCCAAATCCCACATCTAAATATTAAGTCTTTTACGCCTTCCATTAGCGGCACACATGAAAAACTTGATCGATCAAGTGTAGGTTACGCCAAAGCGTGGTGCACCGTCTATCTCATGGAAGTGTGTGACAAACACTAGAGGGGGGGTGAATAGAGTTTTTAAATATTTTAACAATTATTTAACTCAAACAACCACAATTGAAAATGGAAGAAGGAGACAAGTGTTTAGAGTGGTTCCAACCTTAGCAAATACTAAGGTTGTCAGTCCACTACCCGGTTGCTTACCCAACCGGGATTTTGAAAGTATTAATTTTATTACCTTCACAAGGATTTACACAAAATACAATACTTTCTTACACCCCTTGAACAGCCTTCACTTGAAGTAGATGCACCAACCCGAGGTAGCCTTCTTGAAGTAACTCCAAGCTCCCCCTTGAAGTAGCCTTCCTCTTTAGAAGTAACCTCCCGTTGCACCAGCCTTCTTGAAGTAGTTCAAGGTCCCCTTCTTCACCAAGAAGATCTTCCAACCTCTCCAATCCGCAACCTCCAACCTAGGAGTAGCAAGGAGAGTACAAACAATAATAGTGAACAAGAAAGGAAAATGAAAATTACAACTTATCCTTTGAAGCACAAGGCTTGATTTGCCTAGATCAAGCGTATAGATCTCCTAACCAATGTGTATGGAATTGTGATTGCTGTGGATAGGAGATGCTAGCCTATAGGACATGAAATTTGAGCTAAGAGAAGAAGTAGCCAATTGTCAATATGCTCAATTTGCTCACAAATAGATTGCTCAATGTAAGTGTATGCTCAAAGATTGCTCAAGTGTGTAATCAAGTTGATTTAGGTGTCCTAAGGCATGTCCTATTTATAGGAATGTCCTACAAGTGCTTAAGGACGTTCTAGACACTCTCTAGGGGTTTCTAAGTGCTTAACTAGCCGTTAGATATAAGTTAGTTGCTTTAACAACGACTAGTTAATTAATTTTGCAGTTGCTGTCAGAGACCATCTCGTCGAGAAATGGTCGATCGAGACACCTACTCGGTCGACGTTTTGTCGACCGACAGGCTCTCTGGATCAAGTGTTTGCAACGTTTATCTCCAACTGCCAACTACCTTGTCAGCTGTGTCTAACGGCTACTTGGGTCTTTCTCGGTCGAGAAGTTTGTCGACCGAGAGTGTCTCGGTCGAGGATTTTGTCGACCGAGATGGACCCTGTTTCAATGTTTCAAATGAAGACATTAAGTGTGTATATGAGTGTGCATATGTGACACTATTGAAGGGGATGACCTATCTAAATGTGGTGTTTAGCTAGGGAAGATCTAACACTTGATTTACATGAAGTCTAAATACTTGTACATTATATATTTGTACAAGTTTACAATTGATTACATTTCATGACATTTACAATCATTCAAGCATATAGATTCCCTAGTGCTTTGTCATCCACCTTATTCCTGCAACACTCAAGTAGCCCGTTAGATCAACAAGAATGAAATGTTTGTCATTTATCAAAACAAAAGGGTTTACAGATGTCCATTTAGCCAACAATCTCCCCCTTTTTGATGATGACAAACATTTCCTAAATATAAAATAAGAAAGTATAAAAACATGTGAGTTTCATACCTGAAGATTACCTTTGTGAAATTTCTTCTCTTTTTTATAAAATGTGTGCTTATTATTCCCCATGAATTATGGAACATGAAATCCAATTCTTTAGGGAATATAGCAACTCTCAATGTAAAGCCAAGAGTTCATGAAACTCATTAATTGAGTTTTGCACAAATAAATAATTTTTATATTTATTTCTCCCCCTTTGTCATTTCAAAAAGATATCCGTTTAAGAATAAAACTCCCCCTTAATTAGATGTCCCAACAAATACCAAATTCAATGACAAAGATGTCCATTAAAAGCCAAAATGATGCAAATAGACGACAGTGTTAGGAAGCACAAATATCAAAGAAAACATCTTCCAAAGGAGTGATAAGCAATTGCTTCCTTATTTTGTTGAATTGGTCTAGTGGAAGTGGTTTTGTAAAAGTATCAGCCAATTGATCTTCCGTATCAACATGATGAAGGGAAATATGATTTTTAGAAATATGATCCCTTAAGAAGTGATGACGGATTTCAATATGTTTAGCTCTGATGTGTAAAATAGGATTGTGTGCTAAGTTTATAGCGCTTGTGTTGTCACAAAAGATAGGTGTAGATGAAAGGGTAAAACCATAATCGTTTAAGACTTGTTGCATATAAAGCACTTGAGCACAACAAGATCCGGCTGCCATATATTCAACTTCAGTTGTAGAAAGGGCAACCGTGTTTTGTTTCTTGCTAAACCAAGATACTAAAGCTATCCCTAACAAGAAACAGCCACCACTAGTGCTCTTGCGATCAAGTCGACAACCAGCATAATCAGCATCAGTATAAGCTTTAAAATCCAAGGATTGTCCTTTTGGATACCATAAACCAAAACATGTAGTGCCGGATAAGTATCGAAGAATTCATTTAACTGCTTGAAAATGAGAGTGCATAGGTTGTGATTGAAATCGAGCACAAAGACCAACGAAAAACATAATGTCCGGTCTAGAAGCAGTTAAGTAAAGCAAACTACCAATCATGGCTCTATATAAGGAATCATCAATAGGTTCCCCATCTTCATCCTTATCAATTTTAGTAGAAGTGGCCATAGGAGTAGTAGCATGTTTGCACTGATCCATCCCAAAACGTTTTAAGAGTTCTTTAGTATACTTTTCTTGGCTTATAAAAATCCCGGCAGGCGTTTGTTTAATTTGAAAACCAAGAAAGAAAGTTAGTTCACCCATGAGGCTCATTTCAAATTCTTTTTGCATAATGTCACTAAATTGTGTGCACAGTGATTCATTTGAAGCTCCAAAAATAATGTCATCAACATATATTTGAACAACTAGAAAATCAGATGTATATGTTTTGAAAAATAAAGTAGAATCTGAATTTCCAATAGAAAAACCATTATCAAAAAGATATGTCTTGAGCCTTTCATACCAGTTCCTAGGTGCTTGTTTTAAACCATAAAGTGCTTTCTTAAGTTTATAAGCATAGTCACCTTTTTTTGGTATTTCAAAATCGGGTGGTTGGGAAACATATACTTCTTCTTGAATGATTCCGTTTAGAAATGCACTTTTTCCATCCATTTGGTAGAGTTTGATGTTTTTATGTGCAACAATAGCTAGTAACATTCTAATAGCTTCAAGTCTAGCTACTGGTGCATATGTTTCATCAAAGTCTATTCCTTCTTGTTGATTATATCCTTGTGCTACTAACCGAGCTTTATTCCTTATTACTTCTCCTGCCTCATTGAGCTTATTCCTAAAAACCCATTTAGTTCCAATGATGGTTTTATCTTGTGGTTTAGGAACTAAATCCCATACATCATTTTTTGTGAATTGGTTTAATTCTTCTTGCATTGCTATTATCCAATAATCATCTTTAAGAGCTTCAGATATCTTCTTAGGTTCAATGATAGAAACAAAAGCCATGTTTGCGACATCCTTAAAGGAAGACCGAGTTTTTACTTTATCATTTGGATTTCCAATAATTAATTCTTGAGGATGATCCTTAATAAGTCTAGGTATAGGTTGTGTTTCAACTTGATTATTGTTTGTAGTATCTTTCTCACTATCATTTGGTATGTTTAAGTTTTCGAATTGATTAGTAAGATCAATTATTTCTAGATTTTCTGATTTGGACTCTTCATGAAAAGAGACATGAATAGATTCCTCAACTTTTCTAGAGATAGTGTTGTAGACTCTAAATGCTTTGCTAGAGATAGAATATCCCAAAAAGAATGCTTTGTGGGATTTAGAATCAAACTTATCTCTATCATCTTTGGTATTTAAGATATAGCATGTAGATCCAAAGGTATGAAAATAGTCAACTCTAGGTTTCTTAGAATGTATTATTTCATATGGAGTTTTCTTCAAATGAGAGTGAACAGTTACTCTATTTAACACATAGCATGCGGTGTTTACAGCTTCAGCCCAAAAGGTTTTGGGTGTGTTATGTTCGAGCATCATAGTTCTAGCCATTTCTTGTAGTGATCGATTTTTCCTTTCAACTATACCATTTTGTTGTGGAGTGTGTGGAGCAGAAAAATTGTGAGTGTACCCTTGAGATGTGCAAAATTCTTCAAAGACATGATTTTCAAATTCTCCACCATGATCACTTCTAATGATACATATTTTGCTTTGTAATAGATTTTCAATCATAGAACAAAATTTTATAAAAACATGAATAGTATCATCTTTGGTTGCAATAAAATATACCCATGTATATCTACTATAATCATCAACAATAACAAAACAATATCTTTTGCCACCAATAGATTGTGTCCTCATGGGTCCAAATAAATCCATATGAATTAATTCTAAAGATCTACTGGTGCTAAGTACATGTTTAGGTTTAAAAGAGGTTTTTGTTTGCTTCCCAATGTACATGGTTCACAATTTTCAACTTGATCAAAGGATAAAGTAGGCAAACCACGAATAAGATCATATTTCACTAACTTTTTGATAACATGTGAACTAGCATGTCCTAGCTTTTTATGCCATAGTTGTAAAGTATTTTCATTTGCAAGCAAGCATTTTCCTACTACAGATTTCATAGAGTTAGGTCTAAGAATATAAAGATTTCCAACTCTTTTTCCTTCATAGACAACATTTGTAGTGTTTTCTATTAATAATTTGCAGCAGGTTTTGTTAAATAAAACATCATAGCCACTATCACATAATTGACTCACACTTATTAAGTTATGGTGCAAACCATCAACGAGTAGAACATTCTTTATTTCGAGGTTCGTACCAATGTTACCTATTCCAACGATTTTACCTTTACCGTTATCTCCAAAAGTGACTGTTCCACTCTTCTTTTCTTCAAAAGTTTGAAATGCATCCTTGTTTCCGGTCATGTGTTTGGAACATCCACTTTCGACCACCCAATCCTGCATTAAAAAGTAGGTTTTGGTACCCATGTGATGGTCCGATATGGTTAGAAGCATTTAAGTACAGATTGTATAAAAATTCTGATTCAGAACTTCAGTCGGTCGATAATTGTTCGACCGACATCTTTCTCGGTCGACTAATCGTCGATCGAGAAGGTTGCTGTATTGCAAATTAAGAACAAAGATTCTGCTCGGTTGACCAACTTTCGACCGAAATAGTTACAGGCATCTGGTCGGTCGACAAAAGTTCGACCGATTATATTTTCGGTCGACAATACTTCGACCGACTAAGTTTCTGTTTCAGTAAACAATTCAGAAAATTACCATAATGCATGAAACCTTTTATTAAGTTGAGATAAGACAATATAAATTGCAAAATTGAGCGTTTGATCATATCTCAACTAAATTGCATTCGACTCTACTAAGTTTGGGGTTTTGGGACCCAAACTAAGTAGGAATCCTTGGTCTTATAAGGGCATGAAAATGAATAATGTCCAAGACGTAAACAAAAATGACAAGTAATAGAGTCAACTTCATTTCTCTTTCTAGGAATTGTGTTCTTAGGTACAAACATAGTCCGAGTTCTTTTGGGTTGATTTTTCTTTTGAGCATATCCTAAACCTTTTCTTCCATTGAAACTAGAGGAGGCTTTTAGAATGTTGTCAAGGATATCTTTTCTTCTTAACTCATGTAGGTTTCTTTGTAGCTTAGCAATGTCATCCATTTTTTTGTGTGCATCTTTTCTTGCTTGATCTAAATCAAATAATAGGGAGTCTCTTTCTTTCACAACATTGTCATAGTCTAGATGGTTACACAGAATTGGTTGAGTCTGAAAATATTTTAGTTTAGCTAACAATTCAGTCTTTTCTTGAGAGAGAAGATCAACGTTTGTTTCTAGAGTGAGTAGCTTTTTAGTGCAGTCATTTAAAGATGTTTTTAAAGACAAATTCTCAAGATCAATGTTGTTCTTTTCAGAAGAAAGATCATTTAATTTAGCATAGAGCTCGTCATTTGTTTTGATAACCTTCTTTAGTTTCTTCTTGACATCAACATACTTATCATGAACTTCTTGTAGACTATTAATTAACTCCTCTTTAGGAAGATCAAGTAGGCTTACCTCTTTAGAGTTTTCATCATCTTCTCTTGCCATTAGACATTCTACCTTTTCTTCTCCACTTTCACTTTCACTTGACTCGTCCCATGCAGCTTTATAGGCTTTTTCTCCCTTCTTCTTGTGTGAGCTTTTCTTTCCTTTCTTTGCTTTAGGACATTCATTTTTGAAATGTCCTTTCTTTCCACACTCAAAGCACCTAGGAGGAGAGGAAGAAGAACTAGAAATCTTGTTAGATTTAAATCTTTTATATTTCTTACCATTTACAATCAAGGCTTCTTCTCCTTCTTCTTCACTTGACTCCTCACTTTCTGGTGTGATTATCTTTGAAGCTTTTAGAGCCACATCCTTCTTCTTTCCTTGCTGAAGTTCACGTTCTCTTCTTTCTTCCTCTTCTAGGGTTGCTTCATGAGCTTCTAGATTGCCTATGAGTTGCTCCATTTTCAGTTGAGTGAGGTCATTAGCTTCTTCAATGGCTGTCACCTTTGGCTTGTATTTAGGAGGAAGTGATCGAAGAATTTTTGATACCTGATCTTCTTCAAGAACAGTTTTTCCTAGGGCATTTAAACCATTAACAATAGAAGAGAATTTTGCAAATATTTCACTAATAGATTCATTTGGATCCATACGGAAGTGTTCAAACTTTTGTTTAAGCATGCTAATCTTAGAATTCTTGACTTGAACTGTACCTTCATAAGTTATGGACAGTCTATGCCAAATATCATAGGCTGTGTCACAGTTTGATATCCTATTAAATTCTCCTACTGAAATTGAACAATATAAAATGCTTACAACTTTGGCATTCATTTGAGCCAACTTTACCGTATTTGCATCCCACTCTGCATATTGTGTTTGAGGAAGCTCGTATGGGGTTGACACCATCCTCCATAAGTCCCAATTGATGCCTTGGAAGTAGAACTGCATCCTTCTCTTCCAATATGTGTAATTTGTTCCATCAAACGCTGGAGGTCTAGCAACAAGTGTCCCTTCAAGGTTAAGGTTGTTAAGCACCCCGTCACCCATTCTTCAAGACCTTGTTAGGGTTCCTTGAAGCCTGCTCTGATACCAATTGAAAAACACTAGAGGGGGGGTGAATAGAGTTTTTAAATATTTTAACAATTATATAACTCAAACAACCACAATTGAAAATGGAAGAAGGAGACAAGTGTTTAGAGTGGTTCCAACCTTAGCAAATACTAAGGTTGTCAGTCCACTACCCGGTTGCTTACCCAACCGGGATTTTGAAAGTATTAATTTTATTACCTTCACAAGGATTTACACAAAATACAATACTTTCTTACACCCCTTGAACATCCTTCACTTGAAGTAGATGCACCAACCCGAGGTAGCCTTCTTGAAGTAACTCCAAGCTCCCCCTTGAAGTAGCCTTCCTCTTTAGAAGTAACCTCCCGTTGCACCAGCCTTCTTGAAGTAGTTCAAGGTCCCTTTCTTCACCAAGAAGATCTTCCAACCTCTCCAATCCGCAGCCTCCAACGTAGGAGTAGCAAGGAGAGTACAAACAATAATAGTGAACAAGAAAGGAAAATGGAAATTACAACTTATCCTTTGAAGCACAAGGCTTGATTTGCCTAGATCAAGCATATAGATCTCCTAATCAATGTGTATGGAATTGTGATTGCTGTGGATAGGATATGCTAGCCTATAGGACACGAAATTTGAGCTAAGAGAAGAAGTAGACAATTGTCAATATGCTCAATTTTCTCACAAACAGATTGCTCAATGTAAGTGTATGCTCAAAGATTGCTCAAGTGTGTAATCAAGTTGATTTAGGTGTCCTAAGGCATGTCCTATTTATAGGAATGTCCTACAAGTGCTTAAGGACGTTCTAGACACTCTCTAGGGGTTTCTAAGTGCTTAACTAGCCGTTAGATATAAGTTAGTTGCTTTAACAACGACTAGTTAATTAATTCTGTAGTTGCTGTCAGAGACCATCTCGGTCGAGAAATGGTCGACCGAGACACCTACTCGGTCGACGTTTTGTCGACCGACAGGCTCTCTGGATCAAGTGTTTGCAACGTTTATCTCCAACTGCCAACTACCTTGTCAGCTGTGTCTAACGGCTACTTGGGTCTTTCTCGGTCGAGAAGTTTGTCGACCGAGAGTGTCTCGGTCGAGGATTTTGTCGACCGAGATGGACCCTGTTTCAATGTTTCAAATGAAGACATTAAGTGTGTATATGAGTGTGCATATGTGACACTATTGAAGAGGATGACCTATCTAAATGTGGTGTTTAGCTAGGGAAGATCTAACGCTTGATTTACATGAAGTCTAAATACTTGTACATTATATATTTGTACAAGTTTACAATTGATTACATTTCATGACATTTACAATCATTCAAGCATATAGATTCCCTAGTGCTTTGTCATCCACCTTATTCTTGCAACACTCAAGTAGCCCGTTAGATCAACAAGAACGAAATGTTTGTCATTTATCAAAACAAAAGGGTTTACAGATGTCCATTTAGCCAACAGTGTGAAGGGTAAACATATAGGTTCTGCCAAAGCAGGGTGCATGTTTACCGTGTCGACTTTTGGGTTAGACTTAACTGGTGATTCTTGGAGCGTCTAGGCCCAGAGGCACAAAATGTTCATGGCAAGGTGTTGTGCATGTTCATTCATCAAGATTTTCATATGATGCAATTGGCATTATGGCCTACCTAAATAGTCAAGATTGTGGGCAGCCAAAGCTGACTCATGACTTGATGAAATATGGATCTTGACCCACTAGAAGATTGTTCGTTGCAATCTTCTGAATTGATGGTGAGGGCTATCAATTTGAACAAAAATAGTGGGAGCGATAATTAATTAAAGTCCTAATTATATCATCAACCTTTCAAATCAATCAAATAAGTCAAAATTGAGTTTTGGACTAAATTGCATATATTTCCTTTTGTAGTACAAATGACAACAAACAACAATCACTTTTCATTGTGATCGGTACTTGAAAAGGACAAGCTGAATGGGACTAACTTCCATGACTGGTTTAGGACATTGAGAATTGTTCTCACTCAAGAGAGAAAGCTCTATGTCCTGGATACTCCAATTCCAGAGGAACCTGCTCCTACAACACCAAAGGCATAAAGGGATGCTTATAAGAAGCATTCTGATGATGCCATTGATGCAAAGTCTTGATGTTGTGCTCCATGAACCATGAGTTGCAGAGACAACATGAGAACATGGGTGTCATTGAGATGATTCAACATCTCAAGAACATGTATGAAGATCAAGCATGACAAGAGAGATATGATGTCTCCACGGCACTGTTCAAATGTGTCATGACAGAAGGAGATCCAGTTGGTCCTCACACGCTCAAGATGATTGGGTATGTGGAGAACCTAACGAGACTGGGATTTCCCCTGAGCCAAGAGTTGGCTACTGACATGATACTACAATCGTTTCTAGAATCCTACAGTTAGTTTGTGATGAACTACAACATGAACAACTTTGACAAGACGTTGACAGAGTTGTTGGGCATGTTGAGGACAGCCGAGGCACAGATGAAGAAGGACAAGCCTAAGTCTGTGATGATGATCAACAGCAAGAAAGTCAAGTACAAGCACAAGGGCAAGGGCAAGGCTAAGAAAGGTTCTGATGCTAGCCAGCAGCCCAAGTCATCTTCAACTCTCAAGGCCAAGGGAGGCATGACCAAGAGAGGCAATTGCCACCATTGTCAAAAGCCAGGACATTGTAAAAGGAATTGTCCACTCTATCTGGAAGAACTAAAGAAGAAGGAGGCGATAGACGTCTCCACCTGAAGGTGTCATGAAATAAACTTATAACACTTTTTAGGTATATGATACCAAGATATAAAGTGTAAAGCACCCAATACACGGGGCAAGTGTTGCCGCCATATATAGGAGTCTTTAGTTTATTTTCAGCCTTGAAGGCATCTAATAGAGTTATGAACTACTATTTCATATTTGCCAATGGATAGAAACACATTATATTTTGCATATTGTATGACAATAATGACAATTAATAAAGTTGATGCTTCAATTTCAAAAGATATGATCTTTATGGCAACGCCTTGTTTATCTTATGGTACTTGGTATGCATAAGATAAAATGATACCTAAAAGTTATTGATAACTCAAACAATCAAATTAGCATAAATCATGAGAAATGCATTTCTAGTTTCCATATGATGGATAAGTCTAGACTCTTTTGGTTAGAGAACCAGTAAGAGACATGAATCTCTTAGACATGATTAATTAATCTTCACTAGTGGTAGTGGGAGAATGATTATCCTATTAGGTATAATACATGTGATGTATTTACATACCTATTGGACTTAATGCTAATACTTCAAATGGTGTTTAGAGAAATACCAATATGAATATCTTGAAGTGTTCAAGAATATCATAGATGAGGTACAAATTTGGTAAAGTGTTAATTCTTGATGAGATCAATGAATGAAATACTTGAACCAAATGTTTGAGGACCTTGTGAGTGATTATGATAGTATATCATAGTAAACTCATGATTAAGGCATGGTGATGTCTAAATCAAAAGGATTCATACTCTAAGGAGTTAGATGATGATGATCAAATAACTAATTTCTTCTTAAATAAAGAATACCCCACACTAATAAAGGACATTAAGAATCACAAAGGGTTGTGAGTTCTTATATCCTTGATAGATGCACCTCGATTATCTATAAGATGAGTTGGTCATGTGATGAGTCAACTATCTAGATGAATATGAGGAACTAGATTTTGAGTTATGGTTTATGACCATTACATCCTAAATGACTTCCATGTGAACCATAAGGTATGACCTTGATGGTAGCACCCATTGGGATGAAATCCATAAGTGCAAATGAGTCTTAAGCGTTAAGACACATGGATAACATTTTGAGAAGGATGATGTTTGTTGATTGCAACTTAATGACTAAGAGATTTGGCATACGGATACTAAAACTGCATTCTTGTAAGGAATAAAACAAGGATGTGTACGTGATGCAACCTATAAGGTTTATGAATCCATTAATGCAAATAAAGTCTATAAGTTACAATGGATTAATCAATGTGATTGATTGAGTATAAGGAACTCAGATCTTGGATCTTTACTTTGATAATATAGTCAAAGGGTTTGACTGATATGTCAAAGATAAAGAAGGGATCTGTGATTTAGTGGGAGAGTATTTGCATTCCACATGTCGATGAGGAATGAGATGTTCTAGAATGGAAATCCAAAGTGGAAATTATCTTTAGGGAAGATAGAGATGTTTCCTATGTGATAGAAATAGAGATCTATAGAGATAGTTCTCAAAAACCTCTTGACCTAAAAAGAGAAAGCATACATTGGCAATCTATACTGAAGGGTTCAGTGTGCATAGATTCAGTGGGAGAAAACTTGTCCATGTTACATGGAGTTAGTATCCCAAGGCCAAGTGTCCAATTCTTATGAAGAATGGGAACACTAAAAATAAATATGGATCTATCATGTATGTAATTATCCCATTATCTTGCATGTATGGACATAGCAAGAATAAAATGCATTCATCATCTTGTATGTAGGACATGAAAATATGATGTGCTCATCATGATAACTCGTATGTGGGACATGACTAGTGGATGTCTGTCTAGTTTCAATAAGGGTTACTGGAATACCATAAGAACTTGATAAGTACTTGAGAAGTACTAGTTCTACGGAAATAAGGAAGGGTTCACTGTAAAGAGTTACACTGATGCGAACTTCTGAAAAAGACAAAAAATTAATCGCAATATATATATGAGATATATAAAAGTGAATGTTTATTGATAAATGGAAACGTTCCAATTAAGTAGTTTTAAAAGGAAATGCTGAGTATCCGTGTGTTAAAGAACAACATTGGATATTATATGGATCTAGAAGTTCATGAGATGAACTTATAGTTATTCCGGTCATTGATGACAAGTTAGGAGTACTTGGTCATGCAATGTGGCTAAAGGTTATAAAAGGAATACTAGATCGCATATTACGACAACTCCATCTCATACGTGTGACGTACAATGAAGAGATGAGAGACATGCAGTTAATACTGACTTTGGCAAGGTGTTGCTATAACTCACTATGTTAGCACTAGAGTACAGTAACATGTGGGACATGTTTGAAGATCACTATGAATATGATTCAAGGGTGATTGGCTCACAGTGCAAGTGGGAGTCTGTTGGTATGTATGCCTTGAGAGCCTATCATGGGATGATTGGTGGGATACATTAAGATTGATTTGATAAACATCAAAGGCAAGCTTCCAATTCTTTCTGGTTCAGTCATATGAGATAATGATAGAACAGATTGAATGTCTAGAGAATGAAAATACTCAATGACGTATGCTTTCAGGTTAAGGACATGAACGATGAGATCATACAGATGCTAAGAGTTTTTACATTCTTATTATGTCCCTAGTCGGATGTCATTATGGATGGTAGATAGACAATAATGACACACACGACTAGATTGTGGTGTTAGTTGACGGCAGAGTCTCATTAGTCATGATATGGAGATATCAAACCAAACACATAGGTATTTGTTAGAGAATAAGTGTATCAGACAGACCCACCGTGAGTTTGACACATGGAACCATGACATGGTAGTCACAGTCAGTTCTCACAGTGATGGTGGTGAAGTTGATTCTTTGACCTAAAATCACTACACTCAACACATGTCATTGGGTACACTTTGACATCATCAAACACAATCATGAAACATGGGTTGTTATAAAGGTGATGATTGGGTGGCTTTGACACATGGGGCTTTTAAGGGGTGAGTGATAGATATGAGATTTGTCCCTCCTGAGGGAGTTTGATATCCATGGACACTTGATGAGTAGGATTGAGATAGGCATGCACGCATGTATGAATTAGTATGTGATATTGATGTCATACATATCTCCTCCAATCTACTCTGAGATCAAGAAAGTGAATGAACGTTGAAAGGATGACTGTTCCATGCCTTGAGTTCATTCAGGATATCAGTGACAAAGGAATTATACATTCACTATAACACCATTCACGGATTGTAGGATTGAAAGTTGTTCTCCAACTTTCCTTTTCACTTGGGTAGCACTGATGTGCGACTAGGCACCACTCTTTTCTTGTGAATTCATAAGTGTTATGGACTTTCACTACCAATGTGAAATGGACCTACAAGGTCACACACATATGATTTAACCTGGAAGAGGAGTTTATCCACAAACGATATTTAGATTGATTACTAAAGGAGTTTAGTAGTTCAATTAAACACTCAATCAATTGATAGCTCAGTATCATAGTGTTCAAGGTGTTGGACTTATTGATTAGAGTATCAGATTGATTTTGCATAGTTTGCTGCCCCAACCGATCGACTCATGGGATGAACTGATCAGCTCAGGTTGGTGAACCGATCGACTCAACTGGTGAGACGATCGAATCATGTATCAATGAGATGACTAACTCAATTGTTGAATCGGTCGATTCATGTGACCAACCGAGATCATTTGGAAAGTCAGAAGACTATTTTGCAAATACAATTTGTTTCACTTGTACAAATCTGATTTGGACAAGGATTAATATTTGATTAATCGGAAACAAATATGAAAGTTAATTTGAGTTGAATCAGGACCACGAACCGATTGGCTCAGGCATGAGACGATCAGGTCAGAGCACCAGACGATCGGCTCAGGTCCCAAACGATCAGCTCAGGGCCCGAAATGATCATTTCAAGGTGTGAACCGATCGGTTCAGCTGACGCAAATTGGTTGTCTTGTGGAAGATCTCGAACCCTTCTACTCCTACTTTAATCCCACATTGTACGGGGTAGAGAACCCTATCCCATGACCCTCCTATATATAGGGGTAGTGGGGGCTTCTCAGAAACAACAAATCAGAACACCAGTTGCTCTGGAAAGTTGTCATTCTCTCTAGTTGTGGTAACCAAGAGAGCCTGAGCAAGTGCTACCCGATAAGGGAGGCACAACAAGGGAAAGACAAATGCAGAAAAGTAATTGGTTGTAGGAGAGTGTGTTGGTGACTAGTACGCCGACAAGAGGGTGCGACTCCTTATGATTCCTTGTGGGACAAGGAGATCGGAGTTCTAAGTGGTCCGTGTCGACTATTTCAGAGGCGGGAGACTTCTGCCGCTCAGAGGACAACTGTCAATCCCAACAGTCCTGGTGAGACCAGGAGCTGCACATACACCGTCCAAGACTAGAGGTGAAGACCGCGCAAGCCGCGAGGTAATGTCGCTGAGAAAGCCTCGGGATAAGGTATGCCCCTACAAACCATCCTTCCTATTGTATAGACGTTGTCGCGATTCCTTTATTCTGGGTTTGGGAGAAGAAAACTTTTGTTTCTAGTGCCTTCTCTGTCTCCCCTAAAACCCAACAAGACCAATAACATAGTCTGACGCCCTGACGTGCTACAATACAATATTACTCAAAATTAAACACGGAAGCAGCACTAAATAAACGAATTACCAGAAAACGTGGGAAATTAAAACCAATCATTAAAGCACCATAAGCTAAAAACTTATTACATATGAGTCCACAAGGTCTGCCACATGCAACATATAACCTATCACATGGTTCTTACATCACTGTAGGTCAATGTTCTTATCATCAACCTGTTACATAAGATACATGTTCCACATATATATACATGTACATATGTCATAACTACATAACCATGGCACATAGGACAAAACCTTGTATCGGTCACATAAGCACAAAAAGTCTCAAAGACACCCCAAGGACCTGAGTGTACATGGACAACTCTAGGACTCTAACACCAAAAGACTAGCAACACATCCAACCTTATCAGATACTACTCTTACTGTTGCTCATCCTCAGCTGCACGACCTATACCTCTTTGTTTACAGTCACCTAAAAGTCAGACCAAACGTCCAAGCGAGAGATATAACTCTCTACCAATGCTATTAAAGTACGCATTAGCTAAGCAAGTAAAACAACATACTAGGCAGATTGAGCAAATTTAACTAAATGATATGTATTCAACAGATAAAGAAGATTAAACAAGACTAGACAACTACCACTGAATAGTAGATCAAGTTATATTCTAAAAAGGAATATGAAGAACATGTATAATAGTTGATTTCTCTTACCACATTATAATTCAAGAATTCAATACAAAGGTAAGGCAAAGGCTCAACCAATGTAAGGCGTATGTCACCCTAAGCACATACACTACACAACTGTATTATGTCTTTTATTATGCCCCAAGGATTTGATTCGTACCACCCAAATCCAATTGCCCCCTGTGAAGGGCAATCGATGGTGGCATACAAGGTCCATGGAAGAGCTGGAATCCATGACCTATCCAACACCTCTTGGTCTGCACAAGAGAACATCACAAAGACATATCAGTCAACTGTAAAAGAGTGACATATGGTCACAAAAGGATCGGCTCACACATGGCCATCCATATAAAACACCTAGCCCACCTTGGTACATGTAATGATGCTAGAAGAACATGCTCATGCATGGTCATTCTTAAAAGGAGTGGCTCACTCATGGACATCCATATCATAAGGAGATCATCTCACCATGGTCGTCTCACACAACCTATAATTGTGGATTCAAGGAGCTACTTGACTTGCACCCCCACATATTCAAAAATATGGGCTCAGAGTTAAACTCGTTTTACCAATCCAACAAATAAAGCTGACACTAGAATTAGATCTATGGAATGAGGCAAACTACATGATTAGGTTTCACTTGATTAGTTAGACAATTAGGGTGACTTTTAGCATCAATCAAGTTACAATGTATATATTAAAACAAACTCTACATGATTAAGGGTGTGTTACAACTTCAGAAGATATAAAATGTATAGGGTGTGGACTTGTCACACAAACACCACATAGTACTCAAAGCTTTGCCATAAGGCAATCATCAATGTCACATATCATCATAGGATATCAATCCCTTAATCACGTCACTTGAGGATATCACCTTTCAATAGGCATGAAACCATCACCAAGTCATAAGACCCATCATATTAAGACATGCACGTTCATCATCACATTATTGTCTCATTAGTGTGCATAAGCACCCCCTATATCACATAATCATCACCATAGAGTACACAAGACATGAAATACATATCACTTGTAAGGTTAGGACTTATAAATAAGAGAGAGAAAACATTCTACATGATAGATATATCATGAGAGAGAAAGCAAGCACATAATTCAACATTAGGGTTAGGGTTCCAAAATTTATTCGATTAGGGTTTTGTAGGTACATGGGTTGCAGCCACCACCATGTACATGTCGCGACCAACAATACCCATGGTGTTACAACTACAACCAACTTATCCCATGTTGCAACTATGACACACCAAGGGTGTACCATGTCTCGACCCACAAGCAACCAAGTAACGTCTAACTAGATTTAGGGTTTCACCCACCCAATGAAGCATGTCTTGACCCAAGAAGATCATCTCGACCGCAACAAAGGCATAACTCAAGACCAAGCCATGTCGCGACCAACCAGGGGAAAAGGGAAACATCTTGACCAAACCTAGGTGTGTTTTGACCCTCAAGAAAGTAGGAGTCATGACCATCAAGGAGAAGGATGTCACGACCTTCACAAGGTCAGTCATCATGACCCAAAACCTCAAGCCAAAGAGATGTCATGATCCAAGACAAAACAAGGCATGGTGACCACCAAGGGTCAAGAAACCACCAAGACTAAGAACCAAGATCAAACCAAGGTCAAAATAGAAATAAACCCAATGCCAAAATAGGTGACACAACAAGGGAAACCCATCATCACCATAGAGGAAAACATCATGCAAAATGGTCATCAAACCCTAAAACAAGCTTCATGAAACCAACATGAAAGGAACCTCATCAAGGGAGAGAAACCAAGATCGTCACCATTAAACCAAACCAAAACTACATAAAACACTAAAACACTCAATAATCATGCTTGCAACTCAACCAAGGTCAAGAAAGGAAACACAACCACCATGCACCACAAACACAAAACATCGGGTACAAAGGAATCAGGGTTTCAGATTACATACAAGAAAAGCATAATATCAACATCATCAAAGTTCTAAGGTCTATCACCATCTACTAGCATGTTAAAGAAATATCTAGGTAGGGAAAATAACAACACTCATGTAAGAAAGGTGCATTTATAGAGAAGGTTAAGAGTTATATAACCTGCCTTAAAGAAGATCAACTCTAAGGAAGGTAAGCTCCAAGTACACGATCACCAAGGAAGATCAAGCTCCACCAAAATCTCCACTTTCGTCCACAAGATCACCTTAAGAAAGAGGAAACACAAAGGTCAAAGGATAGCTCAAGAAAGAGGGTAAGAAGTTCAAGGCTGAACTAAAAGAAAGAAGGGGGAAAAGAGAGAAGAAACTCCCTCTCACTTGGGTGTCACCTTCTCAAAACATGGCCTGTTACCCTTGTGATGGGGAACTTACTCTCACGACTGAACACCGTGTCAAAACATGGTCTAGGGACAAGAAAAATGAAGAAGATGGGGTAGAAGATCCAAATAAAACATTAACAAGAAAGATAAACACTCACTAAGGTTGAAGATGACTAAGGATCACCACAAACTCCACCGTGACACCGTCCAACCAGGCCCTAGGATGCGACCTAGGTCAAAATAAACCAACAAGGGTCAAATGGTCAAGGCACACCAAACCCTAGAAAACCCTAATCACCACTAAGGGTGATACCACTCAACTAAGGGTCCACTAAAGCGCCCCAAAACACAACAACCTTCCTCATGAAGCCAAGAGAGAGAAGGAACACTCTATAGGTGGAAAATTACAAGAATACCCCTTCCAATGGGTAATTTGCAATTTTCACCAAAACCAGCACAGAAAGCACAAACAACATCCAAAAAAGCTCAAATAGGAGGCTTAAGCTCTCCACATCCTCTGAGATCATCTCAAAGGATTACAACAACGTTCTAAGCACAACATCAAGCTAAAACAAATAGGGTTAACCCAAAACACCGGTCAGGGGTCCTACACATAGAGTTATCTACATCATTAGTTTTCTTATATGAAGCTGATGACACAACCTATGTCATCAATTCCTTATAAGAACCAATGAACATTTGCTACTAATAACACTATGAAATTTGTTTCCCCCTATTTTCTGCTATTCCTTACCCACATGAGACCTAGATTAGACGATGATGATGATGTTGTTGTTGCCCCTTTCCATCCGTCACAACTACCTCCTTTCCATCCACCGCTGCCTCCATTGCCACTTCCTCCCCCTTTCTCCATCGCTCTTATTCTCATCTCTCCACTTCTATAGTGATGTTGTGCCTCCTCCTCTATCCACCATCACCCTCCTCTCTCTATTCCACCACCACTACTATTACTTGGGCATCACTACCACCAACTGTTGCTCCTCTTATCAAGGTAGCCTCCACTAACTGCTGCTCCTCTCATCAACATAGCCATTGCCAACTGCTGCTCCTCTCCTCATAATAGTTGCCCCTCTCCTCGACGCAAACTCCACAAACTGCTGCTCCTCTCCTCGATATAGTCGTCGCCAACTGCTTCTCCTTTCGTTGATGCTACTAACTCTACTAGCTGCTTGAGGTCCTTCCACTATCTATCTTCTTCTTGTCTAATATATATTGAAATGAAATCAAATATTGAAATGAAATCAATGTTAGTTTTCTCTAAGTGCTTGTGAATGGTACATATAGAAATAAAATCAATTCAATTTAATTTTCTCTAAGTGCTTGTTTATGATACATATTGAAATGAAATCAATTAGTGTTGATTTTCTAATAAGTACTTGTTTATGCTACATATTGAAATGAAATCAATTAGTGTTGGTTTAATTTTTGCTTTTGATCAATATATGGCGTGCCTATCTAATTAAAAATATTCCAAAATATTAAAATGAACTCTAGCATTTTAATGATAAATATTGTCTAGGTTGTATAAATAAATTATGATGACAATGAGATCCCATTTATCTAACACCTAAAAATTATGTTCTATATCTTAATGTATATTTTTTGCACCTATGATATGAACGATGACACAAGGATTATAGATATATAAATGACAAAACACATGTATTCTTCTGGCCTAGAAACTCATTCGAAGTTTACTCCTTAGGAGTAAATCTTGGATAGTCCCTGATTTCTGAGTCTTAACACTTAACCTCACTTAGGATGTAAGTGTATAATCTATATTTATTTTGAATGTGTTTATCCAACACTTTTATGTTCGTTCTATAAGTACACATGTAAGTAGGTATTTTCCTATCTACATCGGTGTACTTGGAGAAGTGTGAGCAAATGCTGCCAAAATATTCTTAAAAATGAATACATATGTAAGTGGGTATATTCCCATCTACATTGATGTACTTGGAGAGCCGAGGAAAAATGTTGCTGAAAGATTCTTGAATCATACAATTATTAATGATATTAAGTGTTCAAGAATGGATTATGTGGTACACATTCATTATTAAACTCCAAACCATAACGGCTAAATTCTAAATGATAAACCCTAAATCCTAAACTGAAACTTTGAACCCTAAAACCTAAACCTTAAGCACCTAAACCCTAAATCCTAAATCCTAAACTCTAGACCTTAATATATGAACCTAATACTAAATCCTAAATCCTAAACTATACTCTAAATTCTAAACCCTAAATGGTAAACATTGATTCAGTTCAAACATATTTTATTTTAAGATTGACGTAGCTTTCATATGATTCAATACTCATTTTCTATGTGACCGTAGAATGGATCGATCATGGATGTCCATTCCAAATATTTCACTCCAGAGTTTATAACTGGTCTTGATTACTTTATAAGATTTGTGGAGGAACATAGGAAACAACATGGAGATAGGTTCTGTTACCCAAGTAGAAATTGAGGTAACAACGGGAAAGTTGAAACCATTGAAGAAATCAAAAGTCATGTCATGTGTAACAAGATTGTACAGGGCTATACATAATGATATTGGCATGGAGAGATTCCTATAATAAGATTAGTAGATGTTGATAGTGGTACTTGTATTGACGAAAAAATTATCAACAACGCTGACTTGAACAAACCAACTCTGATAGACATGGTTGAAGTGATGTTAGATAGTTGTGGGGTAAATCTTACTAGTCCACCTTCCTTATTTAGAAATATTGTGCATGATGTTGAGAGACCATTATACTTATATTATACTAAGTTTATGAAGTTGAGCATTGTGTTGATATTATATACCCTAAAGGCTAATAATAGGTGGAGTGACAAAAGCTTCACATCTCTACTATCTTTATTGAAAGAGATTCACCCTAAAGACAACAGTCTTCCAATGTCAACATATGAAACAAAAAAATGTTGTGTCAAATGGGAATGGAGGCTAAGAAGATACATGTATGCTTGAATGGTTGTGTTATTTCAAAATGACTATGTACATTAGAAAAATTGTCCAAAATATGGGGCGTCCAGGTACAAAATGATGATTTTAGGTCATGCCAAAACTTACTCTCATGTAAAGGGGTTACTATTCATAGCAAAGTGACAATAGCAATAAAATATTGGAATAAATTTGGGCCTATCCCACAAGACCTCATATGAAAGGACGTATGTGTGAGATATTTGCATTTTATGCTACTTTTTTACATTCTATTTCACATTTATAAAAGTAGTATATATATGAACTTTGGCATGACATCTATGACCTCAATGAAAAATTGTATAGTAAAAATGTGTTGCCACGATATGGTAAGATATTAAGGAATTTTAGGACAAATCTGACAATATATTACATACTTAGCCATAAGAGGAAGAATCTTACCACTGAGAAATGACCCTATCTTGATGTTGGTGTGTGGAAGGAGTTTCTTGATTCAAAGCAAACTAATGAATTCAAGGTATTAAGCCTCCTTTAAAATACATTCTTATGATTATTCAGATGATTTAATGTGTAACTTAATTAATATATATTTTCAATTAACCAAGCTATACACAATGCTAAAAAATAAAGACATATAAAGAATATACACGACCATAATTTGGGTCCAGGTAGTTAAGCCTGGTGCCATCAATAGAGAGAGTAAGCATCTACTTTTGAGCAGGCTACTTATGGATCTATTGAGTCTTCTATTGCTGTTGTACCTCTACCTTTCTAGGATGAGTTGGTAGATTCTAGGAAAACTTGCACTGGAGAAATAACCAATCTTACAACTGCTGAGGTGGCTGCAAAAGTGGTAAAATTAAATTCTCACAATGCATATTCATTTTTGACCTTGATTGTTGTGTTTTATTGACCACTTACTATTGATGATGATTAGTAGCAGCTGTATGAGCAAAGAAAACAAGACATATTCATCCCTAAGGGCCAAAGGGATGAACTGACAATTGCTTGGGTACTCTAGAGCATCCTAGTTGTGTTAGGGGCATTGGGTCTTGACATATTCATCCCTAAGGGCCAAAGGGATGAACTGACATTTGCTTGGGTACTCTAGAGCATCCTAGTTGTGTTAGGGGCATTGGGTCTTGTGTTGGGATAAGATCCTATTTTGGCTTATCTAATCAAAAGAATAGATCTATAAAAAAAGGTAGATTGTCACATAATGAGGTAGTGGACATAGTAGTAAGGAGAATAGAAGAAGAAATGATCCACTTTTATGCTTCTTAGTCTCAAGCATTACATGTACCGCCTGCTCTTTTGCTGAGGTGATTGGGAGTACTCCCATGGGCCCTCCTCAGTTACAACATGTGTCACACCTCTCTTCCGATGAGGCAATTAGGTGTAATCCCATGACCCTACAGGAACACTCAGTGTATGTTTTTATGTGATAATAGCCTTCTAAGTCAATTTATATGTTGTTTTTTAGTATCTATAACACTATATAAAATTTTAGTGGGTGAGAAAATGTCATCTTGTAGTTATTAGCCCTACCTTTAATATTGTGGCACTTGGCTATGTTTTTTCATGCCTTAGAGAAACCTTTCATTGTGCTCCCATGCCTGATAATGCAGTATGTGTGACTATCTAGCTTGCCTATCCAAAATAGAGAAATAGTTAATTGGACACCCCGAGCACAACACACTAGGAGATTTAAAAGGCGGTGTGGTTGTGTGGCCCAACTCTAGAGTTATCTATGAGAATGTATGATAAATTTACATTGTATTTGTACTTTTGGTTCTTTTTTATTTATGCATATAATTTGCAATTGATATGAGAATACATATAGATTACAGTGACCAAGAAGCCCCCTACAGTTCCTCCTCTAAAACCTCTAGCACCTACTTGTATTTTGCAGGACTTATTGGAATTCTTAGGTCTTGAGTGCAAGGGTTTGACATTATGGTTAGACTCTACAAAAAATAGAGTCAACTATGGTGGTCCGTGTTAAGGAGGAGTTGTAGGGAAAGATCACAATGCTAATGTATTCTTGACCGATATTGTGGATATATTTTCTACCTCTTTCTATGTGAACTTATATATTAAATTATTTTCTATATATTAATCCATACATATGTTTTACATCTATTATATGTGGTGAGTGCACAGTTCATATTAACCATTATAGAATTTTGGTTCAATCATTGATTAACTATGTACATAGAGATCACAGTTATGTAGTTGAGTACATCTCTACATCATTTAAGTATTTTTCTATTGTGGTAAAGAACGTGATCATAACTTCTTTCAATGTTTGGTAAGTTTCAGGCTCTTTTCTTCTAATTTTAACTTATAAATTATATTTATTATGAATTTTGAGTTTTCTTTTGTTAGCCTTCTTTTTACTCAATAATAGGCATTGAGAGTTGTTGGTAATTATATTCGAGATGTTAGCTGTGTATTATCTTGACCCTTCTAGTAGCAAAATATTGACTAGGGGACACACTAAAAGTGATAATTGTAGAGTAAGTAATTTTTTTGTTGGACAATATACATTAGTGTCTGATCATTATATGAATGTTTACTAATATAATTAATTGTGTTACTTTAACTTATAGGGGTAAAAATCATTCAAACAGAATGAGGCGAGATAGATAAAAAAGAAATGAATATCTTGAATGAATGTTAAAGTAGGTTTCTAACTACAATGCATATATATGCCAACTATGATTATTTTTATTTAATAATATTTTCACATAATTATAAATTTATAACACTCTATACAAGATAATAATTGGATATTCAAATACTACGTAAAGTTGTATGTGGACTTGGTTGTTAAAAATGTATTACAAGACATCCATTGTATAGAAAAGGAAATATATATTGTCTTGAATCAGAAGTAAATAGTCTTATTTGATAATATAAAAAGTTCAGATCAAATTTGAATTATGTCATTCTTTGTGCCAATGTCAACTCAATAAAGCCATATACATAAGAAGACATGTATGAGATACGAGAAGAGTGGGGTGAGTCCTTTATTAAGAAAGTCAGCTTTATATTTCATTGGGATAAAATATGATTTTTTAAACTTTGATGTCATGATTTCTATATACATGTGATGGTAATGTATATGTAAAACTTCAAATTTGATACAAGTGAATTGTTGGTATGTATATGAATGATGTGTGTATATGTACATATGTGTGTGAATGAATGTGGAGATAATGTCATGTAATCATAATTTTATTTATACATGTGGATGCCAATGGAATTGCATGTGTATGAATGAATTGTGCATGCATATGTGTTCATATGTGCATGAGAGTAGAATGAAGTGTGGATGTGGAGTGTTTGTTATTATATGTTTTGCAGGTATTGCTGGCCTAATGTTGAAATGAACTCTTGCAGAGCTTGTAGTTGTAATAAACAACATGCTCCATCATATGAACATATAGACATTAAGTTTGCAGACCTATTGTAAAAAGATTGTTATGTCAATTGTGCTAAAAAAATTGACAATGTATATTTGTGTCTTCGATTAACCCATGAAAACCAAAGACACAACTATCATTATCAGTTTAATTTTAGCTGATAAGGAAATGCAACATAGGTTGCCTTATGATGATCAATGATGCATACAATAATTCATCGTGAGTTTCTTTTTGTAAAGAGATAACAAAGACATTCTTATCAATTAAATTTTAACGAACATTAGATTATAATGTCAGTTTGCTCTAGCCGTTAACGATGCCAAAGATCTATGCTGTTGGTTGTGCTAAGCAAAATCTAACACAATAACCAAACACCTATCTTATGCTTATTTCTGATAGACAATTAGGTTTTTGATTTCTTTATACGAAATTGATGCAACATAACTACTTTTACCTTGGTTTATGTTTTTTCAACAACTGATAATGGGTCAATATCGTTGGTTTCCTCTTACCTTGAAACCGACACAGAAGGGCTGCAGTTTAGTGTCACCCACTTAGGTGTAAGTAGGCAACCAACATGTAGGCCTAAAGAAACCGATGTTATATGGTATAGTTGTACTAGTGATTGCATATATGTGTAACAAGAAACATGTGATATATATAAATCATGGTGATTGTGTGTTAACAAAAAAATAGAACCAACCACAAATAGAGACTAAAAATTACATATAACACCTTAATAAACTATTGGGGAAAAACTAGTATCCATTATAATTTTCAAAGTGATGTAGACATTCATTTTAAACTTTTGACCTAAATTTAAGAAAATTAAAACATTAGAGAGTGGTATAGAAATAATAATGGAATAAGAATGATCCATGAAACCCTACTACACAAAGCCCTATTAAGAAGATACTCAAAGAAAACATGTGGCATATCGGTATCAAACATTCATGTTAGTGGTGGACCATGCCAACCTTTATCATTTTTCCCCTTTGTCCATTCCCTCTTTCTTTTCTTTTGTATTTATTCCCATTTCCTCTAAATCAGAGAAATAATGATGAATGAGTAGCCTTAACAATCACATTCTAACAAAAGTTAGGGCAGATATAGTTCCCATATAGGATGGCAACTCACCTATTTGTAGTTAGTCATGGTTCTATAGTTTACAAAATCATATTTTTTTCATTATTTTTGTGAGAACCCGTTACACTAAATGAGATTACTCAAAACATAAAACACAATCAATCACTAATCAATCACATACCCAAAAATATGGGTAAATTAAAATTGATTTCAACATCAACACCCACTCAGAAACGTTTGAATAAGATCCCAACATCTTTCTTGTATCCATACTATACCAAGAATTTGATAAAAATTGTTCTATCTCCTTAGCCACAACATATATACATAGGAGAACTATATTCATATATGCCACACAAACAAGCATTAACATGCTAACAAAAGTTCGATTTGTTTGAAACACCATATACAAACTTTTCCTACCCAGACCTGAGAGTACAAGGATGACTCTAGGACACACTAGACATCTAATCAACTTTATCAAAGATTCATTACTATAGCTCCTCTTTGCTGCCACATGTTTGTTTTCGTCACTTCCGATTACCTAAAAATATGTGGCGAACCACAAGGGTGAGACCCATGTCCCAGCAAGAGATATAACCTCCAACAATGCTTATTGATTACAACATTTTTAAGTAATTTAACAGTTAAGAAAA
This sequence comes from Alisma plantago-aquatica, assembly GCA_963693085.1. NCBI lineage: Eukaryota > Viridiplantae > Streptophyta > Magnoliopsida > Alismatales > Alismataceae > Alisma > Alisma plantago-aquatica. The sequence goes on along the minus strand of OY856411.1, from coordinate 1,150,724,723 downwards.
ATAACCAGATATAACAAATAATCTCAGTAGCACTGATGATTAAAAAAATACACAAAGGAGCAGATAATAGTTGTCTTCATTAGCCAGACTATTCTCATATCCCTATTGACAGTATAAGGAGTCTAGCAACATGAACATCTCTAACATAATGAATAAATCTAGTATCATATGCATAGCTAACAACATCAGTATGTCTAACAGGTGGAATGTATCAACATCATAAGAAGAGATACAACAAGCACAACTATCTGGATAAGCATGATTAACAGTATATGCATCTCTAGTTACAAAGGCATGGCTAGCATGCTTAACATAACTAACAAGATGAGATATCTAGCATCACAATTTTAATCAGCAGTAGCAATATAGTTATCAACATAAGCATAGCTACTGTATGTACACATCTACAATCTTAAAAATATCCACAACCTAAGTGTATCTACTATCTCTTAATTGACTAAGCATCATCTTTATGTAAAGATAAAAAACAAGGGTTATCATCCAATGTGAAATGTTGTGTATAACCTTAAACAAATATGCTACATGACTGTATTACATCTTTTATTATGCCCTGGGGAATTTGAATTGTACCATTCAAAGTCCAACCGACCCCTGCAAAGGGCTATTCGGTTTCGTACAAGATCTAGGAGTGCCGGTATCCTAAGATCTCTTCCCCTCGGTCAGTACGAGTAAAAAGGCAGTAACATATCAGTTAAAGATGCCACCACAATGACATATAGTCAGCTAATAACCACTAGTCTGCCCTTATTACAAGTCACGACACTAGAAACTAGGGTATTCAAACCCAATCACTGAGGTAAAACCACAGTTGTCATCTAATCACATAATGTTATAATCATCGAGACATGACCACAGTCGTTCTCAATCACATCAGATGTATGAGGCATGACCATAGCCAACCTCCACAATCTGCATTGTGGATGATAAGGATATATCCTCAACCTGCCACCCCCACATACACAACTGTATGCGCTTTGAGTTTCCCTTAGGAATACTCGTTTCATCATCCAATGAGTTCTGACACTAAAGATGGCTCTACAGCACAGGGCACTACATGATTAGAGTTGCACTTGAATAGTTATGCTAATTGGGTGAATTAAGGCTGCATCAAACAAGTGGAAACACAAACCCTAATTCAATTCTTGAAAGCATATAAATATCAAAACTTTGAAAATATATAAAATGTGTGAAACATAATTTCTCATCTCATCATCACATGGTAATATTCACTTTCCATTCTTGAGACCACACTAGTCATCATACTATCAGAAGATATAAATCCTTTTCACAATATCACAGGGTATCAAACCTTATCAACATAAGAGGATTAAACCTCATTCAGGGCTCAACCATGCCCAAAGGTCATTAAGACCATCATACTATCACATGATATAAATCCTTTTCACAATATCATAGGGTATCAACCATTATCAACACAAGAGGATTACACCTCATTTAGGGTTCAACCATGCCCAAAGGTCATTAAGACCATCATACTATTCCCTGCAAGATCATGATTATCTTTGCATGCCTTATAACAAGGCTCAACAACATCACTTAGATATAATACACCATATCAAAACAATATTACATTAATGATCTAGAAGATATTCATAAACAATCATAGCAGGGTTATATTAACATTAAGAACATTCCTTTATTACATCAACCTACAAGGAATCTAGATATGATTAACCCTCATCATATTCATAATGCACATGTTTCGCATAAGCAAGTATCAACCATGTGGCTATGAAAACCACTAATTAACACATTAAGGTTATGATCATGTTAAGGAGGTTATTTCACCATCATGCCATCATATAAGAATGTTAAACATGAATACTCATCTTTATCTATTTGCATTAGAGTTAGGTTCAACAAGATAAATTATTTTAATGTTACTAATCAACACTTATACCCAAACCCTAACTCACGACATCCCCATTGGATCATGGATGCATAAGGTGAAGCATCACCATCACATTCCATACTATTCTTAAGTATGAACCCACACATAAATCAAGGTATAACCATTGGATTATAACATACTAGGGTTTCAACAACATTAAGATAGTACTTCATGATTGTAGTAGTCATTCAAGGACTATTCATACCCAATTACCATCATTTAGTTATATTAAAGATAGGTATAACAAGCTATAACTCATTAGGGTTACATATCAACACAATATGATTATCATCCCTTGTATTCATATGAGTGAATAGGTAAGACTACCTTATTAAGGGTAACCCTCCATTTGTTCCATCATCATTCAACCAATATCACCATACCACAATGTCACCCAAAACCATTGGATTTTTAAAAGGTAACACCATTTGTTGTTTACATAAGTAAACACCTTGGATAAACCACCTATGAAGTCCTTGATTTGTTCTCTATAAAGAGTCACCATCTAATTCTAGTCATCCCTTGATTAACAATGCAAAAAGTTCCATTGAAAGTAGGGTAAAACCCACAATCGACTGTTCATTTAAAACAAGCCATCCATTGTCAACAAGTAAGCTCCTTAAGTTGATCATATAAAGGAAACTATATAAATCACATTATTAGGACAAACATATTACATTAGCCATCATTCCACTTTATTGGAGGAATAAACATTATATCTAGACCATTGGGTCAAGTTCATATATTAAAACCATCAATTACAATTTAGGTCCGACCATTGCATCAAGTTACCTAAGAAACCATTGATCTAATGATTAATTGATGCTACAAATATATGACTAACTCACCATAGGTTTTGGGGACCTGATACGACATCATTAATGACCATTAAGTCACCATAGGTTGTTAGATCAGAACTATATTCATAAATCAACATCAAATATCAAACTAATATCACCATTGATTGATAGCATAATTAGGGTACTTAGTTGTTAATTACTAGGATTCTAATTAGACCAAAACATGACCTAAGGGGTGAAATTCAGTTGAAACCCTTTGTTACCACCATAAATTGTCATGAAGACAACACCATAGGGTTGTTTCCATGGTACCATCATCGGGTCATGAGTTTATAGAAGAAATCAGCTTAAAACCCTAAAATTGACCATTGGCTGATAGGTGCTTAGCACCATAGGTTGTCAAACCAACCTGATCCAAGTCATATTATACCTTAGGAATAATTTACACATGATCACAGGTTCATATATAGCTGAAATAAGAATAGGGAACATCATAAAATCGAAATCCAAGTCAAGCATAGCTTTTTAGTGCATGGATCATCATTTTCAAGCAAGAACATGATCTAGAAAGCTTATGGTAAGCAATAAACGTGGATCAAGTTATAAAAATTGCCTATAATGAGAATATGAAACCCAAAACATAAGAAATCTTGAGAAGGTAGGGTAGAAAATCCAAGCATAGTCTATGAACTCATCCATCTAGCACCTTTCTTCATCAAATGAGCAAACCCTAAGCATAAGGAGCAAGAAAGGTAAGGTTTTAGAGCTTTAGAGAAATTTATACCATGGAACAGAAAGGTTACACTTAGAGGAAGGTCTAAGGAAGGAGAAGAGCAAGAGAAATGGAGAATTAAGGAAGAAAATAACTTGCCTTGGTCAAAATCCCTAGAAGATGACCTTGGAAACCCTAGGCAGGGCTAAATGGAGCTCTAGGAAACCTTCTTCTCCAAAAAGAGGTTGTCTTATACCTTAGAGCACTTGGTTTCATAGATAAACAGAGTGGAGTCATTGATAAAGATTATAGTAAAGATAAATAAAGCATAGATGAGTACTTGGGCAAGGAAGAGGTAAATGTAGCCCATGGATAAGGATGGGAGCAAGCATTAGGTGTAAAAGTAGCTTCCCCATGTGTCTATGACCTTAAACTATTAAGAATATACAAGCACACACACAATAAGATCTCCCACCATAATTATAGAACTTATCTTTCCTTTGTTGAATTTACCAGCCAATCACATAATTCATTAGTTGATAGCTACTAAAGGTAGCTCATCCGTGAAGGGGTAAACCCTAAAATACCCTTAGAGAAAACACCTTCAAACCAAGGTGTAAATAGGCACCCCATGGATAATAAAGCTCAAGAATGATGAGAAAATATCCAAGTAACATAATTCAAGTGATAAATTTCAAAGAAAATCTCTCAGTTTGGTAAATTGCAGAAAAGTCCAAAATGTGCATAAAATTGCATAACTTGCTTAAACAATGTCCAAATTGGACAAAATTTGAAACTTAGGCTTTTATTATGATTTAAAAGCATATAAAAAGGTTATATTAGGGTTATAAGAATTAAATTATGATAATTAAGCTTATTTAACTCATTAAACAAGTTTAGGGTCCTTACAACTGTAAACCCCTAACAAGGATTTTGCCCCCAAAATCCAAGGTAAACAAAGATGGGTACTTCCTTTGCACCTCATCCTATTACCTTCACATGGTTACTTACATATAATGGTGATGTCACATCATTCACACATATATCCTCTTGGGTCAACACAAAAACCCCCACCTAAGAAGACATTCTCAATATGGAATGTAGAAACTTGTTGTGTCATCTGTACAACTCTAGTAGTAATGTTCAACTTTAAATTCTAGCTATCATCCTAAAATTAACACATTACTCAAAAGTCATACTTGCTAGATTTTTACCAATCATGCCATGTGTCCCATACCATTCCTTGAAGCATTAAAAAAGTAATGTATCCATCCTTTTTACACTGACACTAGAACTCTTGTCAGTTCTTTTTCAGCATTAAAAGAAATGTTGATGTTGGAACCTGTCATTCCATACAAGGAAACATCATTCCTAGTCAATCCTTGTTAGGGATGAAATAACAACACTATCTTAACCTTACTAGGATTTACACAACCCACTAAGAAGACATATCATGATCCCATAAAGACATTTAATCAACCCCATCTCACTCTTGTTCAACTTGTCTCATAGCTATTGCTACTTCGGCAACCCTAATGTTGTTGAATAAATATTGATCATATTTTTGACCATATTTGAAATACTTTGACATGTCATCATTCAAAGCTTGATATAACTTGTATGACATGACTGGAACACTCCATTTGTCCTATTCATAAATTCTATTTGTACATTGGTTAGTCTAAAGGACATAACTCTAAACTCATCATGGTCATGTGAATTATGTCATCTAGTCTAACTCTTATGCATTGATATTTGATCATATGTTTATCTTAAAGTAAGACAATATCACATATCTATTGACCAACAACCATCTATCCTTGATAGTGGTCTTGCCCAACTATCACTGAACAATACACAACATTATAGAATCACTTTTGTTTTTCCTTCCAAACAACGTTTAGAGGGTCATCATCAACTCTCTTTCTCTCTCTAATGGAGATAAACACTTGGAATGTTCATTTAATAAACATCTCCAATTTTTATGTATTTCTCATACTGTTGATACATCTTGGATACAAGGATTCATTACCTTGGTATCCACCTCATGTGCTATAAGGAACTCATGTCCTTATCTCATCTACTTTTACCAACATAAAAAATATCAAGAAATATAAGAGGAGTCTTCCTAATTATTGGAAGGCTCAAAAGCAAAACCATAACAAACTTTACGATCTTGGAACAATAGTCCAAGCAACCTTATGCTATAATAAGTTATCCACCCTCATGTTTACAACGAATACACACATACCAAGTGGCAATGATCCACTTGAAAGTTGTGCCCTAGAAAGGAAATACACAAAGGGAAACACACTTCCCACATCATAGCAACATTGTTCAAGGTCACTAGCAAAAAGGTAACCAATTCTATTTTCATTATGTAGGTTACAACTTCTTATGTATCATTTTACCTTTTTCATTTCGGGTTCCTTGCCATTAGCATAGGAATCATCATGATTAACATATCTCATTACTCCTTCCTTGATGACTATTTATCACACTTTGGTATGTTCTCTTATTTTATTATATTTTTTAGTCACTTATCAATAGGTAAATGATCATAGTCCACATCTTCTTCATTAAATTGGGACCATCTCCCTTAATTTCTTTCACATGCCATGCTGATTTTTCATTAACACTTTCTTACACACACATGTTGGTTTGAGATTAACTCAAGTTCCACCTTATTTCTTTGTCATTGTTCATATTCATCATCTCAATTTGTACTTGTTATAGGAGTTCTCTCTATCTTATGTGGATTTCATACCTTGATTTACTTTATAAGCATAGACTTATTTGTCTTTTACTTTATTATCTTCTTGAATCACATCTTCAAGAACTCCTCTTTTACTTATTTGTATTCAGATTTAGATTTCATGGTGTTGTATCTTTCTCTTATATTTACCAAAACATTCAAGTTTTGATAGATAATGATGTAATTCTCATCTTCTTTAAGGTAGGATTGAGATATTCACACCATGATTTCTTATTCATTAAGCTCTTTAGATTGTCTCAAAATGACTACTTGATCAGATTAATCAGAAAGGTAACAATCTAAGAGTTCCATAATTATCCTTTCTTCAATAATTGAATACCTGGTCAGGGCACTCAAATACTGAGATTAGGCAATATGAACCATATTTTTATGTCATATTCCTAACTTAGACATCATCTTAGTCCTAATTCCTAGTGTCCCTATAGACTCAGTAAACCTAAAGCTCTGATACCAACTTGTGAGAACCCATTACACTTAACGAGATTACTCAAAACATAAAACACAATCAATCACGTACCCAAAAAATGGGTAAATTAAAACCGATTTCAACATCAACACCCACTCAGAAACATTTGAATAAGATCCCAAAATCTTTCTTGTATCCATAATATGCCAAGAATTTGATACAAATTGTTCGAACTCCTTAGCCACAACATATATACATAGGAGAACAATATTCATATATGCCACACAAACAAGCATTAACATGCCAACAAAAGTTTGTTTTGTTTGAAACACCATATAAAAACTTTTCCTGCCAAGACCTAAGAGTACAAGGATGACTCTAAGACACACTAGACATCTAATCAACTTTATCAAAGATTCATTACTATAGCTCCTCTTTGCTGCCACATGTTTGTTTTAGTTACTTTCGATTACTAAAAAAATGTGGCGAACCATAAGGGTGAGACCCATGTCCCAGTAAGAGATATAACCTTCAACAACACTTATTGATTAAAACATTTTTAATTAATTAAACAATTAAGAAAATTAATTATATATAACAAATAAGCTCAGCAACACTGATGATTAACAAAATACACAAAGGAGCATATAATAACTGTCTTCATTAGCCAGACTATTCTCATATCCCTATTAATAATATAAGGAGTCTAGCAACATGAGCATCTCTAACATCATGAATAAATCTAGTATCATATGCATAGCTAACAACATCAGTATGTCTAACAGGTGGAACATATCAACATCATAAGAAGATCTACAACATAAGCACAACTATCTGGATAAGCATGATTAGCAGTATATGCATATCTAGTTACAAAGGCATGGCTAGCATGCTAAACATAACTAACAAGATGAGATATCTAGCATCACGATTTTAATGAGCAATAGAAATATAGTTATCAACATAAGAATAGCTACTATATGTATGCATCTACAATCTTAAAAATATCCACAACCTAAGTGTATCTACTATCTCCTAATTGCACTAAGCATCATCTTTATGTAAAGATAACAAACAAGGGTTATCATCCAATGTGAAACATTGTGTATAACTCTAAAAAAATATGCTACATGGCTGTATTACATCTTTTATTATGCTCTGGGGAATTTGAATCGTAACATTCAAAGTCCAACTGACCCATGCAAAGGGATATTCAAATCCGTATAAGATCTAGGAGTGCTGGTATCCTAAGATCTCTTCCCCTTGGCTAGTATGAGTAAAAAGGTAGTGACATATCAGTCAAAGTTGCCACCACAACGACATATAGTCAAGCTGATAACCACTAGTCTACCCTTGGTATAGGTCATGGCACTAGAAACTAGGGTATTCAAACCCAATCACCGAGGTACAACCACAATTGTCCTCTAATCACATCATGTTATAATCATCATGACACGATCACATCCATTCTCAATCACATCAGATGTATGAGGCATGACTATAGCCAACCTCCACAATCTGCATTGTGGATGATAAGGATATATCCTCAACATGCCACCCCCACATACTCAATAGTTTGCGCTCCGAGTTTCCCTTAGGAATACTCATTTCACCATCTACCAAGTTCTATCACTGAAGATGGCTCTACGACACAGGGCACTACATCATTAGAGTTGCACTTGATTTGTTATGCCAATTGGGTGAATTAAGGTTGCATCAAACAAGTGGACAAACAAACCCTAATTCACTTCTAGCAAACATATAAATATCAAAACTTTGAAAATATATAAAATGTGTGAAACATAATTTCTCATCTCATCATCACATGGTACTATTCACTTGCCATTCTTGAGACCACACTAGTCATCATACTATCACAAGATATAAATCCCTTTCACAATATCACTGGGTATCAACCCTTATCAACATAAGAGGATTACACCTTATTCAGGGCTCAACCATGCCCAAAGGTCATTAAGACCATCATACTATCACATGATATCAATCCTTTTCACAATATCATAGGGTATCAACCCTTATCAACACAAGAGGATTACACCTCATTTAGGGATCAACCATGCCCAAAGGTCATTAAGACCATCATACTATTCCCTACAAGATCATCATTATCTTTGCATTCCTTATAACAAGGCTCAACAACATCACTTATATATAATACACTAGATCAACACAATATTGTATTAATGATCTAGGAGATCTTCATAAACAATCATAGCAGGGTTATATTAACATTAAGAACATTCCTTTATTACATAAACCTATAAGTAATCTAGATACGATTAACCCTCATCATATTCATAATGCACATGTTTCGCATAAGCAAGTATCAACCATGTGGCATTGACAACCACCAATTATCACATTAAGGTTATGATCATGTTAAGGAGGTTATTTCACCATCATGACATCATATAAGAATGTTAAACATGAATAAAAATCTTTATCTATTTGTATTAGAGTTAGGTTTAACAAGATAAATTATATTAATGTTACTAATCAACACTTATATCCAAACCCTAACTCACGACGTCCCCATTGGATCATGGATGCATAAGGTGAAGCCTCACCATCACATTCCATACTATTCTTAAGTATGAACCCACACATAAATCAAGGTGTAAACATTGGGTTATAACCACTACTATAGAAAAGGCCTTTGGCATCAGTTATTTAGAGTCTTTAGCGTCGGTTTGCAAGCAACACCCAAGTGGGCACCACTAAAAGTCGACACCTTCAACGTCGGTTTCTAACTGACGCCATAACCCTTTCTGCCATCGAAAACGTGCCAACAAGAGAACTATCAACGTTAGTTCTTAACAAAAACCGACACTATATCATGATCAAAGACGTCAGTTATTAAACAAACACCGATGCCATAACCCTTCCCGCCACTGAAACGCGCCAGTAAGGGAACTATGAGCATCAATGTTTTGCTAATAACTGATGTCATAACGGGATAAAGACGTCGGTTTTATGCTAATAACCGATGCCATATACCTACCAGCACGACCATGGTACCTAGCCACAATAGGCATCGGTTCTTATAGATAACTGACACCAGCAAGGGAAAAGACATTGGTTTGTGGCTAACAATCGACACTGTATGTCTTTGTTGTCAGTTTTATACAAATAACCGACGCCTATATTCTGATTTTTTTTCTTCTTATCAGTTTGCAGGCCTATTGTATGGCTGGTCAGCAGGATGCATAACCTACAATTTAGTTCTGAACTGTAGGTTTACAACATCCATTGATATCAACCAACAACAGGCCACAAACCTACATATTTATTCACATTCAGACACATGTATTGATTAGATACATGTAGAAACCTACAAATTCATTTACATTCACATTCAATTCCATTCATTTAATCTCTTTTCACATTCAGACATTCATGTATTGATCAGAAAAAGTCATTCACATCCACACATATGACAATTCAAAAAAAAGTCATTCATATTCACACAAAAGTAATTATGAGAACAAAGTTTAGGAATATCATTCTTTATTCATCATCATCATCATTGTCATCAGATACCCAATTATATTTAAAAATTCCCACTACTTGTAGGGCTTTTGCCCATTCTTCTCTTACAACATATAATTCCTCCCTTGTATAGGGAGTATGTACATATAATAACTTTCCACTTGTACTGAAGTCAATTTTAAACACCTGCAAAGAGAATGAAGTATGTATATAATTAATATTATATAATAAGATTGATATATTTCATATTATCTAATGAGACTATATATAATACCTTATGTATAGTATCGATTTCCATTGCGGCATGTTTGATGATTAGGTCCATAAATCACATCACATAGTAGGCACATGCCCAGCCGTTGTCTTATGTAGCACACTATAAATTGAAACATACAAAATATTCAAAAATACAAATAAGCACAGTTCACATAAACAATATATACATTGGAGTCGAGCAATTACTTTCACATTCTCCCAAATTAGTGGCAGATTCTTTTTCTTGGGAACCTTTCCTCTAGATTTTTTGAACTCTTGTAAAGCCCTACATGTTAATGTAAGACATTAAATTGCATAATTAAATAGTAATGTAATAACATATGTTAATGAAAATAAAAATATGAAATATTTCTCACGGGAATAATGGCCTTTTCATTGTGTGTCCATATAATGCATTCAATTCGTTTCCCCCAGGATCTAGATAATAGACAGTGAATGTCTTGGGGACAATAACTAGTAACTCCCAATTCTTACCACTACAGGTAAGAAAGTTAAAAATTAATAACTCAAAATCCATAATAAAAATGTAATTTTCTTAAGTCCAAATTATAAGTAAAGTAAACTTACTCGATATTAAATGGATCTATTATCATCGTCTTCTTATTTTTACCAAAATATTCAAAAACATCACAACAATATGAAGTAACTGAAGAAGGGTCTGTATCTACAAGACTAATCAAAGATGGAACCAAAAATCCCACATGGGAAAATGTAAAATCTATACATATCATGTGTAAGTGGCTGCAAAACATGTATTACGTATGCATTAATATATAAGAAACCAGATCACCATATATAAAAAAAGGTATATGGATGTATAAACAAGATCTCACCATATCTACAACTCTATCATAGATGTGTTCAGCCAATCATTACGAAACAACTCCAAAATATCTTGTATAAATAGCTTGTTATCGTATGATTGACCTGCATTAATACATATGCATTAATGTGTATGCAAAACTAGTATTATGTAAACTTGTATTATGTATGCATTAATACGTATGCAAAACTTGTATAAATAGAATGATATCATATGATTGACCTGCAGCATCCTTCGGAATAGTAACATTTATAGGGCAATTTGAATCATGTTTGCCTATCCATACTGCCATACCCCTACAATTAGGACCTAACGAGGCATGTAGGTCCCTTGGAAGCCAACTTGGTACTTTAGGAGGTGGAGGTGGATGTTGAGATGTAGCTGGTGTCTTTCTTTTGACATGTATATATAATTTCAGATCAATTGACTCATATATACACACTAACAAATTAACATAATGTAAATTTACCATACAATATTAGTATAGACGACATCTGCTTTGGGCCACATTATCACACCGCCTTCTGCCTCACCAAGCATTTCAGAATCTGGGTGGGCATATGGCAGTGGAAGATCCCTCCAATCAGGGAGTATATGTATTGGGCTCACACGAACTACACCAGCTGGTACTGGAGTCTGATGAAACATCTCCCCTGGAAAGGATGGGTAAGCCTGTGCCTCTGCAATGATATATTCTTGACTTTTTAGATGGCATGGCTTCAACCCCTATAAATTTACGTAAAGAATGTTATATACATACATACATAAACATATCATCTTGAAAAGACTAGCTACTATATATGTCATAAAAAATACTTACAACGGATGTTCTAGGTGGTGGGTCTACAAGATTACTCCCAACCTCTGTAGTAGGAGAAGAATGGCCCGCCACAGGTACTGTCTGAGTGGCAGTCTGAGACGCCTGCCACTTGCTAATTGCTTCATTGAGTGTCTTATCAAGGGTTTCCTCGACTCTCCTATCAAGTTCTTCCTCGAATCTCCTATCAATTAACTAATCTACCTATACATGGACAAAAGAAACACTAGCTTCTTATTATTGAATTCTCTTTCACAATAATATTCTAAAAAAAGAATAAGTTACCTCAGCTTGTGAAAGTCTCGCTCTGGGGACTGGTTTGCATTGTGATGGACCAAAGAACACTTTGATTCCCACACCAGTGCCTGCACCCCTAACACATCTAGGATGCTCTGGGTTACCCAAAGCAACTATAAATTCATCCCTTGTGCCCTCAGGGATGAACTTGTCTTCCTTCCTCTACTCGTGCAGCTCCCGGTAATTGCCATCAACAAAAATTGGTAAGTAAACATAACAATAATCAATATTGATCGATTGCTCTAAGAGTTGAATTTTACCATTTTTGCATCCGCCTCAGCAGTTGCGGGCTTCGTTATATCCCCCTTCTTGTTTTTCCTCCCAACTATCCACATAGCATGGCAAGGCAGAGGTGCGAGACCAATAGTAGAAGACTCCTGAGTAACAACAGACTGAGCAGTAGACTCAGCCTATAGTCTTTGGCAAACGCCTGCATAGCCTCTTGGACCCATTGTGTGGTCATGCACACCTTTCTCTTTGAGCATCACTAATAGCCTTGTTAGTAAGCACATTGATTTGGTTAGTAACAGTAAAGGTTAATCTTGAATAGGTGAATACATAAGAACGTATATTAATTAAATTTGGGAGTGGCGCTTAATACCTTGAATTCATCTATTTTTCTTTGGGTAACAAACTCCTCCCAGTCTTTGATGTCTAGGTAGTTCCATTACTCAGTGGCTACCTTCTTCCTAAATTTATTTTTTAAAGAGAATACAAACAAAAATTATTAGTGTAGAGTTAGTAAAAAAGTGATCAATGTCTAGAATTGGAAATCAATCAAGAACCTCTTCTCAACATCGCGTATGTAATCTCGGGTGACATTTGTCCTATAGTTCCTTAGGACCCTCCCACAACGTTGCATCACACATTTACGATGCAACTTTTCATCCAGATCAAATATACTATGCAAAATAGAATTGCTATTAATTAGTATCCTAAAAATTAGTAATCTACAAAAATAGAATTGCAAATAATAATAACTCACACATAGTTCCTTCCATACTAAGTCTTTCTTCCCCTTAGGAACTTTATGCCATGATTCAAAAATAGGACTACAATGGCTCTGGGTAAGAATCCCAAGATATGAAATAAATGAGTTGCAGTTCACTCTAACTGGATTTCCTGCATGATCAAAATCCACAGCTAGTTTGGGTCCATTGCCCCTTTGCTGTAGTAACTTGTTCATCATTATGATGCCCCTCACTTTCTCAAATTTTTTTGCTGCTCATAAAGTGCCCCAATTTCTACAGGGGGTACATCACCAACCTAAAATTTGACAAAAAAACACACTTACATGATATCACTATAAATGAACATATAGATAGAAACCTCAGGGATATATTTTTAAAACTTACATTTTGAGGTGGCACATTGACGTACTCACCCTCACGGTAAACATCGACACGGTCATCAGGATAATGCTCAGCCATCTGAAAGTTCACATTCACATTGTAAAGTTCACATTGTAAAGTAATTCACATTATAAAGTTCACATTGTAAAGTTCACATTCACATTGTAAAGTAATTCACATTGTAAAGTTCACATTCAGAAAAATAAAACATATAAAAAATATAAACATGCATGCCTATAATATAGCGATCTTTTATCAATTAACAATCCTTCATTGTGATCTCTGCGCACATATAAGTCATCATTAGCTTCAATGTTTGGTGGTGTTGGCAACCCAACTGAGAATGGACTGGAGTCATCATACTTATCATAGTACTCTTCTTCATCTATAGGATCTTCAATGAATTGTCTTTTACCATGAAGAACAACCGACCATTTATCATTTGCAGGATCATCAATATAAAATACTTGTTTCTCCTGTGATGCCAATATGAATGGTTCACCCTTCTCGCCATTTTTTTCAAAGTTCACTAATGTGAAACCCAATTCATCCACTATAACTCCTTTGTTGTTGTCAACCCAATTACATTTAAAGAGAAGAATTCTAAAATCTACGTAGTCAAACTCCCATATGTCTTCAATGACACCGTAATATGACATTTTAGCTTCACGTGGACTCTTATCCTTTGCACTTACAAAAAATAATGAAGATGCTTGAAGGGTGACCCCACTGTTTGGACGACAATTTTATCATCTTGATGCTTTGTGTAATATGAGAATCCATTTATGTCAAACCCTTCATAAGATATAACATTCAATTTTGGTTTAAAGGAGAGACATTTGATAGTTTCAGTAAGATTATCTGGTGTTTGAGATAGTTGCTATAAGACTTTATCTTCAAACCACTTAATAAATGTCTTGTTATGCTCTCTAGCAAGCCACATTGAATTGGCTTGAGGATATTGCCTATTGATGAAATTGGTATGTTCCTCAATATAAACACTCACTTCGTCGATGTTGTGTAAAATATACAAGTGACCTTGCTCCAACTACTCACGGCTGATTACTTTCACCCATGATCCCAAAACTCCTTTGCCAAAATGCTCCTCAATATTCTTGTCATTCACATGAGCGTCATTACCACTCAGAAAGTCATTGCAAAAATCCATAACCTCTCTCGCCACATAACCCTCAATAATACTCCCTTCAGGCCAATAACAGTTTCAAACATCACCTTTAAAAATGCTCATGTATCGTTCAAAGGGATACATCCAATGTAAGAAAATTGGTCCCAACATTTTCACTTCCCTAGTCAAGTGGACAACAAGATGTACTATGATATCAAAGAATGAAGGTTGAAAATACATCTCAAGTTGACATAGGGTAACAACCACTTCTCTTTGCAATTTATCGAGAGTATCAAGGTCAATAACTTTGCTGCACAAACTGTTGAAAAAGAAATAAAGTTTGGTGATTGCAAACCTTACATGCTTTGGCAATATAGATCGAATTGCCATAGACAATACTTGTTGCATTAGAGTGTGACAATCATGAGATTTAAGACCTATAAACTTCAGATCTTTCATTGATACCAATGTACATATGTTGGATGAGTAACCCTGTGGCACCCTAACATTTACCAAGCATTCACAAAAAACTTTCTTCTCCTTTCTAGACAACGTGTAACAAGTGGGAGGTAAGTATGTTCTCTGATCGCTACTAACTACTTATGCTAATTCTATCCTTATTCCCATTTCATGTAGGTCCATTCTGGATTTTATCCCATCTTTAGTCTTACTTGGTATATTCAACAGAGTACTGATGATGCTATCACAAACATTTTTCTCGATGTGCATGACATCGATACAATGCCTGACTGTCAAAGAACTCCAATAAGGAAGATCCCAAAATCATGACTTCTTGTTGAATAAAGACTTATCACTCTGTGTGGCCATCGTACATTGTGATCTCTTACCAAATTATTTGGCAATGTCTTTTACTCTTTCATAAACATCCTCCCTTGGTATAGGTTTAGGTGCAATGCGTTCCTCATTCCGTCCATTGAATGCTTTGCACAACCTACGATACTGATGGAATTTTGGAAGAAACCTTCGATGACCAAGATATACAGTCTTGCCGCCATGTTTTAGTCGTATTGAATCAATGTTCTCTTCACATATAGGACACGCTTTAGATCCTTTGACACTATATCCAAACAAATTCCCATACGCTGAAAAGTCATTCACAGTGCAAAACAACATAGCATGCAAACGAAGTGTCTCTCTTTGTGAAGCATCATAGGTCATCACACCTTCACCCCAGATTTTCTTCAAGTCATCAATAAGAGGTTCAAGATAAACATCGATATCATTTCCAGGTTGTTTAGGGCCCGATATCAACAATGACAACATAACATACTTATTTTTCATACACAACTAGGGAGGAAGATTGTATATAACAAGCATAACTGGCCAAGTGCTATGTTGGCTGCTCAATGTCCCATACAAATTCATCCCATCGGTACAAATCCCAAGTCTTAGATTCCTGATTTCTTCACCGAATTTAGGGTACAATAAATCAATCTTCTTCCACTATGGGGAATCAGACGCATGTCATATGATCTCATCTTTATTTTTCTTAACATCTGGATGCCACCTCAAATTCTTCGCATCTATAGGATTGCCAAACAAGCGTTGAAACCATGGTATTATAGGTAGATATGACATCACCTTGGAAGGAGAACCAGTTTTGGACTCCCCCGAAGTCGTCAATTTATACCTTGACGCACCACATTTCAGACAATCTTTCAAATCCACATAGTCCTTTTGAAATAATTCACAATCATCCAGGAATGCATGTATCTTCTTGGCCTCCGTTCCCATTGGGCACAACAATTTCTTTAACCAATATGTTGAGATTGGCAGCTCATTTCCTTCAGGAAGAATTTCTTTCAACAAAGACAACAATGACGTGAAGCTTTTGTCGCTCCATCGATTGTTAGCTTTCAGTTCATATAATCTCAACACAGTGCTAAGCTTCGTAAACTTACAACCTGTGTATAATGATATCTCAACATCATGCACAATGTTTCTAAACATGGGAGGTGGATCGGTGTGCTCTACCCCACAACTATCCAACATCACATCAACGATGTCTACTGGAATTGGTTCGTTCACATCTACGTCATCAGAGACAATTTCTTCTTCCACACAAGCACTGCTATTAACATCCACTAATTTTAGGTTTAAATCTCTCCAAGCCAGTGCCATTCTGTATAGCCTTGTGCAATCCTGTTGCACATGACATGACTTTTGATTCCGTCACCAGTGTTGACTTTCAAGTTGTTACCGCAATGCCTACATGGATAGTATAACCTATCTCCAGGTTGTTTCCTATGTTCCTCGACAAATCTAATAAACTAATCAAGAGAAAAAATAAACTCAGGGGTGCAGCAATTTGGAATGGACATCCATGATCTATCCATTCTATGATCAAAGAGAAAACCAGTACATATTACAATAAGATTAGAGTCTAGGGTTAAAATATTAGGGTTTATGGTTAAAACTTTAGGGTTTAAGGTCTTATATATAATAAATGTGTACCACCTATCCCATTCTTGAACACCTAATTTCAATAGTAAGTGTATAATGTGTATTGGGTTTTTAAGAAAATTTAGGCATCATTTCCCCGCTATTCTCCAAGTACATATGTACTTAGAGAACAAATGGGGAAGTGCTACCAAAATTTTCTTGAAAACCAAATACACATTATACACTTACATCCTAAGTGAGATTAGGTGTTCAAGAACAGTCCCAAACCGGGGACTATCCAAGATTTACTCCTAATGAGTAAATCTTGGATGGGTTTCTAGGCCAACAAATACATTGTTGCCATTCTTATACCTACAATCCTAGTTTTATCATTCATATCCTAGTTCTTCAAGTTAGGGTGATTATTGATGTGTTTAGAAGCATGATTGGCAATCTAGGGAAAAGTTTGTTTACATTCCAAGCATGTCACGTGAGTGCATTAGAGTTCATCATTAAGCAAGAAGGGTGATTAGGATTCTCAATATACTCAACAAGGAAACAAGTTACTGATTTCATAGTTAGGACGGTAGACATACCCTAAGATCTAGATCTAATGGTTCAGAATGAGCCTGTGATAAAATTACATCACTAGATGATTATATAATTTCAAAAGCAGTACATAAATAAATTCAAATGATTAGATAACTAAATAAAAAAGTAGACAAAAAAATACAAATAAGTAGATGAATAAATACAAATTTGTTGATAAAATAATATAAATCAATAGATGATTAATTAATTCCTGAATCAGTACATAAATAAATACAAACAGTAGATGAATAAATACAGATCAATTGATAAATAAAGTTAAATCGGTTGATAAATAAAGTTAAATAAGTATATGATTAAATAATAACAAAATCAGTACATAACCACTGCCGAAATCACCAAGCTGCGAGAAGGACTGGTGACGAAGAAATCCGGATCTGGTAGCTCTTTCCATCCATCACCCTTGAACAGAATGGAATCAACTAGTCAAATAGCCACTCCACTGATCCAGAACTTCTCCTCGCGCCGTTGTACAACTCACCAACTGGCTCATATGAGGCGATGCCCAATGGCCGCTCCCATTTTGCCAACGATTCACTGCAACTTTCTCTTCACTAAACGAAACCTCGCCAAGACTGTTAGGGCCATGGGGAGGAAGGCATCAAGGAAGACACTCCCTCCCCCCAGCGGCATCTGCCGGGGAGGATTCTAGTGAGAAGGGAGAGCAAACAGGGGTCACCCTTTAGGCTGGGCTAACCCAATTAGAATCAGAGATATCATAAATTATACATGAAGACAAAAGTTTTATTACCTCCTTCTTTACTACCTCAGTCATGATGGGATTGAGATGCTATTGAGGCTGAACTATCAGTTTGACTCTTTCTTCTAGTCTGATCTTGTGGTGGTAGAAACTAGGGGAGATCCCCTTTATGTCTGCAATAGACCATACAAATGATGCCCGATGGTTTTTCAAAATGACTAGTAGCTGCTCCTCTTGTTGAATTCTCAATGAATCTGAGATGATGACAGGAAGCTTCTCTTCTTCTTCCAAGAAAATATACTTCAAGTGCAGAGACAATGGCTTCAACTCTAGATCTTGGGGGATCTGTAGAGCTGGGATCAATGGTGGAGGAGGTGATCCTAGATCCTCAAAGTGCCTGGTGTAGTAACACGGTAATGCCTTAAGAAACAAGACACACTCCTCCAAAGAATAGCGTCAGGTATAGTCATCCACCAAATTCATGAGACACGCCTCCAAAGGCAACTGTGGATATGCTTGAACAAGAGTGGAATAAGCTACCTCATCAATTGTTGTTGGGAAATATTCCCCCTCTTCATCATCAAGATGTTGAACTGCCTTGGTCAATGAAACTTCCTTTGTGTTCTCCAATATGTCCACTGCCAGTGTGTCTTTATGTACCTATATCATCACATGAGCCATGTCTAGGAATGGCTTCCCTAGAAATAAAGACACCTTTCCTTGGACCTGTTGTAACATGTGGCATTATGCCTTATCCTTAGTCATCTTTGTAGACTCGGGTATCTTGATTTCAAAACGGTCTTCTTTGATCCCTAGTGTTAGTTTTCCTATGCCCATCTCTGAGATCGTGTCTATTGTGGCCTAAAATAATCTTCCTAGGAGTAGTTTGTTGTCATGATCATCCTACATTTCCATAACCACAAAGTCTGGTGGAAATACAAATCCATCCACCTTGACAAGAACATCCTCATAGATAGCATATGTCCTAACCATTGAGTTGTCTATCAGCTGTATGGTCATATTTCTCTTTCTAGACTCCTTAAGACCCATCTTATTGAAGGTAGTCTAGGGAGTAAGATTAATTCTTGCCCCCGAACCGCACAAGGCCTCTCCAAATTTGATCTTCCCAATGTAGCATGATATCTTGAAGCAGTATGGATCTTGCCTTTTTGTAACAATTTTCCCAAAATAAAAGCACTAACTTGTTCCTTCAACACTAATGCATCTTAGTCATCTAGTCTCCTCTTCTTATTGATTATGTCCTTCAGTAATTTTCCATAGGAAGGAATCTGTTCAATTTCATCAATGAGTGGGATGTTGACATGAAGCTTCCTAAAGCTGTTTAGGAACTTCTAAAATTTCCTGTCCATTTTATTCATCTTCAAGCTATTTGGGAAGGGCACTGGAGTCACCATCTTCCTCTAATGATGTGGGATGTATGCCTCCTTCTTTTCCTCCCTTGATTCATCAATTTCCTCTTCAGATGCTTTTCCCTGAACTGCATTGTCCAATTCAACTGGATCAAGAGTCACAACTGGCCTTGTGTGACTATGTCATTTTTTGCTTATGGGATAGTCTTCTTTTGATTTAGTATCTGCTTCCCACTACATAGCAACACGGCCTTGACCTGATGATTGCCAAAAGGTATGTCAATGTTTCATGTGAACTCCTACTGGAAAGGTTTCTTAAAGGAGGCTACTTCCGCTGCTATCTCCTTCTGATTTTCAATGATGCAGATTCACTCCTTGATACTATAGTTCCCTCTGTGTCTGGCCAATGATCGCTTCATTTTAACTCACCAGTTTTCCTAGCATGTCCTCAACACTATCTATCTTACTAGGGCCCCTTTCATGCTATTGTGCATTTCCTTGATGTTGTGCTTAGGATGGGTTCTATTGAAAATTGTTGGGATCCTTCCAATAAAACTTGGGATCCTTCCTCCAGGAATAATCATTGACCCTATAATTCTAATTTCGTGCAAACATGCACTCTTCTTCCTCTTCTCCAGAAGGGCTTCCGTCCTTGTTACATAATTTCTTAGCAATCAAGTCCAATTTCTCATTCAATATTGTAATCACCTTGGACTCTCCAACACTTTTAATGGTTGTTGGATGTTCTCTTTCCTCTCCCCATTATTGGTTGTTAGGGATGTTCTTCAGAATTTCCTAACACCTAGAAGACTTGTTGTTGAGGAAGAGGCTTTTTCCTGCACTATCAAGTGTGGTCCTTTCTCCCTGATGCAGCCCGTAATAGAAAATCTTTGTCTGCCCATAAAGATCGATCCCATGATCAGGGACTTTCCTCAACATATTTTGGAACCTCTTCCATGTTTTAGAATAGGACTCTTCTACTTGCTACTTTAAGTTGTAAATCTTCTTGACCAACTCGTTTGTCTTTTGGGGTGGAAAGTAACACTCAAACAAAGCATCTATCATCTCTTCCCAAGTATCAATGGATTCAATGACATTTTGTAGAACCAAGAATTAGCATTGTCTTCCAGTGAGGATGAAAAAAGATTCAGATAAATCATTTTTGCCAACACTCTACCAATCTTTACCATATCACAGCTTTCAATAGAATTGCTAATGTGCTTCATCGGGTCCTCTGTGTCATGGCCATGGAAAGCTTATGACTTGACCAGTGCCACCAACCCATGATCTATCTTGTAGCTACCCACATTTATGGCTTGTATTTTGATTGGACCTAGCTGATCTATTGAGGAGGATTCCTTGATCTTCTCCCAAATAGTTTGTTCTTCTGATGCATTCGCCATCTGAGCTGGTTCTAGTTCCTCTGGTGGAGGTGTTGGAGTAGTCAGTGGTGGGGTTTGAATCAATCCTCCCACTGAGTCATCGTACTCTCTCCCTTTGCATAAGAGATCATATTAACTAGAGCCCTATGGAGTCCACTCTTTGTAGTCATAATCTCTAGTCTGCACCATGCACTAATACCTAAAATTGTTCAAAATAATGTGAAAACGGATACTAATGATTGAATTAATGATATTTGATATTTAGTTTAAAAAGAGTAAAAAGGAAATAAATGTTGTGGCTTAGAGTGTCCGATCACAACACTCATAGTGCTAGAGTTTCCATTTCCCTAACAACAGTGCCAAAAACTTGATACGTGCAAACCACATGTTAAATACAAGTACATGTATCAATGTAATATAGGCCCGAAGAGGCTTGGGTGTCGAACTTAGGGAAACACTCTTCAAAGACTACTATTAACTGTGATGTGATCAACTAAGCTGATGAAAACTTTGAGTGAAGGTTTAATTATCTAAGTTGCAGAAAATAAATCCAACACTACTGGTTTTGATCTCAAATGGAGTGAATTCCTTAGGATTACAATTTCTCCTTAGTTAACATTGCAATTAACATCATATCATTAACAATTATCTCTTCTAACCCCTAGATAAAGAGACATGTAGAAAGAATTACCCACTCTCATCGCATAATTCACCACCTCATATAATACCAATCCCACTCTCATAGTAATTGAGTTATTCTCTTCACATACGTAAGCCCCTTTGTCAAGGTACGATATAAAACATGTAATTCTATGAATTTTCCAACCCTTAATCCCTCTCTCGAAGCAATTAATGGTCTAAATAATGACCTATGGTGATCAAGCATGGATAATTCGTGACACTCTCATAGAATTATGGCCATAAATTAAGAGAAAAAGATACATTAATGCATAATAGTCAATTACCATGCATAATTGGGCTACTATCGGGTCCTAAGGAATAAGGAAATTCAGCCCACATGATTTCTACTGTTAAGTTCATAAGAGAGGAGAAGAAAACCATTGGGAACATTTTATAACTAAAATAACCCTTAAAGAAGACGGTCTGGATGACTCCCTTATGCGAACATTATGACTCTCTAACCTCGAGCTGTAAATCCGTCCACCGGAGGTGCCCTAATCTTCTAGAACGTGGCTTTCTTCTATGCTTTTTCATCTCCTGGCTTTCTGCCATCGTACAATGAGATAGAACAAGATACCTAGGTTTGGATGAAATCCCCCTAAGTCATAGAAGTGACTTAGGGTGTCATTAATTGCCAATCATCAAATTAAACATGATTTTTAAATTTGTTTGATCTCATGGTGTCAGTACTACCGACTGGGTGTCAGTACTATCGACACCTTCGATAGTTGTGGTTTCCTGTGAAGTTTTCGATACTACCGAGTTGATGTCGGTAGTAATGAGATTTCTTGATATTTTCTAAATCCTTATTGTCAAGTTGTTGCTAGTATTGACTTCCTTGGTCGGTACTACCGAGTTTTCTCAGTTTCACATGTTCCATTTTGAGTAGGTGTCTGTACCATCGAGAGGCTGGTCTGTAGTACTGAGCTATGTAGTTTCATGTAGATTCACCTGAAATTCACAAAAACCAAACATAAGCTCCCAAATAATAATGAACCTAACAGGAACATTAAAAATACATTTATTTGATGCAATTAAGTGTCACATGTTAATGATGATAAATTATGAACAAATGTTATCAAAATGAACAATAAGTGCACAAAAATCCATAATAAATAGCCCATGAAAATGACAATTACTCACTGCATCAGTGGCCACTAGGGCCGTGGTGACCAGAGTCCACCATGCCAGTGGCAATCATTGCGACCGTGGTACTGACCCTCCAGAATTGTGAATTTATCTGACATTTCCATCTAGTTTTCTCCTTACTCGTGCCTCTCCCACCACAACCATGTTCAACCCACTCCACCACGAACGTGGTGACCAAAACGGCCGTGGTGGACAACAACCCTAGTACAATTTTTGCATTGATCTACTCACTTTTCCCCCACTTAACCTATTTTCAAGTTGACACAAGTGAGGAGGTACATCATTTCGTTTAGCCAAAAGGAGAATGGGCCATTCCATGAGATGTGGTAGAAGTTCCAAAATCTGCTTAGAGACTGCCCTCACCATGAAGTTTCCATCTGGCCGCTTGTACAATCCTTCTACATCGAGCTATCGGAATTGGATCAAATGGTTGTTGACTCCTTTTGTGGTGGAACCTTCATGGACAAGCCCCCAAAAGAGTCATGGCCTCTCTTCAAGAATCTATCTAAAAATTCACATCATTGGGCTTCTAGCATGTGTGTAATTGTGACAGGAACTTGAATTCTCCTCCACCTCCTCCTACTCTAACTAGGAATGATACAAACCCCCAAATGATGAAAATTATCACTAATATGATGCATTTGATGAAGAATCCAGTTGGAATCTCTACTAACCAATCTTCCATGGACATTGATTCCATTGATGATGAGGTGAAATCTCTACATGCTTTTGGAAACCAAAACAACCAAGGGCCATGTCCAACACCTACACTCCAGAGAGGACGAACCACCCAAACTTCTCTTAGAAGCATGGAGGTGAAGGTTAAGGACATCCAAGGCAGCACAAAGGGTTGAGGAACAACTCCAAGTTTTAAGAAGAGGTTCTTGGGAGGTTAATATGCCTTGATCAAGTGAAGAGAGATGTGTCCTCTCGTGGACAAACCATTGATCGGCTTGAGCAAAGGATAGACCAGATTTCCACGTCAGTTGCCTATCGTGTGGAGGGAAGACTCCCTTCCCAAACCATGGCCTACCCAAATAATGATAGTGGTTCTATGAGCATTCCTCAAGGTGCCTATGTACCACCACAAGGGAATGTCACAACATTCCAATAATACGAAAGACCTCCACATCTATATGCTCCCTCACCACCACAACCCAATTAGAACTACCAATATCCACCACCTCCACCACATTCTTAACAACAATCCCCTTCCCAATATCAACTCCCTCCACAACAACCAACACAACCACCTCCACAACAACCTCCACAGAAACCTTCACAACAGCCTCCACAATAACCAACTTACATCCTCCAAAGTCCTAATCCACCTCACCAAAGGCCACCATCACCACACCACCATCCTCACGAGCTCCTCCTCTTCACCATGAGCAAGTGAGCATGATATACGTCATATAGGGCAAGAAGGCTGTTGAAGAATTCATGGATAAGGAGGGTAAGTGACCAAAGTTCATTATGAAGACTCATTGGTGGAAAACTCTTATTGAGATGCTAAGAGTTTCAAAGATTTTGTTGTTCTATTTTTTCTTAAGAGTGCTAAGTGCACCAAAGTTCTTGCTATACTATCCTCTTGTGAGAAGATTCCACCAAGTCCCCCAACATTACTTAAGAAGATGATGCTAGGTGTCCCACCTTCTGTTGAGAATATGATTCCCGCTATCACAACTTTGCTTGGGGATGCATCCCTGTGTTTTCTGTTGTTGTTTGAAAAGTAAGAATTTGTTGTCCCACCTTTCTATGGAGGTGTTGAGGGAACCGAAAGCTTTTCTGTCCCACCTTTGTTGAAGGATATTACACATGTTGTCTTACCCCTCCTGGAGTTGGTAACAACACGAGCTCCACCCTATGAGTTAAGGAACACTCCCATGCTACCCCAAGGCCCGCAACTTGCTGTAGAAGATGTTGATGCAAGTGGGCAATATTTCTATGATGCTTTAGAAACCCCTTCCTCTGAGAAGAAAATGGCCATACCATGAAGTTTCTAAATGCCTTAAAGCAAGGAAAGGAAAGCATCACAACCCTCATGTCTTTCTTTAAAACTACTTGCACTGGGAAAGCAAAGATGATGATGATGCCACCTAAGAGGATTGTAGCAATAGAGCAAGACAAGTTCATTCTTTACTACCCCTTCCCTAGACTAAGGAAAGATCCTGGTGACTGTCTCATTCCTTATTACTCAACTTTCAATTTGTGGAGCACACTTTCCTTGACTTGGGCTCCAATATGAGCATCATTCCATACAACTTGTTTGTCAAGCTCCACCTAGAAAGAATGAAACATGTTGATTGTGTTATAATGTTAATCAATGGATCTAGGAAGACACCTATGGGTATGGTAGGTTAACTAAGGGTGGATGTGGACAAGAAATGGAGTGCCAATTATTCAATAGATTTTCTTGTAATGAACATGAATACAAAGGATAGGAAGAACTACATCATCCTAGGGAGGTCATTCTTATACACAGTAGATGCGGAGATCAAAGTGCGAGTCGTCATCAAGATAATATCTTATATGAGGAAAAATCTAGATATATTCATGTTCAGCACTGAAGAAAGGAAGAACATAATGGATGAGGACCTTTGCAACAAATTTAAATATACTGACTTCCATGAGAGCTGGATAGAAAATTATAGCTATAGAACCTTGCATGTTCCTTGGGATGAAGATCATGGGGTAAAAGCTTTGGAGAGGGTTACTTTGGATGAGAAGGAGGACACCTTAGGTGTGGAAAAATGATGGTGGAAAGAACAAAAAGCCTGGCTTAAGGCTCTAGACTTAGAGCTACTGTGAGTCAAGCCACGTTAGTTTGATACTCTCCAAACCCCTTTTCTTATTACAATTTTGTTTTTAAAGAAATACACGCACACACCATACTTCATAGTTTTTTCTATTTGTGAATCATGTTAGATTAGGTATGATAGAGGAAAGATGATGCATGGAGGAGCCAATAAAGGAGGAGATCAAGTTTGAATAGAAAAATTGAAACCAGTGAAACAGATACATGAAAGTGGCCAATGCAGTGTAGCACAGCTGTGTTGCTGGTAACTCGGCATGGTTCTTTTGCACTACACGGCCATGGTGGCCCTTCTCTTCTCACCTAATGCTATGTTGACCACTCCACCTCTTTGCATTTCTATACCACGACTCCATACCCTCTACCCTACTATTCTAAAATTCTATTTCATGTTGAGGAGAACATGGTTTAAAAGTTTGGGGTGGTAGGGAAATAAGCCCTTCCTTTAACTCATTTTTCTATATGTACCTTGTTCTAGATTTTTGCTGAGATGATCGAACAATCTAAATAACTCTTATACTTGTCCATCCATACTTTGTGTGTTTTCTTTACATGCTTACATACCATGTAGTTTAATTTCATGCATTGTTGCATATTTTTTCAATTTTTTGCTTTTCATGCCATTCATTGCATCTCATGTAGATTTTTGGTAATTTTGCATGTTTTAGCTATGATTTTCTTTATTTATGTTGTTCATTCCCTAAATGTAGGTTTATATGTGATTGAGTGCAACTTGGCACCATTTTGACCAATTTTTCCCAAATTAGAATGCCGTGCCCAAGAAGCATGTTTTGACCTAATCTCTACCTATTGAACTAAAAATCTTGACATATGACAAATGCATGCTATATTCTTATGTTCTATTGCTAAATGGTCTTAATTATTGACTTTCTACATGTGAATCACTTCTCTCATGTTCATGAATTGTTCATTTGAATTGTGATTTGAGCAAGCTATGAACACTTAAGATTTATGGAAGTGCATGATAAAAGTATGAATCTCATGTTGTTTACTCATATGGTGTGACATTATTTGATGAAGTGTTGGAATATTTTTCATGCAGGAGATCTTATGTTGAATCCCACACTAGTGACCCCTCTTTGACCCAAATTTTCTTTCAACACTTCTCATATCCCCGCCTCATGAAAGGATGCCAAAGTGCACATAGTAGCCTTGACCACCCTCCAAAAAGGTAGGAGTGGCCATACCTATATCCATCTACTTCCCTCTTACTACCATGTGCCCTAGCTACACCAAGGGAAAAGAAAAAGAGAAAAATGTGTAAAAAGACAATAAAGATTCTCCTGTGTAATATCATCTAAATAAAGAAAAGATGAGTGCTCCTATGTAAACCTCTTACGCAATCTCCTTTCTCTATTTTCATACCCATTAAGCTAGGTAACATCGAACCTAGCTCACTTAACCCTTTTTTGGTAGCCATGTGGGTCACATAGAGTGGTTTGAACTATGAGATTGAATGCATTAAAATGAAACAATACTCCTATTCATATTTGATTATTGCCACCTTGAAACGTTATATCTGAAGCTACATGAAAACCATATGTATTGATTGTGTATTCTATGCCCTATATCTGAAGTTTGTATGCTCAATGCTTAATTCATGATTGGTTTGTAGACATGGTGAGGAGAGAGGTGGAACACGTGTACTTAATCACCATTAAGCTCATTTAGTCAATAATCATCTGTTGTAATGCATACCATTCTTGTTTGTTGAAAAAGATGAAGAGATATTAAGTTGAGCATACTTGAGGACAAGTATGTTTTAAGTTTGGGGTAGTGATGAAGCCCTAATTTAGGGCTCCATCTTGTGTATTATTGCATCTTAATCACATCAAGACATGTTATAATACAAGTTAATTCCCATAATATAAGGTTTCATATGAAATTGGCTTATGGTTACTCTTTGTGTGTTTTTTCAGGTTTTTGAACCATGAATTGGATGAAGAGGATTTAGAAGGGAGGATCCTTGGGTTGCTACACTTGGGCTTGAGTCCTAGATCATCTCCCAACCTTCCCAATATGGGAAAAAATACATTCAAGGCAAAGAGCATCTGATTGAAAGACTTTAGAGCCAAAGAGGATAGTTGGGCCCTCAAAACGGGTCGTGGTACTTCTCCATGACCATGGACAAAGTACCCCAAATCATAGAAGAAATCTAAAGTTCAATAGGAAACAAAAACTCAGCCACCACGACAGTGGCCATCACTATGGTCATGGCGCTTCAGAGCTACCATGCCTGTATCATCCACCACGACCATAGTGAGAGACGTCTACAATGACCAGCTAGAGTAGAACGGTCGTGCCACTTTCAACCAACATGTCCATGTTTGATTCCATCCTCGTGCCACCTCTCACCCCACCATGCCACTGGCCTTCCAAAAACCACCCTCAACCTATCATTGTATCCCGTATCCAGCACGGTCATGCCCATCCACCACATCCATGTTCACCCCATTCCACAATGGCCACGGTGACCAAAAGGGTCGTGGTGGCCAGTATCCCTAATATAGTTTTTGCACTGATCTGACCATTTTCCCCCACTTAACCTAGTACTTACCCACCACCTATATATACCTAGGTGGCAAATCGTAGCATGAGGTTACACCCCCATAGCATTCATTTCTACCTCCTTTGAGCATTGAAAGAGTTCCCACCTACTCCCACATACCTTTACTTCATTTCCTCCTTCCTCTACCTCAACACCCTAGTTTTCTAGGGTTTTGACCATCATCCACCACCATTCCATGCCATACATCCACCTTGGGTGAAGAAGTGTAAGCTCCAACAACTAGGAGGTGAAGGAGTATTCACCACGTTCGATGCCCCCCTACTCCTCTATTCCTTCTTTCTCTTCTTTTTCTTGATTTACATCTATCTAAGCCCCTTGTGGTGGAATTTTTGGAGTAAAAGTGTTACTTTGATACCATGTTGGGGGAATATAACTTTTAAATTCTATATTTCCATTCTGTGATGATTTCTTTCTACATCTATCTTATTTCCCATGTTGCTTATTGTGTTTTATGCTTGAAAACATGAATTATTTGTTGTTTTGTTCTTGAAACCACATAAGTCTAAGAGAAAATGACATATGTGAGCCTATCTTGGGATTTTCTCCTAGGTCCAACTAGTGAATCCCTAACTAGCATCCCATCTTCTCACACATGTATCCCTTCTCTTTCTCCTAGGTGTGAGATCTAAGTAGCTAGTGTAGGAATGTTTAGTGTAATTGCCTATGATTTTTCTAAAATCTAGATGGTGAGTAATATGAGGTGAAATACCATCATCTCTACTCCCAATCCTACCCTTGGCTCCCAATTGCACTAAACATCCCCATCCAAGAAACCTAGACTAGTCAAATCCTATTGGAATCCCACCTATACCTTAGTCCAATTGAGCCTCATAAGGCTAGATAGAGTGTGCAAGGATGTACTTCCCCTTCACACACTATATCCTATACATGGCCAACTAATAGTATAGGGTGATTTCATAGCATTTGGCTATTTGTTTGGTTTAAAAATATAGAATGAATGATTAAGTTTGCATGTTATATCCTCCCTACAACTAGAACCCTAGTAACATCCCCAAATGACCCACCTCTCCACAACTTGCATTAAAACCTCAATATCTCTCTTAGCTAGTTAAATCTAGTTTAGTTGGTTGCTTTAATTACTTTTTTAGTTAATTGTCTTTTTTTGGGTGGTTAGGCCTTTCTATAGTAGTTAGTGCTCTTTTGAGCTTGCTAGTGCTAATCTTTCTGGTTTGTGATAATCTAGGCTACTAATTTCTTTAGTGTCTAACTTGCTTAGCTAGTGTAACTTAGTCTTAGTCTCTTGCTCTTGTTCACTTAGTTTCCTTTCATTGTTAGCTAGAATTAACTTGTTTAGGTTTAAAGTTAGGGTTTGTCTTGTTTTGTTTCCTTTCTTGCTTTCTTGCATGAACCTCAGTGTAATCAAACCAAAATAAACTTTAAACCCTAAAAAATATAATATCCACTTTAGGAACATAGCTTAACCTAACTTGTCTCTAGTGCCCGTCTTTCCCTATGGATCAACTGCTCACTTGACACTAACCTGTACTAAAATACGATAATGTGCGCTTGCAGGTGACATATTCTTGTCTACATTGATGTGTTAGTATAGGGACCATTATAAATTTAAAAGATCCCAAGTTTCTACCTCTCTCTTATGTGTGCCTTTGAGGTCGTGTCTATTCATAACTCAATTGAGTAGTGTGTAGTCCCAAAGCAAGCTATAGGGGGGCACATCAAGCTTTATGGGGCTGTTGCTGGGGCTTGAGGTGCTTTGCCTAGCTAGTTAGTGTAGCTTTTCTCTTCCTACTGTCCTCATAATTTCTATTCTTTATTCTTTTCTTACTTTTTTCATACTTGTCTTCTAACTTAGCTCTTGTTGCTTATTTGTGCCTTGTGTAGGTGATAGTGTGCATGCTAGGGCAATACTTGATCTCTACTGATTTTGTTCCAGTTGATCTCGAGATAGGTAGAAGGAGACGTCAACACTGACACAGACAACACCAAAAACATAATATGGGAGATGGGTATGAGCAACACCATGATGAAGAGGAAGCCTATCCCTCACCACCACCCAAGCCTCTCTGTGAGTACTTCTGTCACGACCTCCTTTCTAAAACTAACTCAACCATAGCAGAAGAATTTTCACATAATGGAGATCATGACAAATCGTGAAATGATATCATTAACCAAGCAAAATCCATAGAATAAAAAATAACCACAACATACATGGTTACATTCCATAACTAAAGGACTCTAAGTCCAACATAAAGAAAGTTTTTAACTAAAGACTTCCACATGAAAGACTATTGATAAAATATAACTATCTAGAATGGCATCCCACCAGGTAGGATCTATCCTTGAGCTTGACCTGATGTCCTTGAGATCTACTTCTTCTCCTTCTCCTCGTCTGCGGACATCTCATCCCCAAACCATGCAAGGCAACATAAAACTATGTGAGTGGCACTGAGTAGTTATAATAGGAAAAGTAACATATAATTGAAATGACATGAGATAACTTGAAAAAATTAGTGACTTAACATGGAGAACATGATTTCTTGAAACTTAATTGGATTTAATATAGTCTCTCTCTCTCTCTTAATGCACCCTCAATGCTCATAAGGCCAATTAAGGATCACATAAGGTCAGTTAAGGCTTACATAATGCTCCCACAGAGCTCATAAGGCCACTTAAGGCTCACTTAAGGTCGGTTAAGGCTCACATAACATGATCGAGAGCACTTATATTAACATAGAATGGTTTCTTATAGTTAACCATGATCATCATGATTTCTTGAGTAATTAGCATGGCAGTGATATTTTCAATGATAGAAGAATCATTAAATCAATAAGAAACATAAATTGATAGCATGAGCATGATTTTCTTGAGTATAATTGAGTAATCACATAATTGCACTTTAATTTACTAATCATAAATACATGAGTGAATAATGTAACCCATAACCCTAGAATTATACTCAGTGTGCATGATCCACTCACCTGAGATTGAGGAGGTACACTAATAGTAGATTAAGTCTTGGGCAATCCTAATATCACATGTATAATATAATCATGAATTAATTATACTTCTTTAATATAGGTGTATGATTTCTAATTAAGTATGGAATTTAAGTTGAAACTTAGGGTCTGGAGATAGATCAAGAGGTTCCTTATCTCGAGACCTTTCCAAGGAGTATTTACTCTTATTTTTCTGACATCAGAATAATTTGTTATGGACTTCCTAATTTCAACCAATGAAGAAAAATCTAGAAAGCTACATATGCAACTCCCTTTCTTTTAAAGCATCGAGCATGACTAACTATATATAAGCAATAGGGAAAAGCAACGTCAACTTACTAGCATGTAATGTTTTAAAAACAAAGAATGGGTTAAATAAAATAGGGAATGCACTAGTAACCTGTTCGATTAAACAAATCAGCACGCACAAAGCTTTATCCAAAATCAAATTGTGAGAAAGGTCAATAATCATGATCACGATACGGGATAGTGGAACTGCACTCTTCTACATATTCTCATTTTAGTGGGCACTAACAAAACTCATGTGATAGTTAATAATGCAATAAAAAAGTAGTGCTATGACTGAAAGTAGGAGCAGATGACAGAGATCCTGGTAAAGAAACCAGGCATAGAAGTGCCAACTACCATCCTCGTTGAGTTTGAGAAGGTCATTAAAAGTCAAGACACCAAACTGAACTAAAAACATGAACAAAAATCTAGCAATAGAGTTTCACTGACTAGATTATGAAAAACAACAATCTGCTCTGGCCGAAACAAGGGACATCCTTGCAATATATACATACCAACACTAAATTTGTGACAAGAAGACATGGAGATCATGATCTCTACATTCATAGGATTTAGCAGAGTTTAGAGACCTTTGTCTTGAGTCTCATGATCGACATGACTAGTGATAACACCCACCATCGTGACAACTTGTTTAGAAGAACAATAACCAACATGGAGGACAACTATGATGGAACAAAGCCTCACGACAAAGACTGAAGTGGAAACACAAAAATAGATCGAGGTCGAAGGAACAATTAGATATTTGCATTGCCCCTTAAAATTTAGCAAAACTGTGATATGCCAAAGAGAATAGAGACATGGGGCTCGAACTGGAAATATCTGTTTGAAGTAATGAAAGACCAAAACAACCATATCTTTAGATCCAAAGAAAATAATTGGAACTAGGCCATGTGTTTCACAGATTAAAAGTGCCCAAGATGGGTGGCTGGAGATGAAGCATGTGAAACATGAATACAGTTTCATGGATAGAGAAGATGGATGGAACGAACAGACAATGGGTGTAAGGATAATGATGAAAAGAGTTTGGGGAAGCTTACTGGAGGTTTAATTGGACTGAAAAGGGTTGATCTCTCGCTCAAGCTCACCGGTGCCGTCGGTGTTGCTCGAGTCTATGGTGCTTCTTCAACTGATCTTGACTCAAATTGACGGCAGAGGAAGCTTTCTTGGAGCCTGTGGTTGCTTTACGAGTATCTATCTCTCAGTGCGGTGGGGCTCTGTGGTGTGCGGGGGCATCATCAACCAAAATGGAGGGGATAGTGGGTGTTTTTGTTAGGAGAGAGATATAGGCTTTGTTTTATAGTTATTTGGAAATGGGATGATCTCCTTGTTTCATTGACGATGAGATAACAAGAAAATCGTTGAGGGGATATCGAGATATGGTCGAGTGAAGGATCGGGTCATGTTCCCTCCTCCGTGTGGACTCTGTGTGAGGTAGGGGACGAAGGCCCCTCCCTCCGATCATTATCCAATGACTCTTAAAGAGCCCGATTATCTAAAGTAGTGCATGATAAGCTGGGTAAGGTGCATTATCTTGAACTTTGGGGCAATCCTAGGACAATTGGTTGTATAATTAACCGATTATTATACAAAATTAACATAATCTCTTCCTTGTTTCCTAGTATCTTTTGGAGCATCTAGGATTATCTTAATCTAACCAAAATTGGTAGGTTTGATAACCCAACCATGAGGAATTCAATTATCTAATTAGATTTTAGATATGAGTTAAGGAAACATGCTTTATAAGTTATTTTCTGATTTAGGTAATTACCACATTAATAATTACCGAAAAGGATTTGTGTTACCAAAATTCGATGGAAGCTCTAGTATTCTAGTATCTACTCATACACCAAACAATGGCATACATTGTTCATGTATGTGGGTCTAATCTATTGTTCAACCCTAACTAGTCACCATTGCATTATTAGGGTTAAGTTTTGTGCATTAATTTTCAGTGATGTGAATAAGTGTTGATTTATGATTCATTCAAGGTTCACATGATATCTTGGTGTTGTATTAAATCATTTTGGCATACTAATTAAGCATGGTCTCAACTTAGATCGAAAAAAGAAAGATAAATTCTTTCAACTTAGAATTTCACCTTTATTAAATATAATTTTTTTGGGGACTAAATATGTTATCATTTTTATTTCAAAATCTTAAAATTTTGAGGGTCGTTACAAGTTCACCCTGGGAAACTACACATATACCATTGCCACCTTAGTTGACCAAATGTTGGGTCAACAATTCTCCATTCCACCAGCACTCCTTGGGCTCTTACCCACCTTCTATGGGTCAGAGAATGAGAGCCCATATCATCACATTGACGCCTTCTTAGAGACATGTTCCATCTTCTACATCCCGATGTGACTGATGATTCTATTAGGAAAACCTTATTCCCCTTCTCGCTCAAGGAAAAGGCTAAAGAATGGTACATGTCAAAGCCAAAATTGGTTACTTGGGTAGCTCTCAAGAATGAGTTTTGAAGAAATTTTATCCTATCTCTAAGTTGACACAAATGAGGAGGTATATCACTTTATTCGGCCAAAAGGAGAATGGGACATTCCATGAGATGTGGGAGAGGTTCCAAAAGTTGCTTAGAGATTCCCCTCACCATGAAGTTCCCATATGGAATCTTGTGCGATCCTTATACACCAGGCTATCTAAACTGGGTCTAACGGTTGTTGACTCCTCTTATGGTGGAACCTTCATGGCTAAGCACCCAGAAGATTCATGGCCTCTCTTTGAGCATCTAGCTGAAAATTCACATCACTGGGCTTCTAGAATGGGTGTACATTGTGATAGGAACTAGACTCATCCTCCACCTCCTCCTACTCTAGCTAGGAATGATACAATTCCCCAAATGATGAAGATTATAGCAAATATGATGAAATTTGATGAAGAATCAAGTTGGGAGCTCTACTAACCAATCCTCCATGGCCATTGATCCCATTGATTAAGATGTAAAATATCTACATGCTTTTGGAAAATGAAAGAACCAAGGGCCCATGTCCAAAAACCTACACTCCAGAGTGGAGAAACCACCCAAATGTCTCCTAGAAGCAAGGGGATGAAGGATAAGGACATCCAAGGTAGCATCAAGGGCTGAGGAACAACTCCAAGTTTGAAGAAGAGGTTCATGATTTGTTAAGATGAATTGATCAAGTGAAGATAGATGTGTCCTCTCATGGACAAACCATTGATTGGCTTGAGCAAAGGGTAGACCAGATTTCCATGTCACTTGACAAATCATGGACAACCCAAACTATTATAGTGGTTCTGTGAGCACTCCTCAAGGTTCCTATGTCCCACTACAAGGGCAAGTCACAACTTTCCAACAATACCAAGGAACTCCGCATCCATATGCTCCCACACCACCACAATCCAAATAGAACTACCTATATCCTCCACCTCCACCACATTCCTACCAACAATCCCTTCCCCTATATCAACTACCTCTACAACAGCCACAACAACCTCCATAATAGCCTCCACAACAACCAACTTACATCCTCCAAAATCCTAATCCACCTCACCAAAGACCACTTCCACCACCATCATCATCCTCATGAGCCCCCCCCCCATGAGTGTGGATGGTATCTATCATATGGGGTATGAAGGCTATTAAAGAACTTGTTGAAAGGGAGGGAAAAGTGACAAAAGTTCATGATGAAGACTCATTGGCAAAAAAATCTTATGGAGATTCTAAGAATGTCAAAGATTCTACTATTACATTTTTTCTTGAGAGTGCCAAGTGCACCAAAGTTCTTGCTACACTATCCTCATGTGAGAATGTTCCACCAAGTCCCCCACCATTACTTGAGAAGATGATGCTAGGTGTCCCACCTTCTATTGAGAAGATGATTCCCTCTATCCCACCTTTTCTTGCAGATGCATCCCCATGAGTTCTATTGTTGATTGAAAAGGAATAATTTACTATCTCACCTTTCTGTGGAGGTGCCAAGGGAACCAAAAGCTTTGTTGTCCCACCTTTTTTGAAGGATATAACACCTGCTATCTCACCACTCCAAGAGTTTGTAACAACATGAGCTCCACCCTATGAGTTAAAGAACACTCCCATGTTGCCCAAAGGTCCACAACTTGTTGTAGAAGATGTTGAATCAAGTGGGAAATTTTTCTATGATGCTTTAGAAGACCCCTTCCTCCCAGAAGAACATGGCCATACCATGAAGCTTTTTAATGCCTTATATAAAGGAAAGGCATGCATCACAACCCTCATGTTTTCCTTTAAAGTTGTTTACACCAGGAAAGCAAAGATGATGATGATGCCACCCAAGAGGATTGTAGCAACATAGCAAGTCAACTTCTTTCTTGACTACCCCTTCCCCAGATAGAGGAAATATCCTAGTGTCCATTTCATTCCTTGTTACATCAAATTTCAATTTTTGGAGGACACACTCCTTGACTTGGGCTCCAATGTGAGCATCATTCCATATAGCTTGTTTGTCAAGATCTACCTAAAAATGATGAAACCTGTTGATTGTGTTCTATTGTTAGCTGATGGATATAGCAAGACACCTATGGGTATGGTAGAAAACCTAAGGGTGGATGTGGACGAGAATTGGAGTGCCAGTTATCCAACAAATTTTCTTGTATTGGACATGAAGCCAAAGGGTGGGAAGAACTACATCATCTTAGCAAGGTCGTTCTTATGCACATTGAATGTGGAGATCAAAGTGCAAGCTGACACCATGACAATATCCTATATGATGAAAAAGCTAGATATATTCATGTTCACTACTGAAGAAAGGTAGAACATAATCGA
The DNA here is from genome assembly GCA_963693085.1 of Alisma plantago-aquatica. Classification (NCBI taxonomy): domain Eukaryota; kingdom Viridiplantae; phylum Streptophyta; class Magnoliopsida; order Alismatales; family Alismataceae; genus Alisma; species Alisma plantago-aquatica. The sequence continues at coordinate 1,150,688,129 of OY856411.1, read as the reverse complement.
TGAGGACCTTTGCAACAACTTGGACTATACTAACTTTTGTGAGTGTTGGGTGGCAAATAATAGATACAAAACATCACATGTTCCTTGGGATGAAGATCATGTGGTAAAAACTTTGGAGTGGGTCACTTTGGATGAGAAGGAGGACACCTCAAATGTGGTCACATGATGGTGGAAGAACAAAAAGCCTGGATGAATGCTCTAAACTTAGAACTAGTGTGAGGCAACCTACGTAGGTTTGATATTCTCAAAACCCCTTTTCTTGTTACACTTTTGTTTTTCCAAGAAATACACACACCATACTTGATGGTTTCTTCTATCTGTGAATCATCTTAGATTAGGTACAATAGAGGAAAGATGATGCATGGAGGAGCCAACCAAGAAAGAGATCAAGTTTGAAAGGAAAAACTGAAACTAGGGAAAAAGCTACAGGAAAGCGACCAACACATCATTCCACACGTCCGATCATGTTGCTGGCAAGTCAACATGAACATTTTGCACAACACGACATTGGTGGTCTTGCCCTGCTCACCTAATTCTATGCTGATCAATCCACCTCTTGTCTTTTGTCTACCATGACTCCATACCATGTACCCTATTATTCTAAACTTCTACTTCATCCTAAGGACAACATGGTTTAAAAATTTTGGTTGGTAGGGCAGTAAGCCCTTCCTTTGACTCATTTTTCTCTATGTACCTTGTTCTAAAGTTTAACTAAAATGACCAAATAGTCTAACTAACTCTTACATTTATCCATCCATACTTTGCATGTTTGCTTTACATTCTTTTGTACCGTGTAGTTTAATTTCATGCATTTTTGTGTAATTTTTCAACTTTTCTTCCTTTTCATGCCATGCATTGCATCTCATGTAGATTTTTTTGGTAATTTTGTGTTTTTGAGCTATGATTTGATTGTGTTATGTTTTTCATTCCCTAAATGTAGCTTTTGATGTGATTGAGTGCAAGTTCGCACATTTTGACCAACTTTGCCCAAATTTAGAATGCCTTGCCCAAGAAGCATGTTTTGACCTAATCTCTACTTATTGAACTAAAAATCTGGACTTATGACAAATGCATTCTATATTATTATGTTCTATTTCTAACTGGTCTTAATTATTCACCTTCTACATTCAAATCACTTCTCTAATGTTTGTGAATTTTTTAATTGAATTGTGATTCAAGCAAGCTATGAACACTTAAGGGTTGTGGAATTCAATGATAGATGTATGAATTTCATGTTGTTGACTCATGTGGTGTGACATTATTTGATGAAGTGTTGGAATAATTTTCATGCGGGAGATCTTCTGTTGAAACCAAATTAGTGACCCCTCTTTGACCCAATTTTTCTTTCATTACTTCTTACCTCTCCACCTCATGAAAGGATGCCAAAGTGCACATATTAGCCTTGACCACCCTCCAAAAAGGTAGGAGTGGTCATATCTATATTCCTCTACTTCACTCTTACCACCATGTGACCTAGATACACCAAGGGCAAAGAAAAAGAGAAAAAAATGCAAAAAGAAAATAAAGATGCTCCTATGTAATAACATCTAAATAAAGAAAAGATGAGTACTCCTATGCAATAGCATTTCAACCTCTTGCACAACCTCATTTTTCTTTTTCATACCCATTGAGCTAGGTAACATCAAACCTAGCTCACTTCACCCTTTTTCCGTAGCCATGTGGGTCTCATAGTGTGGTTTGAAGTATGAGATTGAATGTATGAAAGTGAAACAACACTCCTAGTTATCTTTTACTATTACCACCATGATACGGTCTACCCGAAGCTACATGAAAACCATATGCTTTGATTGTGTATTGTGTGCCCTATATCTGAAGTTTGTATGCTCAATGCTTAATTTAGATTGGTTTGTGAAAGTGGGGAGGAGAGAGGTGAAACACGTGTACACAATTACCATTAAGCCCAATCAGTCAATAATCATCTGTTGCCATGCATTTATCATTCTTTTTTGTTGAAAAAACTAAATAGAGATTAAGTTGGAGTATACTTGAGGACAAGTATATTTTAAGTTTGGGGGTGGTGATGCAGCCCTAATTTAGGGCTCCATGTTGTGTCTTATTTCACCTTAATCACATCAAGACAAGTTACAATGCAAGTTAATTCCCCTAATAAATGGTTTTATGTCAAATTTTCTTATGCCTGCTCTTTGTGTGTTTTTCAGGTTTTGAACCATGATGGATGAAGAGGAGTGAGAAGGGAGGATCCTTAGGTTTGTATACCTAGGGATGAGTCCTAACCATGTGCTAACCTTCCATAGATGGGAAAAAATAATTCAAAGCAAAGAGCAGCTAATTGAAGAATTGTAGAGCCAAAGAGGATAGTTGGGCCCTCAAAAAGGTTCGTGGTACTTTGCCACAATTGTGGTTAAAATACCTCACATCACAGTACAAATCCAAAGTTCAACAAACTATAACAACTGAGCCACCATGGTTGTGGCCATCAACACGGTTGTGGTGCTCCAGAGCTACCACACTGTATCAGCTGCCACAACTGTGGTGAGAGACGTCTACAATGACCATCTGTAGTAGAACATCTGTGCCACCTTCCGCCAACATGGCCCTGTTATATGCCACGTGTATGCCACCTCTCACCCACCACGGTCATGCTAATAGCCTTGCAAAAACCACCCTTAACTTGTAATTTTATCCCATATCCACCTCAGTCATGCCCGTCCACCACAACCATGTTCATCCACTCCACAACGGCCATGGTGACCAAAACAGTTGTGGTGACCAACAACCCTAGTACAATTTTTGCACTGATCTACCCATTTTGGCCCCACTTAACCTAGTACTTCCCCACCACCTATATATACCTAGGTGGAAGCTGTAACATGATTTTGCACCCCCATAGCATTGATTTTTACCTCCTTTGATCATTGAAGGAGCTCCCACCTACCTCCACTACATTTTCACCTTCCTCTACCTCAAATCCCTAATTTTCTAGGGTTTTGACCATTGACCACCACTATTCCATGCTATCCATCCATCCATCTTAGGAGAATAAGTGCAAGCTCTAGTGGCTAGGAGGTGAGGAAGGAGGAGTTTGCACTATATTCTATGCCCCCCTACTCCTCTACTCCTTATTTCTCTTATTTTTCTTGTTTTATGTGTAGATAAGCCCCTTGTGGTGGACTGCTTGTGGAAAAAATTGTTACTTTGATACGATGTTGGGGGGATATAACTTGTAAACTCTATATTTTCATTCTATGATGATTTCTTTCTACTTATATCTTATTTCCCATGTTTCTTCTTATGGTTTGTGGTTGAAAATAATGAATTACTTATTGTTTTATGCTTGAAACCACCTAAGTATAGGAGAAAATGGCATATGTGAGGGTATCTTGGGACTTTCTCCTAGGTCCAACTAGTGGATCCCTAGATAGCACCCCATCTTCCCACACACATATCCTTTCTCTTACACCTAGGTGTGATATCTAAGTATCTTGTGTAGGAGTTTTTAGTGTAATTGCCTAGGAGTTTTCTAAAAGCTAGATGGTGAGTAGTGTGAGGTGAGGTACCCTCACCTCTACTCCCCAATCCTACCTTTGGCTCCCAATTACACTAAACATTCCCATCCTAAAAACCTAGATTAGTCAAATCCTATTAGAATCTCACCTATACCTTAGTCCAATTGAACCTCATAAGGATAGATAGATTGTGCAAGGGTGTAGTTCCCCTTCACACACTCTATTCTATCCATGGCCAACTAATAGTCAAGGGTTATTTCATAGAATTTGGCTAGTTGTTTGGTTTAGAAATCTAGAATGATGATTAGGTTTGCATGTCATATCCTCCCCCAACTGGAACCCTAGCAACATCCCCAAATGGCCCACCTCTCCATAACTTGCATTAAAGCCTCAATTTTCTCTCTTAGCTAGTTTGTGCTAGTTTAATTGGTTTATTTAATTGCTTTGTTAGTGAATTGTCTTATTTTGGATAGTTATATCTTGCTAGAGTAGTTAGTTCTCTTTTGAGCTTGCTAGTTCTAATCTTGCTAGTTAGTGATAATTTGGGTTCCTAATTGCTTTGATCTCTAACTTGCTTAGCTAATGTAACTTAGTCTTAATCTCTTGCTCTTATACACTTAGTTTCTTTGTTAACTAGAATTAAATTGTTTAGGGTTAAATTAGGATTTCACTTGTTTTGTCTCCTTTCTTGCTTTCTTGCATGAATCTTAGTGTAATGAAACCAAAACCAACTTTAAACACTAAAAATCCTAATCTCCACTTTAGCAACATCGCTTAACATAACTTAGCTTTAGTGCCCCCTCTTTGTGGATCAACCCCTCACTTTCCACTCACCTATACTACAATAAGATCCCATGCACTTGCAGGTGACATATTCTAGTCTATGTAGATGTGTTATTATAGGGCCCATTATAAATTTGAAAGATCCCAATGTAGGGAAATGAGAGCAACAAATAAGGCAACATAAAAAAAAAATTTAAAGCCCAATTCCCCTGGACAACAAGATCACATCAACAACAATGTATCTAGGAAGGAAAGGTTGCAAGGTTATGCCTAGTCCTGGAACAAATCCAACGACACTACCCTTGCGGTAACATCGTGCTTCTTCTTCAAGAAGCAACACACTCCTTCAACAACAACAACAACACTCAAACAATCATCTCCTCCAGCCTCCTAGTGCAGCACCATGGACAACGGTTGACAGTCCTTCTAGTCGCAAATAATGACCTACCACCTCTAGAGTAGTCCACGCAGACAACTGGGAACTCCACTTTGTGTTACTAGAGACAACATGAAGGAGTTTTCCCTTTTAAACGTCAACCTGCTAGAGTTGATACACTCTCCCATAATTGTCTCTCCCTTGCTATTCCTCCCTTTATTAGGTAGTATTTACGCGGGCTCTCTATTGGTTACCACAACTAGAGAGGACAACAACTATTAGAGCCAACGATTGTGTTCTAAGAAGCCCCCAATACCCCTCTATTTATAGGAGAGGCAAGGGTTAGGGTTTCCAATTTGTACGGGAGTTAAAAGGGTTGAATTCACAAATTTCCTAGAACATGTGCATGACGAACTGATCAGTTCACACACCTAACCAGATGGTTGGTGTGTGAGCTTGTTGGTTTGCTAAATGAATCGGTCGGGTAATGCAGTTTCATGTTCTGAATGGAATTGGTAATCAATGTATGATTAATGCACAACATGACATCATCACCAATCCTTGATCCAATCGAATTGGCAATCAAACTAGGCAATTCATCCCATGAACCGATCGATTGGGATATGTGAACCAGTCAGTTCACTATGTGAACCGGTCGTCTCACTCCCAAGTTCAACCATTGATTAACCAATGTTGATTGCAATTGACCTAACACTCTAACTGATCTATTCAGTGCCCAACCGATCAGTTCAAAGTTCAGTCAGTCAATTTTGAACCTCAATTGTTTAATTGAATACCTAAACACCTTTAATAATGAAATTAATCATCATTCATGAATATACTCCTTTAATCCAAGTGTATCCTATGTGTGTGACCCTATAGGTCTAGAATTACATTAGCAGTGAATGTGCATAACTAACTTACAACATCACAAGCAAAGAGTGGCATCTAGCAACACATCATTGCTACCCAAGTAATTCTAAAAGTTGGAGAACAACTTCAACCTACAATCTATGATTAGTGTTACCGTGATCTTATAGTTCCTTTGTCTTTGAAATCTAGATTGAACTTGAGGCATGGAATCATCATCCTCATCAAAATTCAATCCATGTTTCTTGAACTAGAGTTGACTATCTGAGAAGCATGTGAGCTCACATATCATATATTGAGTCACATGAGTATGTCCATACGTTTCTTAGTCTTGTTTATCAAGAAGCCTTGGATATCATTCTCATATAGGAGGGACAAATCCCATCTACATCACTCACACTCTATCCCCATGTGTTACAGTGCACCCAATCATCATCGTTATGGAAACCTTTATTCAGGATCATGTTGGATGATGCCAAAGTACATTAAAGACATGTGATGAATGTTGTGACTTTAGGTCTAAGAACCACAATCACCACTATCATTATAAAACTTGATTCTGACTACCATTCCATGGTCTCCATGTATCACTCTCATGGTGGTTCTACATGATACATTGTTCTCAAATGTACCTATGTGCTTGACTTGAAATCACATATCATGACTAATGAGATTTTATCATAAGTCAACGCACATTCTAGTCTAATGTATTAATTTTGTCTATTTTTCTTCCATAGTAATATCCTACTAGGGGCATAACAAGAATGTATGTACTCTTATCATACATATGATCTAATTGTCCATGTCATCAACTTGAAGATGTATGTCGTCGAGTAACATCATTCTTTAGACATCTACTATGCATGTGTCATCATCTCATGACTAAGACAAACTAATAGACAGAATTACCTTTATTATTATCAAATAAGTTATCCAATGCCAAACTTCATTCATCATATGATTGGCTCTGTGGGAATACATACCAATAGACTCCCACTTGCACTTAGATCCAATCACCCACGAATCTTATCTCAAGTGGTCTTTAGCATTTCCATTATGTTTTTGTTACGCAAGCACTTTTACAACAGGTTTATCAATGTTCACGTGAAGTCGGTATTTTGCAAGTTTCACATCTCTTTATTGTACGACATCTCATATGAGATGGATGTGTTGACGTATGCTATCAGGGATTCCTTGCCTAACTAGTAGCTCCATTGTTGTCACAATATTTCTATTGTGTCATAAATTGTTGAAACCTCACACAAGTTCACCCATATGAACTTCTTGATCACTACAATATCCTCTGATGCTCTCATAACACAGAGATACTCGACTTCTATTGTATATTTAAATAAATGTCATTATCTCATAACCCTTTCCATCTTACAATTATTGTTTAAGGTCAAACATAAACATAAATTGCGATCATTAATTTTATTTGTAATTTTGGAAGCTTACATTGATGTAACCTTTTACACCCAACTCTTTCTTATTACCATAACCAAGGAACCAATCCTTTTAGTGATTCTCAAGCACTTAAGGATGTTCTTAATGGTAGTCGAGTGACTGTCACTAGCATATGACATATACCCTCTCATCATGTCCAATACATACGAGGTAGCTGGATAAGTATATAAATATGCTCTCACCATCCAATACATATGAGATAACTAGATATCGTCTCGGCATGTCCAATACATATGAGATAATGAGATAAGTACATAACATTGCATATAGATCCAATTGCAAATGCATATGGTATCTATCCATGTGTTCATCTTCTTCATAAGAACTGGGACACTAGGCTCTTGAGAGACTAACTCCATGGAATTATGGATAAGTTTTCTCTCATTGAGTCTTACATGCTGAACCCTTTCAACATCTTGCCAATGTATGTGCTCTTTCTCAAGTCAAGAATCTTTCCAGATCCATCTCTACAAATCTCAATCCCTATCACATAGGATGTCTTACCTAAAACCTTCATAGAGAAGGTGTTTCTAGCCAAGTTTTAACATTTATAGGATAAGGACGTTATTCTCATCATCATGTGGAATATAAATATGCCCCCACTAAATCTTTTGTAGTCACAAATTCCGTCTTCATTCTAACTCAAGTCAAACTCTTTGATTGTCTTGTCAAATAGATGATTTTAGCTTTGAGATGCTTGCTTCAATCTACATATTAACCTTTATAGCTTACATACTTTATTTGCAGTATTGGATTTATAAAACCTTTAGGGTGTGTCACATACACTCTTTATAATTATTCCAGTTAAGAAATGTGGTTTGAACATCCATATGCTAATTCTCATAGTCTCGCTAAGTTGTAATTGCAAGCATGATCTTGATGGATTTAACCATGGTAACTGGTGAAAGACTTCATCATGTTCAACACCTTGAACTTGTTTGAAACTCTTTTCAATCAATCTACCCTTCCATGTTGGTCTGCTCTCAAAGACCCAAATGGACCCAATGGGTTTTACCTCTTTAGGTGGATTCACTAAGGTCATACCTTGTTGGTTTACATAGATTCCATCTTGGATCTCATGGCCTCAAGCCATGCTTCAAAATTTTCTCCCTCAATAGCTTCTAGGTAGGTTGTTTACTCATCATTTATGACCAACTCACCACCTTTTGAGCCATAAGATGTCATAATCTTTCAAGCTCAAGGTGTGTCCTACTTGATCTATGAGGTTTGCGTGTTACATAAGGAACTTGAGATTCCACAACATCTTGTGATTCTCTATGTTCCTATTGTACCTCTTTAGGTTCAATTTTTTCTTATTTGTCTAGAACATTTCGAGTTCTACTTCTACTCCCACTGATTCCTTTGGAACTAAGTTCTTCTTAAGGAATACAGTTATCCAGATTAATAAACAATGTTGTTGCTAGATTGGGATAAGAGTAATATTTTAACAAATTAACATTTATGTGATTTTGTGGATAAAGCTTTTCAAGAAACTATTTTCTTATATAAGCATTCATCCCTAATCACTATAAAATACATATCAGGACACCTCCCATGCCATATCTCATATGGTGTCTTTTGAACCATTTTAGATGGTACATTGTTTAGTGTTAAGCATGTGCCCAAAAGAAAATTGGAAGATTAGCTAGATTTTATTGATAATTGCACCATGACTTAAGAAGGTATGATTCTTTTTTTCTGATACACTTTCATGATACACTATCATTGTGTTTTAGGTAGAGTTCATCATGATACATTATCATGTCCTCCCTTGAAGGTTCTCAAACTCTTGGTTTAAAAATATTTCAACATCGATCACATCAAAGTATCTTAATACTTTTACCAAGTTTGTTACGTACTTCATTCGCAATATCCTTGAACATTTCAAGAGATTCATACTTGTATTTCATTAAATACAAATTTCCATATCTAGTGATAGCATCAGTAAATATAATGAGATATTGTTAACTACCTTTAGCATTTATTCTAAAAGGTCTATATACATCCGTATGTATGAGACCTAATAGAATAGTCATTCTCTGACTACATCTAGTGAAGATGCTTTTGTCATATTTCACAACAAATAAGATATTCATATCTCTATTGGTTGAATAACCAAAACTAGTCTAGGTAACCATCATATGGATTCTAGAAATGCATTTCTCATTTATGTGCTCCATATGAAAATGCTATAGGCATTCATTGTTTGAGTCATCAAGTCATTCAATATATGTGTCGTAGACATTCATCTTTAAAACTATCAAGTATAGTTTGTGAGACATAGCACATCACCATAAAGATTATATATTTTTAAAATGAAGCATCAATTTGTTCTTGTCCATACAAGATACATGATTTTTCATTAATGGCAGATACATAATAGAATTTAGTAATTTTATTACATGTCCATGAATGAGAGATTCCAACTATAGTGGCATCAACTCTTGCTCCGTACAGTTCTGTATTACTTCTTATTGGGTCCTGAAGTAGAGATCTCTATCTCTTTCTTCTTCCTTTGTTCCTTCAAGTGAAAAGCACAAATTAATTTTGCACTTACCCTTCTCCTTATCTTGAGTGTTGAAGACTTGGACTTTAGATTAGCCTCATAACTCTTCTTGTACTTTCATTTGCCCTTGGACTCACTCCTAATGATCACCATCCTAGTTTTTTCCTTCTTCATTCTTGATTTGGCATCAACATGCCAAATAGTTCTAACAACAGTTTAGGCAAGCTACTCAAGTAGTAACACTTGATAAACTAGTTGTATGATTCAGGAAACACTTGAAGAATTATATATATGGTCAACTCTTATCCTAAAAAAAATCCCAGTATCCTCATATGCCCAATCATATTGAACACATGAGGCTCTATAGGATCTCCCTCTGTCAATTTGCACTCAAACAATGCTTTGGAGACATTATACCTTCCTTGCTTTACATGTTTCTTAAGATGTGTCACCATCTCGAGAATGTCCATGTTTTCATGTTGTTCATGCAACTCATAGTTCATATAGCATAGCATAAGGTACTCAATGTCTACAACACATTGGCAAGCTCCAAGTAAGCATCCATTTCAGCCTTAGGTGCATTTGGAGTGGGTTCCTCTGGCTCTGGTCTTTCAAGGACATAGAGCTTTCACTCATTGATGAGAACATTTCTAAAAGTCCTTCATTAGTTTTGGAATGTTATACCATTTTGTCCCTTTTCAAGGACTTATCCCAATGTGAATGTATTTTTGTTTGACATTAGATTCTACAAAGAAATATTGCAACTTTTCAAAACATTTTGATTTTTTTTTATTTGATAAGTTAATGATATTAATTAGACCTTTAATTAATTACCGCTCCCACTATTTTGTTCAAATTGATAACCCTCATGTATCAATTTAGAAGACTACAACGTACAATCTTCTAGTGAGCCAAGATCCATATTTCATCAAATCATGAGTCAGCTTTGGTTGATCGCCCACAACTTGACTATTTAGGTAGACATCATTTGTCAATTGTATCTTATGAAAATCTTGGATAGATGAAATGCACAACTTCTTGCAATAATCCATCTATATGATTTTGATGCTTAATCCCATTAAGTACACTTAGCTAAGCCTGGCCCAAAAGCCAATACGATAGAATATGCACCATGATCTGGAAGAACCAACATATCTACCATCACACTTCCACGAGATGGATGGTGCACAACACTTTGGCATAACCTGCACTTGGTCGATCAAGCTTTTCATGTGTGTTGCTTATGAAAAGCATCTAAGACTTAATATTGTATTGAGGGGTTTTATATATAAGTACATATCCATATACAATGACCACATACTAATAGTATGTATCATATACATGTTGTAACCACAATAAGAACATGTAATAAATAAAACACACAAGCAATGGTTATGGCCATTCTATTGTAATTCCTTGGAGCCACAAGGAATTACTACCACCTAGGGTCCACATCAGATGCAACTTGTTGTTGATGAATATTTGTGCTTGAACTAATATGGTTTGATCCATTCAAATTGTGAACCGGTTGGCTCACTTCTTCGTCGCTTGGTTGGATTCTTGAAATGGTCGTCTGGTCTTCAGGTGCAGGCGATGACTAGACTCCTCTAGTCGGTCGGTTGGGCCACTAGCCGATCAGTTCATCCTCCTGTCATCTAGCCTACTCCGTCCTCCAAATGATCAGTTCCTCTCCTGAATAGGTTGGTTTGTCTGGTGCAGAACATCTTCTCACAATGAAGCATAAATTAATACTATCCTATTTCTTATTACATTGTAAAAGGGAAATCTTCAAGTTACTTTTGAGGATAAATAGTAACAAGAGCATTAGTTTATATTTGGAATGGAGAGAGAGGCTCGATACGTAGGATGCGTAAGAATAGGAATAAACAACCACAACCATGAAAACACAGATCTAGGGTTATTGGTCATAACGATTTTTTGCATCCACCATTAAAATCAACTTTTAGGGCTGATGCATGTGTTTTTAGTCATTATTTCAAGCTCATTTTTCCTTGATTTCATGTACAGATTAGTCATTTATTTTATTTATTATGCATGAAATGACTTAGATGGCCTAATCCTATTAAATGCATCAAATTATATGATTTTTACTATTTTATGTAATATTTTATGCATCCCAATTTCTTATGATAATTTTTTGTGTTTTTAGGTACAAGTAAGAGCCACAGAGTCGGTGCTACCGACCTGGAAATAGTCAGTGGTACCGACTTGATATTAGAGATCCATTAGAAACTCACTCAGAGTCAGTGCTACCGATAGCTGAAGTCGGTGCTACTGAGTCAGCATCAACAAGCCCCGACATGAATCGAGAAAACTCAGTGCTACTGAGTTGACGTTAGAGAGGAAAATCAAAAACCACAAAACTCGGTGCTATCAAGCTCAGTTGATAGTACCAACAGGATCAGGATCGTGTGACCAAACCTAAGTGACTCGGCACTACTGACTCACCTAGTCGGTACTACCGAGTCTTCCTGATCAGGCCAACCACAGATTTATCTCTAATCTAATGGTGGACATTAATTCGGTCCCTAAGTGCCTCCTTTGACTTAGGGGGACGATGAAAAAAGTAAAAGGGAGCAACCATTTTCATTGCATGATGACCAGAAAGAAAGAAAAGAAGAATCAAAGACTGAAGGCTTCGACTGAGGAGATCCGAGCACCTATGAAGGATGATTCAATAGTCGAAAGATAGTAGAATGCTCGCACGATAGAGGGGATCTTCCAGACGGGTGGAGATTTAGGGGTTACTTTAGTTTCTTCATGTTTTCCAAAAAAAAATTCTTTCCTCCCATGCGTTTGTTGATGAAAACTATGCAAGGCTAAAAACATGTATTCCTTAGGATCCGAGAGTCGCCCGAATTTACACTATGATTGATTTCCAAACATTAATATCATTTTTTATCTCTTTTTACTAGATATAAATTTATGAAAGTTTTATGTTCTACTTGTGCTTGATCACCATGAGTGGATTGATAGATGCTTAGTCATCTTGGGAGAGAGGTTAAGGGTCGAAGAGTGTAGATTTACCCATCTACTGTGCCTTTTGGGAAAAGTGGAGTGTAAGAGGGAGGAGAAACCCAGAGAATGACCGTAAAGCATCTAATTAATCAACCAATAATTGTGGAAGTGGGATTGACATTAGACTAAGTAGTGAATTACACTGTGGGAGCAGGTAATTCTGGCTACATGCTCCTTATCCAGGTATTGAGATAATAGATGTTAATGTGTGTGATATTGATTATTAATGTTGTCCATGGTGAAACCACTATCCTAAGGAATTCACCTCATCTTTGATTACTTCCACCTTTAATTCATTTTATTTCTACCTTTGTTCTTTCGTTCAATCGAATTCAACCATTTACAATTGGCTTAGCTAATTTGATTGTAGTTAGTAGTAGTCTACTGGAGAAACGCTTCCCCGTGTTTGACTTGGGCCTCACAAGGCCTTATTACTTTGATATGTTCACTTGTGTACTATGCACGGTAATTTCATGTCAAGTTTTTGGTACCGTTGTCGGGGAAGTGGAAACATCTAGTACTACAAGTGATGTTGACCACTCTAGGCCAATTTTTCTTTTTATTTTATTCTTACTTAAAAATTTCTTTGATCTGAATCATAAGATTTTTGTTGATACATTATACATTTCTTGTGCTAATACCTACTTTCTAATGTTTTAGGAAAACTAGTGCATGGTGCGTACTAGAGCCATAGAATATGGAGAACTGTCCTCACCAGGCTTTGGACAAGAAGAGCTCTTACAAGGAGAAAGGGATTTTGGTAGATATGTGGACAGGTTTAACTGAACCCCTCCACCAACACCTCCACCTAAGAGACCTACTATGCCAGAAGAACCAGAGATAGAAGAAATGGAGGGAGAGGAAGAAATGACAGTATGGGAAAGGATAAAGGCTTCATTAGCTACATCCTAGAAAGGGTCCATCAAATTCAAGCCATCAATTTGGGCATCTACAAAATAGATCTTGGACTTGTGGCCTTAGTCAAATCTCAAGTGTTCCATGGCCATCCCTCTGAGGTTCCAATGACACATATCAACAATTTCATGGAGAACTGTGACATGGTCAAGATAGATAGGGTCCCATCGACTACAATATACCTTAAGCTATTCTCATAGTCATTGGCAAATAGTACAAAATCATGGTTCAACAATCTAGATGATGAGATCATTGAGACATGGGACTAGATGATAGATGTTTTCTTCAAGTGCTATTTCCCTCCACAAAAGAAGAATGATCTAGTGAAGAAGATTCACAACTTCATATAGCAATCAAATGAGTCATACTTAGAAGAATGTGAAAGATTTCAGAATATACTGAGAAAAGTGCCTCATCATGGCATTGATCTACTGGGGCAAGCCAAGATTTTCTATTATGGCCTACACAAAGGAGAGAGAACACCTCTTGATAGTGCAGGAGGAGGCTTCTTCCTCAACAACAAGCCCACTTACTGCCATGAAATCCTCGAGAACATGTCTGAAAACCAATCATGGGAAGAAGAAAGAGAGCCACCGACAACCATCAAGAGTGTGGGGGAATCCAAGGCGATATCTACGTTGAATGAGAAGTTAGATCTTATTGCTAAGAAGATATGTGATACAAATAGAGTTCTGACTGAGGAAATAGAAGAAGAGTGCAAGTATGTATGCCAGGGGCAATACAGGAACAATGATTATTCTTGAAGGAAAGACCCCAAATTTTCTTGGAAAGATCCTAACAACTTCCAACAGGATCCATCACAGGTGGAGCAACAACATCCTAAGACACAACAGTATGGCCAAGTGCAGTATCAACCATAGAAATAGAAAATTGACAAGATTGAAGAAATGTTGGGTAAGATGTTGAGTCAGAATGAGTTGTAGATTGCACAAACTCAAAGGGATCTTAAAAATCAAGGGGCATGTATTCACAACATAGAGACACAAATATCTTAGATAGCGGCATATGTTAGTGCATTAAAGCCACAATCCCAATAAGGATTTCTGGCGTACACCAATGTACCTTCTGAGAACCAACATGTGAAGGTTTTGCTGCTCCGCAGTGGCAAGAAACTACTAAATGACGCATCACACGAGGTAGTTACTGAAGAAGCTATGAATCAAACTATACCAATCAATGTATAAGAACCAGGCATGGCAGCGTAGGAGAAGACGACAGAGGAGCAAGTTGATGAGGTTGGGGGTAATAAAACTTAGTATTATATTTCACCTCACTAGTGGGAACCAGTAGTTTCAGTGCCCTTTCCAAACAATTTGAAAGCAACTAAGATGGACTGTTAGTTCAAGAAATTTCTAGACAATTTTTGGAAGTTATCTGTGAACATTCCCTTGATAGACGCTATTGAGCAGATACCATATATGGGAAGTTTTTGAAGGATATAATTACAAATAAGAGAAAGATATCAGAGTCTGATGTTATGGTTTTGAAAGAGCAGGTTAGTGCCTTCATGTTAGGGACACTACCTCCTAAAATATAGGATCCATGATGCTTCAATATCACATGCTTCATAGGCAAGACAAAATTTGGAGAGGCTCTATGTGATTCATGGGAAAGTATAAATTTGATGCCTCTATCTACCTTCAAGAAGCTTGGACTTAAGGAATCTAGGAAGAGTAGCATGAAAATCCAGTTGGTAGACAATTTCGTAGTTAAGCCATATGGTATATGTGAGGATGTCCTCGTGAAAGTGGATAGGTTCGTCTTTCCGACAGATTTTATTGTGATGGAAATGCATGATGACCATGGCAATGAGCTTCTACTTGGAAGACTGTTTTAAGATACAATAGATATGATATTTGAAATGGGAAGAGGATGTCTGACTGTGGGAATCCAAGATGACAGGTTTGAGATCAAGATACCGGAGCACTCTAAAACCATAGGAGATAAGGAGCAATGCAACCAACTTCAGCACGTGGATGACAAGTTTTCTCTATTTCTAGGGAATTCGTTCTTGGATATGGCCCATGTTATGACTAAAGTAGAAAGAGGTACTCTAGTGGTGGACATCCTAGAAAATACAAAGGTAATCTCACTGACTCAAGTAATGCGCTATCTAGACTATGAAGGAGATGACTACGACCCTATTGCCGAGGAGGAAGCCATAGTTGATTTTGTGATAGAGTCATCACCCAAGTTACCCTTAGGAGCATACTTGATGAATAGAATGGAGGAAAAAATATGAAAAAACCATCTAGAGGAGTGTGTTTTGATGCTGAAGGTAGTACCTTGCTACTATGAAAGGCACTTTGAGGACCTTGGACCACCACCCCCACCATTGGTCCCATCTCTATTCAGCCCACCAAACTTGGAGCTGAAGCCATTACTGCCACACCTGAAGTATTTCTTCTTAGCTACAGAGGAAAAGCTCCCAGTGATTATATCATCTTCTTTGAGTGGTGAGGAGGAAGGAAAGTTACTCACGATGCTGAAAAACCACCAAGCTACATTTGGGTGGTCCATAACTGACATTAAAAGGATCTCTCCAACTTTGTGTCAACACAAGATCCAACTCGAAGAAGGAGCCAAGGAAATCGTTCAACCTCAGAGGTGTCTCAATCTGATTATGACTGAGGTGGTGAAGAAGGAAGTTGTCAAGCTACTTTCGGCAGGTATAATCTACGCAATCGACTCAATGTGGGTTGGTCCTACTCAGGTAGATCCTAAGAAAGGGGGGATCATGGTCACTACTAATGTGGCTAATGAATTGATTTCTACTAGGCTAGTGACGGGATGGAAAGTGTACATAGATTATCATCGTTTGAATGTAACCACTCTTAAAGATCATTTCCCTTTACCCTTTATTGACCAAATCTTAGAATGATTAGCTGGTCGTTCACATTTTTGCTTTCTTAACGGGTATTCTGGGTATAATCAAATTTCCATTGAGCCTAAGGATCATGAGAAATCCACTTTCACCTGCCCTTATGGAACATTCGCATACCGACAGATGCCTTTTGGTCTTTGTAACGCCCCAGCTACATTTCAACGTTGTATGCTCGCCACTTTTTCTGACATGGTAGAGCGGTGCTTAGAGGTTTTTATGGATGATTTTTTTGTGTATGGGGAATCATTTAATGATTATATATATAAACTTAATAGGGTGCTATAGAGATGTGAAGACACTCACCTAATTCTAAACTAGGAGAAGTGTCACATGATGGTAAGTGAAGGGATCATCCTTGGACACATGGTGTCTGGTAAGGGCATGGAAGTGGATCTAGTAAATATTGAAGTCATCTCCGCACTACCTCCACCAACATCAGTGAAAGGAGTGAGGAGCTTTTTAGGAGATGCTGGATTCTACTGCCATTTTATCAAGGATTTCTCAAAAATTGCCAAGCCTTTGTCTGATCTTTTTGAAAAAGACGTCGAGTTTTCCTTTGATGACTGATGTTTAAAAGCCTTTGAATTCCTAAAAGAAAAATTGATCTCCACACCTATTGTGTAGGATCCTAACTGGAGCCTTCCCTTTGAGCTGATGTGTGATGCATTAGATTATGCAGTAGGAGATGTGTTTGGTCAACGCATGGACAAGACTCCAACTGTCATATACTATGTGTCAAGGACTTTGAATGATGCACACTTGAATTACACCATTACAGAAAAAGAATTGTTGGCAGTAGTGTTTGCTTTTGCAAAATTCCGCCACTACCTAGTTGGGGCTAAAGTGATAGTTTGGACTGACCATGCTGCTATTAAATACTTGTTACAAAAGAAAGACACCAAACCTAGATTGATTAGGTGGACTCTTTTTCTTTAGGAATTTGACATTGAGATTAGAGACAAGGTAGGGGTCGAGAATGTGTAGCCGATCATTTGTCTAGGTTGGAAAGGAAGACAAAAAAGATATAGCCATCCCCATTATTGAGGAATTCCCAGATGAGAAATTGTTTGCAATTAAAACTGATGATCCTTGGTTTGTAGGTATTGTTAATTACCTAGCTAGCAAGGAATTGCCTACATATTGGGGGTATCAAGAGAAAAAATGATTTTTCCACTCACTAAAGTTTTACATTTGGGATGACCCAATTCTTCTTAAGCAGTGTGGGGATGGGCTATTAAGAAGATGTGTACCCAAATGTGAGGTAGAGAGCATCTTGTCACATTGTCATTCTCTACCCACAGGTGGACACCTTGCGAGCTCTAGGACTGCTGCTAAAGTCTTGGAGAGTGGGTTTTATTGGCCTACCTTATTTAAGGATGCTCACAACTTTGTTTATCATTGTGACGCATGTCAATGTGCAGGTAATATCTCTAAGCGACATGATATTCCCTTGAATGTGTTTCAAAAAGTTGATGTTTTTGATCTTTGGGGTATAGATTTCATGGGCCCATTTGTGTCATCTAATTTCAATCTATATATTTTACTTGTAGTTGATTATGTGTTTAAGTGGGTGGAAGCAATTCTGACCCACACTAATGATGTGCATGTAGTGTGCAGGTTTGTGAAGGAATACATTTTTAGTAGGTTTGGTGTCTCCTACCTAATTATTAGTGATGGTGGTTCCCATTTCACTAATAGGAAGTTTGGAGCTCTTTTGAGCAAATATGGGGTGAAGCACTGAGTAGGAACTCCTTATCACCCATAGACTCAAGGACATGTTGAGGTGTCCAATAGAGAGGTGAAGAAAATCTTGGAAAGGACGGTCTCAATCAATAGGATGAATTGGAGCCATGTTCTAGGTGATGCTCTTTGGGCTTACAGAACAGCCTACAAAACCCTAATAGGAACAACACCTTTTAGGCTAGTCTATGGCCATTCTTGCCATATACCTGTAGATCTTGAGCATAAGGCTAAATGGGCCATGAAGAAACTGAATTTCAACATAGATGAAGCGGGTAGAAAGAGGCATTTGGAGCTTAATGAATTAGATGAGCTTAGGATGGATGCTTATGAAAGCTCTAGGATATATAAGGAAAGGACTAAGAAAATTCATTATAGACACATTCTAAATAGGGTGTTTCTTCCAGGTTAGAGAGGCCTCCTTTTCAATTCTAGGCTTAGGCCACATCCGGGTAAGCTAATGTCTAAGTGGAGTAGACCATTTGTGATTGAAAAAATCTTTCCCCATGGTGTTGTGAACATTGTAGATGGGAACATGTCATTCCATGTCAACGGCCAAAGGTTAAAGCATTGAGGTGAGGTAGAGCCTCCAATAGAGGAGATGGAACTTTGCACCATTCCATAGATTCTTGCCATATAGACCGCCTAGTCTAGGACGTTGAACAATGACGCTTGTTGGGAGGCAACCCAATCTTTATTTTCTTTGTTTTTATGCTCAATTTTCATTTTTAGATGTCACTTTGATTCAATTTCTGTAAAAATGGTACCTTGACTCATTTTTGGGAGTGTGCAGGGCTTTAAAGTCAGTACCACCAAGTTTTGCAATCGGTGTCACCGAAATGAGGTCAGCGTTCTGTCCACAACAACAACACAGAATTGGTACCATCAACTCTAACATCTGATACCACTGGGTCTCTGAAGATCTTTTGAGGGTTCATTGATAAGGACTCGGTACCACCGACTACTCCAGTCAGTTCTATTGACTTTTAGTCACACCCAGGTTCGGTATATTGAGTCTACCAATTCAGAAGCACTGACAAATCCCAACACTCAGTACTACTAACTCAAGAAGTCGGTATACCGACTTGCCACGTCTGCAATATGGGTGGTCACGATCTAACAACCATGACACACTTCATCGAGTAGTCGGTGGCACCGATCTGGCACAAGCCGGTACCACCGGTGGGCCATTGGTACCACCGACTCAGGGTGATCCGTGCCATCTATGCCAGTCAATCGTCAGCCGTCAATGCAACCGACCATGGATTGGGCTAGCCAAATCGGTACCACCAACTCAGAAAGTCAGTAGTATTGACTCTGTCGCGGTCAGCTATAAAAGGAGGGGTGGTGGAGCCATTTTCTTCACACCCTCAACATCCACACATACATTCCAGAGCAAGGCTACACCAGGCGTCGACGGTTTTCCCCGAGCTTCCATTCTCTTAACCTCCTTCTTGCATCAATGAGATGGCTCCTAGGAGAGGAGTTGTTCCCCCACAGGGTGAGTTGGTCCCCCGACCAACCCACATTCAACACCCATCCTCAGAGATAAGGAAGCTATATGAGGAGTTACAGACAAGGCATGTCATCCTGACGAGATATGGTGATCACACATTGATCGAGATGGCGAGCTTTACTGACAACATGTGTTGGGTATGTTAGAAGCAATAAATGGAGGGAGATAATCCTTTCTTCAGCGACTGGCAGACCTACCCAAATCTTTTCTTGGAGTTATTGGCATCACTTGACGTTCTTGCCACCCCTGAGTAGAAGATAGAAGGCAAATGGTGGGAAGACAAGGTCAACTCCTGCCTCTTCAAAAACAGCTACTCTCTCACACTGAGGGCCTTCAATCATATCTTCAATTGGGCTCATGTCCCAGAACGCTCAGTGCCATCCGACTTTGACTATGACTTGGCCTGGGAGCAGCTGACTGAGGTGTAGATGGGATTCTGGATAAACTGGCACATCAGTTCTATGACTGATATTGAGCATCCTTTTGCTCGTATACTTCACCGTCTCTCCGTCAACACAATCTTCGGTTGATCCGATCAAGCTCAAGGGAAGGTCTAGAATGCGGACCTCTACTTTCTTTACCGGCTACTGGAGGGGGGATGGTTAATTTTGGATCTTTTCTATTGCTACATATGATTTCTGTGAGGCGCAATGTAACAAGGAAGGTGTCGATCTTATTTGGGGTCTCATCAACCCTATTTCTATCCATCTGCACCTTGATCTATCCACCCTCGAGCCATTAGAGGATAAAACAAAGCTGGACCTCCTTCAATTCCACGAAGCACATCTTCTCCAATACCATCACAATATACTCTATGCGCATTGCAAATGCCGAGGCATATTTTGGGAGAGGAGGCTCCCCGACCCTATCTTCAACCTGTGTGGGGCAGAACATCTCAGGTGGCCACTGAACAAGGGGGAAGCTAAAGATTTTCCCAAGGCAGTAGCTCATGGCGAAGACAAGAAGCATAGTGGCGACAACGACGATGAAGTTGAGGAGGTGGAGCCCACCATCCCCATGACCAAGAGAGTGGTCCCACACAAAAGGGTCCGCACATACACTGCCTTGACTTCCTCGGCCCCACCACCTTCCCAAGAGGAGAAAGACTTGTACAACATGGCAGGTATGTATACCATGCTGTAGAAGATCCAGACAGGACAACAACAACATCATGTAATGCTAGCAGGCATACAAGATATTCAAGGGAGGTTGTACCAGATTCAACAGGTGATCTATGAGAATGAACACCTTCTCTTGGCCAACCAAGAGAATGTTCATATGTGCCTACAACCAATGGAGCAGTACCAGTAGCCTTTCTTCGATAACTACTCGAACCATGGATACTTTGGGGAGTACCCACAACTGCCGCCTATGCTTCCTACAGACCTCTCATTCCAAGGGATGTTCCCTCCACACGACCCCAACATGCCACCTCCACCATTCTGAGCCCTAGTACCACTATTCCACCTCTTGGGTGTGAGTATTGACTATGCAAACATAGTCATATTCAAGCTTGGGGGGTACTGGAACAACATTCTATCTTTGTTTTTTTATCTTTAATTGTTTGTTTTATTTTAGTTGTGCAAGTATAGGATCCACATCTATCTAGTATAATTGTGGTGTAGTAAATGCATGATTTTATTTTTGAATAGATTGTACTCTCTGTGTTGTTGCATGAAAATGGTTATATCCTTAAAAGCTTGAGTTGTAAACTCTTTCTGTAACACCACTTGAGGAAGTGTTTGGACTAGTCAACATTAGGACTTAGGACATACATGAACGTTTGAATCAACTTGGGAATGTGAATGATGAATATGTTGAGTCTAAACTGACCAAATCATAATGAGATCTTAAATGAAAATAAAAGAAATAAACCTTTTGGTCACCCTTAACACATGTCAATTATGAGAGACACATCATAATATAAAGAAAGACATTGTCTCTTAGTTGTATGATTCCATTTCTTTTCCATTCATTTTTGACTCGACCACCTACAAAATTCATGAGTACTCCAAGCTATTTTCCTTGATTGCATTGCATGGCACAATAGGAACATATTAGTTAGTTTACTTGCATTTGAAAAAGGAAGAAAAACATTGCATTTGTATGCATCAACTTTAGTGCATACCATCTTAGCTTGCATAACACACTTCATGTAGTTGCATATATTTCAACATCCCATGCATATTTTCCTAATCATGTGGATTTTAATCTTGAGTATAAAGCTAAAAGTACAGGGATATACCTCCAAGAAAATAAGAAAAAAAGAGAGGAAGAAAGGAGAAGAATTCAAAAGGCAAGAAGCATGAAACTTAGCCCTTTTAAATATATATATATATATATATATATATATATATATATATATATATATATATTGTTCAAAAGAAATGATGGGAAAGTGTATCCTACATTGTTTGTTTTAGTGATGATTTAATCCACATGTGCATTCTACTGAGTTGTCAAACAGAATCAACTCATTCATACATGCATCATCTCATAAAAGAAAGAAAAAAAGTTTTTTTAGGCATTAGGATTCATTCAGGGCATTCTTTTCATCCATCTAGGTTCATTTTTCTCTATGCATAAATAGGTTGGATGCACTTATGAATTTTCATTTGCCACCCATCTAGAACTATTAATTTCTCTTATTGGTAGGCCACTCTAATGATTTATCTCCTCATTCATTCTTATATAGAGACCTCCTTCCAAATAGTTGGTAGTTAGGAAAGAGAAATTTAGTGTAGGGAATTGCATAATGCACCAAGCGAATGTCTGAGTAATTATGATGTTAACTGCTTTCTTGATAGTGTCATTGATTGAAGGTGGACATCTTGTATGGAAGTTTTTGGTCACTTTAGAGAAGTTACTAGTTCAGTGGTCAGTGAAGGCTAGTTTAGGGCTGGATAGGTGGATTTGATTAAGAAAGAAATGTATGTGTTATGTCCATCTACTGACTCTTGTCAAATAGATCTGAGAGAGTGTTGCTCAAGGATGAGCAACATTTAAGCTTAGGGGAGTTTGATGCATGTGTTTTTAGTCGTTACTTTAGGCACATTTTTCCTAGATTTCATGTATAGATTAGTCATTTATTTGATTTATTATGCATGAAATGACTTAGACAGTTAGAAGACATGTTTTTATTAAATGCATCAAATTATATGATTTTTACTATTTTATGTAATATTTTACGCATCCCAATTGCTTATGACTATTTTGTGTGTTTTTAGGTACAAGTAAGAGCCACAAAGTCAGTGCTACTGACCTTGGAACAATTAGTGGTACTGACTTAACATCAGAGACCCATTAGAAACTCACCCAGAGTTGGTGCTACTGACAGCTAAAGTCGGTGCTACCGACAGCTAAAGTTGGTGCTACCGAGTCAGCATCAGCAAGCCCCAACATGAATTGAGAAAATTCAGAGAGGCGGCTCAAAAACCACAAAACTCGATGCTATCGAGTTCAATCAATAGTACTGACGGGATCAGGATCACGTGACCAAACCTAAGTGACTCGGTACTACCAACTCACCTAGTTGGTACTATTGAGTCTGCCTGATCAGGCCAACCGCAGATTTATCTCTAATATAACAGTAGACATTAATTTGGACCCTAAGTGTTGTTGGTATGTATGCCTTGAGAGACAATCATGGGATGATTGGTGGGATACATTAAGATTGATTTGACAAACATCAAGGCAAGCTTCCAATTCTTTCTGGTTCAGTCATATGAGATAGTGATAGAATAGATTGAATGTCTAGAGAATGACAATACTCAATGATGTATGCTTTTAGGTTCAGGACCTGAACGATGAGTTCATACGAATGCTAAGAGTTTGTACATTCTTATTATGTCCCTAGTCGGATGTCATTGTGGAAGGTAGATAGACAACAATGACACACAAGACTAGATTGTGGCATTGGTTGATGACAGAATCTCATTAGTCATGATATGGAGATATCAAACCAAACACATAGGTACTTGTTAAAGAACAAGTGTACCGGACATACCCACTGTGAGTTTGACACATGGAACCATGACATGGTAGTCACAGTCAGTTCTCACATTGATGGTGGTGAATGTGATTCTTTGACCTAAAATCACTACACTCAGCACATGTCGTTGGGTACACTTTGACATCATCAAATGCAGTCCTGAAACATGGGTTGTTATAAAGGTGATGATTGGGTGGCTTTGATACATGGGGCTTTTGAGGGGTGAGTGATAGATATGGGATTTGTCCCTCCTGAGGGAGTTTGATATCCATGGCCACTTGATGAGTAGGATTGAGATAGGCGTGCGCACGCATGTGTGAAGCAGTATGTGATATTGATGTCATACATATCTCCTCCAATCTACTCTGAGATCAAGAAAGCGAATGAACGTTGAAAGGATGATTGTTCCATGGCTTGAGTTCATTCGGGATATCAGTGACAAAGGAATTATACATTCATTGTAACACCATTCATGGATTGTAGGATAGAAAGTTGTTCTCCAAATTTTCTTTTCACTTGGGTAGCACTGATGTGTGACTAGGCACCACTCTTTGCTTGTGAAGTCATAAGTGTTATGGACTTTCACTGCCAACGTGAAATGGGCCTATAGGGTCACACACATAGGATTTAACCTGGAAGAGGAGTTTATCCACAAACGATGCTTAGATTGATTACTAAAGGAGTTTAGTAGTTCAATTAAACACTCAGTTGATTGATAGCTCAAAATCATAGTGTTCAAGCTGTTGGACCAGATGATTAAGAGTATTGGATTGATTGGAACTGCAATTGACGGATTTGCACAATCTACTGCCCCAACTGATCGGCTCACAGGGTTGAACCGATCGGCTCAAGTTGATGAATCGATCGGCTCAAAGTGGTGAGTCGATCGGCTCATGTGTCAATGAAACGATCGGCTCAATTGTTGAACCGGTCGATTCGTGTGACCAACTGAGATCGTTTGGAAAGTCAGAAGACTCTTTTTGCAAATACATATTTGTTTCACTTATACAAATTTGATTTAGACAAGGAATAATATTTGATTAGTTGAAAAAAAAACATGAAAGTTATTTTGAGTTGGACCTGGACCACAAACTGATTAGCTCATGCTTGAACCGATCGGCTTAGGTCCCCAACCGATTGGTTCAGCTAGCACAGTTGGTTGTTTTGTGGAAAATCTCGAACCCTTCTATTCCTGCTTTAATCTTGCATTACCCGGGGTAGAGAACCATGTCCCATGATCCTCCTATATATATATATAGGGGTATTGGGGGATTCTCAGGAATAACAACTCAGAATACCAGTTGCTCTGTAAAGTTGTCGTTCTCTCTAGTTGTGGTAACCAGGAGAGCACGAGCAAGTGTTACCCGATAAGGGAGGAACAACAAAGGAAAGACAACTAAAGAAAGGTGACTTGTTGCAGGAGAGTGTGTCGGTGACTAGTACGCCGACAGGAGGGTACGACTCCTTCCGGTGCTTTGTGCGACAAGGCGATCGGAGTTCCAAGTGGTCCGTATGGAATACTACAGAGGCAGGAGACTTCTGCTGCTCAGAGGATAGCTGTCAATCTTGATAGTCCTGGTGAGACCAGGAGCTGCACAGACACTGTCCAAGACCGGAGGTGAAGACCGTGCAATCTACGAGGTAACGTCGCCGAGCAAGCCTCGGAACAAGGTATGTCTCTACAAACCATCCTTCCTACGCGATTCCTTTATTCTGGGTTTGGGAGAATTTTTTTTTGTTTCCGCTGCCTTCTCTGTCTCCCCTAAAACCCAACAGTGGTATCAGAGCCACATCAACTGCTCTATACTTTAGGATTATCAATGTGATCGATTTTGGTTTGTCGCCTTTATTTATTGCATACGATGCGAATAAAATTGCATGTCCAATCCTAAATCCACAAATCCCAATATACATATATGATATGTAATATGAATGCACTCGATACACCTCGCCCTTAAATGAGTTTTGTGGTGGATGTATAGCGTGGTTATGGCTAATAAATCCTATGTTTGTGTGCTTGGTTGAATGTTGTTGCTTGCATCTCGGTCTGCACACCGATTCCCTACCTCCATTTCTTGATGTAACTCGAGATAACTCGAGATTTCTTTCCTACCTTTGCTCCCCCCGAATGTAACTTGGGGTTTCTCAAATAAAATGTAAATAGGATAGAAATTTTATTTCATGTTATGCCAAAGAATGGCGGAAAACCTGATGACGACTGAGACGATCGGTTCAAGGCGTTAATCGATCAGTTGGTGTTCTAGATGACCAGTTAGAGGAATGAGATGAGCGGGTGGTGGCCTTGAGGAGATGCACGACGACCAGTGAACCGATCAGCTGGAGGTGCCAGTTGATCGGCTGGTGACACCCAAACAACCAGCCTGATGGTGAGCCAATCAATCTTGGAGATGAGTTGATCAAACCCAGAACGGCAAAGCACAAAGTTCATCTTGTACAGGTTGCATGTGATGTGGACCTAGATGACCGCGATTCCTCTTGGCTCAAGGAATCACATTAGGATGGCCATAATCATCGCTTTTATCGTTTCACATGTTTTTTGTGGGATATAGCATGTATATGATACGTACTATATATTGTGGTGATTGGATATGTATATGTACCTATAAAACCAAATCCCTCATCTAAATATTAAGTCTTATACGCCTTCTAATAGCGGCACACATGAAAAACTCGATCGACCAAGCGTAGGTTACGCCAAAGCGTGGTGCGCCATCCATCTTGTGGAAGTGTGAAGGGTAGACATGTAGGATCTGCCAAAGCAGGATGCATGTTTACTGTGTTGGCTTTTGAGTTAGACTTAACTGGTGATTCTTAGAGCGTCTAAGCCTAGAGGCACAAAATGAATCGCAATGAGTTGTGCATCTCATCTATCCAAGAGTTTCATATGATGCAATTGGCATGATGGCCTACCTAAATAGTCAAGTTGTGGGCGATCATCCAAAGCTAACTCATGACTTGATGAAATACGGATCTTGACCCACTAGAAGATTATACGCTGCAATCTTCCAAATCGATGGTGAGGGCTATCAATTTGAACAAAAATAGTGGGAGTGATAATTAATTAAAATCCTAATTATATCGTCAACCTTTCAAATCAATCAAATAAGTCAAAATTGAGTTTTGGACTAATTTGCATATATTTCCTTTTATAGTACAAATGACAACAAACAACAATCACTTTTCATTATGATCGGTCCTTGAAAAGGAAAAGCTGAATGGGACTAACTTCCATGACTGGTTTAGGACATTGATAATTG
This sequence comes from Alisma plantago-aquatica, assembly GCA_963693085.1. NCBI lineage: Eukaryota > Viridiplantae > Streptophyta > Magnoliopsida > Alismatales > Alismataceae > Alisma > Alisma plantago-aquatica. The sequence goes on along the minus strand of OY856411.1, from coordinate 1,150,661,255 downwards.
TTCTCACTCAAGAGAGAAAGCTCTATGTCCTGGATACTCCAGCTCCAGAGGAACCAGCTCCTACCGCACCAAAGGCAGAATGGGATGCTTACAAGAAGCATTCTGAATATGCCATTGATGCAAAGTGCTTGATGTTGTGCTCCATGAACCACCAGTTGCAGAGACAACATGAGAATTTGGGTTTCATTGAGATGATTCAGCATCTCAAGAACATGTATGAAGATCAAGCACGACAAGAGATATATGATGTCTCCAGGGCGTTGTTCAAGTGTATCATGACAAAAGGAGATCCAGTTGGTCCTCACATGCTCAAAATGATTGGGTATGTGGAGAACCTGACAAGACTGGGATTTCCCCAGAGCCAAGAGTTGGCTACTGACGTGATACTACGATCATTGCCAGAATCATACAGTTAGTTTGTGATGAACTACAACATGAAAAACTTTGACAGGCCATTGACAGAGTTGTTGGGCATGTTGAGGACAACCGAGGCACAGATGAAGAAGGACAAGCCTAAATATATGATGGTGATCAGCAAAAAGAAAGGCAAGTCCAAGCGCAAGGGCAAGGGCAAGGCTAAGAAAGGTTCTGATGCTAGCCAGTAGCCCAAGTCGTCTTCAACTCTCAAGGCCAAGGGAGGCATGACCAAGAGAGGTAATTGCCACCATTGTCAAAAGCTAGGACATTGGAAAAGGAATTGTCCACTCTATCTGGAAGAACTAAAGAAGAAGGAGGAGACAGACGTCTCCACCTGAAGGTGTCATGAAATAAACTTATAACACTTTTGAGGTATATGATACCAAGATATAAAGTGTAAAGCACCCAATAAATGGGGCAAGTGTTTCCGCCATAGATAGGAGTACTTTAGTTTATTTTCAGCCTTGAAGGCATGTAATAGAGTTATGAACTGTTATTTCATATTTGTCAATGGATAGAAACACCTTAATTTTTGTTGCATATTGCATGACAATGATGGCAATTAATAAAGTTGATGTTTCAATATTTGTGGCAATGCCTTGTTTATCTTGTGGTACTTGGTATGCATAAGATAAAATGATACCTAAAAGTTATTGATAACTCAAACAATCAAATTAACATAAATAATTAGAAATTCATTTCTAGTTTCCATATGATGGATAAGTCTAGACTCTTTTGGTTAGAGAACCAGTAAGAGACATGAATCTCTTAGACATGATTAATCAATCTTCACTAGTGGTAGTGGGAGAATGATTATCCTATTAGATATAATACATGTGATGTATTTACATACCTATTAGAGTTAATGCTAGTACTTCAAACAGTGTTTAGAGAAATACCAATATGAATATCTTGAAGTGTTCAAGAATATCATAGATGAAGTATGAATTTGGTAAAGTGTTAATTCTTAATGAGATCAATGAATGAAATACTTGGACCAAATGTTTGAGATCCTTATGAGTAATTATGATTGTGTATCATAGTGAACTCATGATTAAGGCATGGTGATGTCTAAATCAACAAGGAGTCATACTCTAAGGAGTTAGAGGATGATTATCAAATAACTAATTTCTTCTTAAATAAAGAATACCCCACACTAATAAAGGACATTAAGAATCACAAGGAGTTGTGAGTTCTTATATCCTTGAGAGATACACCTCGATTATCTATGTGATGAGTTGGTCATGTGATGAGTCAACTATCTAGATGAATATGAGGAATCAGATTTTGAGTTATGGTTTATGACAATTACATCCTAAATGACTTCCATGTGAACCATAAGGTATGACCTTGATGGTAGCACCCATTGGGATGAAATCCATAAGTGTGAAAGAGCCTTAAGCGTTAAGACACATGGATAACATTTTGAGAAGGATGATGCTTGTTGATTGCAACTTAATGACTAAGAGATTTGGCATACAGATACTAAAAATGCATTCCTATAAGGAATAAAACAAGGATGTGTATGTGACACAACCTATAAGGTTTATGAATCCATTAATGTAAATGAAGTCTATAAGTTACAATGGACTCATCAATGTGATTGATTGAGTACAAGCGACTCAGAACTGTGATCTTTACTTTGATGATATAGTCAAAGGGTTTGACTGATATGACAAAGATAAAGAAGGGATCTATGATTTAGTGGGAGCGTATTTGCATTCCACATGTAGATGTGAAATGGAAATGTTCTAGAATGGAAATCCAAAGTGGAAATTATCTTTAGGGAAGATAGAGACGTTTCCTATGTAATAGGAATAGAGATCTATAGAGATAGTTCTCGAAAACCTCTTGACCAGAAAAGAGAAAGCATACATTGGCAATCTATACTGAAGGGTTCAGTGTGCACAGATTCAGTGGGAGAAACGTATCCATGTTACATGGAGTTAGTATCCCAATGCCAAGTGTCCAATTCTTATGAAGAATGGAAACACTAAGAATAGATAAGGATATATCATGTATGTAATCATCCCATCATCTTGCATGTATGGATATGGAAAGAACAAAATGCATTTATCATCTTGTATGTAGGACATGACAATATGATATGCTCATCCTAATAACTTGTATGTGGGATATGATGAGTGGATATCTGTCTAGTTCCAGTAAAGGTTACTAGAATATCATAAGAACTTGATAAGTACTTGAGAAGTACTAGTTCTATGGAATAAGGAAGAGTTCACTATAAAAAGTTACACTGATGCAAACTTCCGAAAAGGATAGAATATTAATCGCAAAATATATATGAGATATATAAAAGTGTATGTTTGTTGATAAATGGAAATGTTCCAATAAAGTCGTTTAAAAGGAAAAGTCGAGTATCCGTGTGTTAGAGAACATTAGTGGATACTATATGGATCTGGAAGTTCATGAGATGAACTTATAGATATTTTGGTTATTGATGACAAATAAGGAGTACTTGGTCACACATTGTGGCTAAAGGTTAGCAAAGGAATACTAGATCACATATTACGGCAACTCCATCTCATACGTGTGACGTACAACGAAGAGATGAGAGACATGTAGTTAATACTGACTTTGGCAAGGTGTTGCCATAACTCACTATGTTAGCACTAGAGCACAGTAACATGTGGGACATGTTTGAAGATCACTAAGAATATGATTCAAGGATGATTGGCTCACAGTGCAAGTGGGAGTATGTTGGTATGTATGCCCTGAGAGCCAATCATGGGATGATTGGTGGGATACATTAAGATTGATTTGATAAGCATCAAAGGCAAGCTTCCAATTCTTTCTGGTTCAGTCATATGAGATAGTAATAGAATAGATTGAATGTCTAGAGAATGACAATACTCAATGACGTATGCTTTTAGATTCAGGACCTGAACGATGAGATCATACAGATGCTAAGAGTTTGTACATTCTTATTATGTCCCTAGTTGGATGTCATTGTGGAAGGTAGATAGACAGCAATGACACACAAGACTAGATTTTGGCGTTGGTTGATGATAGAATCTCATTAGTCATGATATGGAGATATCAAACCAAACACATAGGTACTTGTTAGAGAACAAGTGTACCGGACAGACCCACCGTGAGTTTGACACATGGAACCATGACATGGTAGTCACAATCAGTTCTCACAGTGATGGTGGTGAATGTGATTCTTTGACCAGAAATCACTACACTCAACACATGTCATTGGGTACACTTTTACATCATCAAACGCAATCCCGAAACATGGGTTGTTATAAAGGTGATGATTGGGTGGCTTTGACACATGGGGCTTTTGAGGGGTGAGTGATAGATATGGGATTTGTCCCTCCTGAGGGAGTTTGATATCCATGGACACTTGATGAGTAGGATTGAGATAGGTGTGCACACGCATGTGTGAATCAGTATGTGATATTGATGTCATACATATCTCCTCCAATCTACTCTGAGATCAAGAAAGTGAATGAACATTGAAAGGATGACTATTCCATGCCTTGAGTTCATTTGGGATATCAGTGACAAAGGAATTATACATTCAGTGTAACACCATTCATAATTTGTAGGATTGAAAGTTGTTCTCCAACTTTCGTTTTCACTTGGGTAGCACTGATGTGTGACTAGGCACCGCTCTTTGCTTGTGAAGTCATAAGTGTTATGGACTTTCACTGCCAACGTGAAATGGGCCTACAGGGTCACACACATAGGATTTAACCTGGAATAGGAGTTTATCCACAAATGATGCTTAGATTGATTACTAAAGGAGTTTAGTAGCTCAATTAAACACTCAATTGATTGATAGCTCAAAATCATAGTGTTCAAGCTATTGGACTAGATGATTAAGAGTATCATATTGATTGGAATTGCAATTGACTGATTTGCACGGTCTACTGGCCCAACTGATTGGCTCACAGGGTTGAACCGATTGGCTCAGGTTAATGAACTGATCGACTCAAAGTGGTGAGTTGACCGGCTCATGTGTCAATGAAACGATCGACTCAATTGTTGAATTGGTCGATTCGTGTGACCAACCGAGATCGTTTGGAAAGTCAGAAGACTCTTTTTGCAAATACATATTTGTTTCACTTGTACAAATTTGATTTGGACAAGGACTAATATTTGATTAGTTGGAAACAAACATGAAAGTCAATTCGAGTTGGACCAGGACCACGAACTGATCGGCTCAGGTCCCAAACCGATCGGTTCAGCTGGCACAGTAGGTTGTTTTGTGGAAAATCTCGAACCCTTCTACTCCTACTTTAATCCCGCATTGCCCGGGGTAGAGGATTATATCCCATGACCCTCATATATATATATATATATATATATATATATATATATATATATATATATATATATATATATATATATATATATATATATATATATATATATATATAGGGGTATTGGGGGCTTCTCAGGAACAACAACTTAGAACACCAGTTTCTATGTAAAGTTGTCATTCTCTCTGGTTGTGGTAACCATGAGAACTCAAGCAAGTGCTTCCCGATAAGGGAGGCACAACAAGGAAAAGACAACTGCAAAAAGGCGACTGGTTGCAGGAGAGTGTGTCGGTGACTAGTATGCCGACAGGAGGGTATAACTCCTTTCGGTGCCTTGTGCGATAAGGCGATCAGATTTCTAGGTGGTCCATGTAGACTACTACAAAGGCAGGAGACTTCTGCCACTCGGAGGACAGTTGTCAATCCCGACAGTCTCGGTGAGACCAGGAGCTGCACAGACATCGTCAAAGATCGGAAGTGAAGACTGCACAAGCCGCGAGGTAACGTTGCCGAGCAAGCCTCGGGACAAGGTATGTCCTTACAAACCATCCTTCCTATTGTAAAGACATTGACACAATTCCTTTATTCTGAGTTTGGGAGAAATTTTTTTTGTTTCCGCTGCCTTCTCTGTCTCCCCTAAAACCCAACAAGTGCCTCCTATGCCTTAGTGGGGCGATGGAAAAAGTAAAAGGGAGCAGTTGTTTTAATTGCACGACGTCTGGAAAGAGAGAAAAGAAGTATCAAAGACCGAAGGATTTGATCAAGGAGATCCGAACACCTCTAGAAGACGATTCTACAGTCGAAAGACAGCAGAATGCTTGCACAACAGAGAAGATCTTCCAAACGGGTGGAGATTCAGGGGTTACATTAGTTTCTTCATGCTTCCCACATTTTTCTTCTTTCCTCCCATGCATTCGTCGATCAAAACCATGCAAGGCTAAAATCCTATATTCCTTAGGATCCGGGAGTAGCCCGAATTTACATTGTGATTTATTTCCATACATTAATATCATTTTTATCTCTTTTTACTGGATATAAATCTATGAAAGCTTTATGTTCTACTTGTGCTTGATCACCATGAGTGGATTGATAGACTCTTAGTCATCTCAGGAGAGAGGTTAAGGGTCAGAGAGTGTAGATTTACCCAACTACTGTGCCCTTTGGGAAAAGTGGAGTGTAAACGGGAGGAGAAACCCAGAGAATAACCATTAAACATCTAATTAATCAACCAATAACTACAGAAGTGGGATTGGCATTAGATTAGGTAGTGAATTACACTACAAGAGTAGGTAATTCTGGCTACATGCTCCTTATCCAGGGATTGAGATAATAGGTGTTAGTGTGTATGAGATCAATTATTAGTGTTGTCCGTGGTGAAACCACTATCCTCAGGAATTCACCTCATCTTTGATTACTTCCACCTTTAATTCATTTTATTTCTACTTTTATTCTTTCATTCAACTCAATTCAACCATTTACAATCAGCTTAGCTGATTTGATCACAGTTAGTAGTAGTCTACTGGAGAAACGCATCCCCGTGTTCGACTCAAGCCTCATAAGACCTTATTACTTCGATACACTTGCTTGCGTACTACGCACGGTAAACTCATGTCAAGGGTGACACATGTAAGTTGCATATATATCATATCATATATATTAGTTTGTGGAGAGTATGTAGTAATTAATCATACATGCACATTAAACGGTTTAATATTCACATCGCATGTAATAAAATAAATCCAATCATATTGATTTAAATCCCAAATACATCGTAAAATGATGTGTCTCTGATACCAATGTAGGGAAATCAGAACGACAGATAAAGTAGCAGAAACAAAAAACTTTAATGTCAACAACAATGTATCTAGGAAGGAAAGGTTGCAAGGTTATACCTGGTCCTAGAGAAAGTTCAACAAAATTACCCTTGCAGTAGCATCGTGCTTCTTCTTCATGAAGAAACATGCTCCTTCAGTAGCATCAACACTCGAACAGTCATCTCCACCGGCCCACTGGTGCAACATCACAGATAATGATTGACAATATCCACCTAGTGGTAGACAAGGACCTCACTCCTTGGAGTAGTCCACACAAAACAGACCACTGGGAACTCCACATTGTGCTACCAGAGCCAACGGGAAGGAGTTGTCCATTTTGAAGTCAATCTTCCAGAGTTGATGTGCTCTCCCACAATTTTCTCTCCCTTACTATCCCTCCCTTTGTCAGGTAGGACTTGCTCGGGCTCTCTATTGGTTACCACAACCAGAGAGGACAATAATTATCAAAGTCAAGTATTGTGTACAGAGAAGCCCCCAATACCCCTCTATTTATAGAAGAGTCTAGGGTCAAGGTTCCCAGTCTGTGCGAGAGTCGAAAGGGCCAAATTCAAAAATTTTCTAGAACCTACACATGGTGAACCGATCGTTCACACACCCAACTGATCAGTTGGTGCATGAGCCAGTCGGTCCACTAAACAAACTGGTTGGTTCATGTAGTTTCCTATTCTAAATCAAATTGGTAATCAATGTATGATTAATGCACAACATGACATCATCACCAATCCTTGATCCAATCGAATTGGCAACCGAACCGGGCGATTCATCCCATGAACCGGTTGGTTAGGATATGTGAACCAATCATCTTACTTCGTGGTTCATCAATTGATCAACCAATGTTGATTCCAATTGAACTAACACTCCAACCGATCTGTTCACTACCCAACAGGGTCAGTTCGTAGTGTGAACTGGTTGGTTCAAAGTCTAGTCAGTCAATTTTGAACCTAAGTTGTTTAATCGAATACCTAAACACCTTTAGTAATCAAATTAAATACCATTCATGAATATACTCCTTTAATCCAAGTGTATCCTATGTGTGAGACCTTATAGGTCCATAATTATGTTGGTAGTGAATGTTCATAACTAACTTACAACATCACAAGCAAAGAGTGGCATCTAGAAACACATCATTGATACCCAAGTAACTCGAAAAGTTGGAGAACAACTTCAAACTAAATTCAGGATTAGTGTTACAGTGATCGGATAGTTCCTTTTTCTCTAATATCCTGATCAAACTTGAGGTATGGAATCGTCATCCTCATCAACATTGAATCCATTTTCCTTGAGCTAGAGTAGACTATCCAAGATGCACCTGATCTCACATAGAATATAGTGATTCACATGAGTATGGACATACATTTTTCAGTCTCGCTTATTAAGAGGCCCTAGATATCATTCTCATGTAGGAGGGACAAATCCCACCTACATCACTCACAATCTATCCCCATATGTCATAGTTCACCCAATCATCACAGTTATGGCAACCCTTATTCAGGATATGAACAACATGTGATGAATGTAGTGACTTCAGCTAAGAACCATAATCTCCACTATCATTATGAGAGTTGATTCTGACTACCATTCCATGGTCTCCATGTATCACTCTCATGGTGGGTTTGTCCAAGACATGGTTTTCTAGCATGTACCTGTATGCTTGACTTGATATCACATATCATGACTAATGACATTCTGTCATCACTCAACAAACACTCTAGTCTTATGTATTACTATTGTCCATTTTGCTTCCATAATAATATTTGACTGGGGACATAACAAGAATGTATGTACTCTTATCATACATATGATCTCATTGTCTAGGTCCTCAACCTGAAGACATATTTCACCAAGTAAGATCATTCTTTAGACATCTACTATGCATGTGTCATCATCTCATGACTGAGACAAATATAATAGATGTAATTACCTTTATTATTATCAAATCAGGTATCTAGTTCCACATTCGAATCATCATATGATTGGATCTCTCGGCATACATACCAACAAACAAGTGTCTGCCTCTCTCTTATGTGAGCCTTTGGGGTTCATAACTCAATTGATTAGTGTGTAGCCCCAAAGCAAGCTATAGGGGGAGGCACATCATTGTAGATTTTTAGATACCCATGGAAAATAGATTGAGTCATGCCAGCAATGATCATAGGAGGGATACATTAGTCTTGGTAAGGCACTAAAAAGATCAGAACAATGAGAAATATAAGTAGATGTGCCTGAGTCAATGACCCATTTATTTTTACTCTAAACAACAAGAGATGTAAGTAAAGTAGAACAACCTCATTTTTGGGGAATTGGTTGGTGAGGATATATGAGCATGGAGGATTTTCTCAAACTCCAAGAAGATCTAGTCAACCATGGGTTGGGTTTAACTGGAGGTAGCAACAGTCAAATTCTCTGAAGCATTAAATGTGACCTGGTTTACCCAGGCAATTTCACCATATTTTTTCAGCAATTGTCTTTAGTGTGGTTCGTCCACCCATAGAAGTTGCCAAACCTATTATTAGTAGAAAGTTGATGTTGTCCTCATCTAGGGTCATAAGGAGAACCAAATATAGGGTACCAGAAGCACAACCACCATGACAGTGATTATGACCATGTCCTCGTCTTTGACCCAAGTCATAGGAGTAGACAACAAGAATTGAATGATCACAAGAAGTAGCAGATAGGGAAGATATGGAAGGAATGTGTTGAACACACTAGAGAACATCCATTAGTGTAGGTACGTGATCACTAAATAAGATATGGCCAACAACACCCAAAAAGGATGAAGGGATACGAACCAAGAATTGAACTAACTGAAGTTTTTTGTGTTGCCTGTGAATTTCTTTAATGTTAGAAGAGAGGGGATGGTATACTTTGTATTCATCCTAGAGTTTCAAATGATGGTTAGAATAATCTTCTACAAATCCATTAGTGGAATACTCCTTCTTTCTAGATTTTTGAAGATCTCAAAAATATTCTTTGGGTTCTACTGATGAGAATACACACGAGATAGCTAATCCCACATAGCTTTGGAATTTTGAAGTGAAGGAGAGACCAGATGATGTTCAGTTTGACACTATTCACTATCCATGTCATAATGCTAGAATCATCATTAGACCATTGTGTACAGGCATGCTTGGCTTTTACATCAACTGTAGTAGTAGGAGGGATTAGAGCATCGACATAAATGTGGAAATATAACCATTGGGTTTTAATAAATAGTACAAACAATGCCGACCAAAGGTGGTAGTTTGTTCCATCTAGTTTCCCGATCGTCACACACAAAGATCGAGGAGGATATACAATCACCATGAAATCTAGAGTACATAGATAAGTTGAAAAATTAGCAGCATATCTAGATCAACATCTTTAAGAAACCCTCACTGGGAAGTATATAGCAACAACAGTTTAACAAATCTGAAAAACTCACATAGGAGTAGGAGAAAGCAGCATCAGATCAAAACAGATCCAAGAGACCCGCATAGGGGCAATAGATAGTAGCAACATATTTGGATCAATAGATCTGTGGAACCCACCTAGGCGTAGTTGTTGGATTAAATGCACAAGTTTTAATACTTGTAACTCGAGCACTACCCCACAAGTATGCGGGTGCCTATAGTATATTGAGGTCGTCCAAGGAGCAAGGTATTGTTAGGCACAAGAGTATTACACTTCAACAATCTAGATATTTTTAACAAGAGAGGTTTTGTTTAGTTAACTAAGCAATCAAAAGGAAATGAACTAGAACAAAAATCACTTGTATTAAGGATCAAATTGAATTGGGGATTCTTGAGAATAAGGTTTCACATCCATATCATAACGTGAAGAACAACGATGTTTGACAATGATAGAAATGACACAAGGGAGATAAAGCACATCTCCTTAATCTTATGCATATCTTTCCCGATTATACAAAGAGTAGAAATCAAACATACAAAGTGGCCAACAAAGCATGTAAGAAGAATTAACACTGATGAACCTTAGAACAGCGAAACAACTAGCATTATATATGAACTTCGTGTTCAACAATGTTATGACATGGGAGTTACTCCTCAATTCCTAAGAACAAGATATCTACTCATCCATGGTTGTAGAAAGTAGTTACAAGTAGTAGAAAGTAGTACTATACATCATAATAGAAGGAAATAAACTTGGATGTCTATGGAAGAAGGAAGATAGACTTGGAACTCCGGTAAAGGATTCAAAAATCCTTCCTTGATATTGGAAAATATCCACAAAGCTTCACTTCGGAGTAGAGAGAAGAGAATGGTGGAGATCCTTGCTACAATTGGTGGAGAAGAAAAAAGAAGAAGAAGTTTCCCTCCCGAGAAACTAACTTTTCTCCTTTAGAATGCCTCCAAATCCTCCCTTGCTTGAGTCTCGCTCCAAAAGGTCTGAAATAGATTGTGGTAACTATCCCAAGATGATTTGGGGTTGTATATATAAGTGTGAGATAGTTAAATTCATGTTTGAGTGAAATATACAAATCCCACGATGTGTTGGATGGCCAACACGGTGTGTTCGACGTGATAACTGAAGTCTGGATCAAGTTCTAGAAAGTTACACGGTGTGCCTTTAATTAGACACGACGTGTAGCTACAAATCTGGGAGTTTTGAGTTCAATTTCTAGATTGGGACACAGGTTGTCGTTAATAAGGCACACTGTGTCTTTATTAAGACATGGGGTGTCTTTTTCTGGACACGAGACGTCTTTTACAGTTTCAACAACATTGGTTTTCTGAATCTCTAGATGATTGTGGAATGTGTTGATGAATGTTATGATGGCATTTTCTCCCCATTTTGATGCCAAATTGTTGTACCTACAAACCAAACCATAGAGAAAGTAAAGATAACAACAAAGTGGAAAATCTAGCATGATTAAGAGTGATTATTAAATGAATATGGTTTGGAAATGCAACCAAACGAGGTCCAAAAGATGATATAAAATAAGCATATCATATCCCCCTAAGCTTAAACCATTACTTGTCCTCAAGCAAAAATAACATAGAAACACAAATGAAGGAATTGTCAAGTCCATGCATAGATCAAATGAAATGAAGGATGTGTATAAGACCAAACCAACCATGGTCAACAGATTTATACTCATAGCCATCAATTCAACTTAAACACCCAAGAAAGAAATTTTTAGTTCAGAAGGGGTGGTCACAATTAAATGAATCAATCAATTATACAACATTAAGTAAAATTTGGATGGCCAAGCCAAACAATTAGTGGATGGGAAACTCAAACTCTCAACTATTAAGGATACAAATGATGAAATCTTAGTTAAAATTGACAATTTTAGTTGTACTCTCCTTCTTTCCCAAAAATAATATGACAATGGATTACATGATTTGGCACTCAGCTGCTAATGTAGGCTTATGCACACGTGGAGTGATGATTGGGGTATTTACTCTCTTTTAAGACATACCACCTAACCATCGTGGCCAGATCAGACTTACACTAGGTAGCATGATATGTGGACAGTTTATCCATCTTTTATGGGGTATGAGGGTGAAATAAGACAAAAGAAATTTTAAAAAAATTCCACAATATAGGAGATTCAACTAAATTGCAACATTAGATAGTTTGCATTCATTTGTTTTGAAAATTTCACTTAAATAGTGATCGAAAATGCACTAAAAGCTTGGCAATGGAATCTCGTATTCTAAATGATGTTGTAAAGTTGATTTACTCACAAAAATTGAAACCATTACATGTTTTAAGCAATCAAGGATGTGAAATATGAATGTTTAGGCTACAAGCATAAACCAAAGTTCAACACTTCTTTATGGCCAAAAAGTTTCATTTGATTAAAGCATGCCTTCTACAATTTCTATAAATGATATTTCTCACCAAAAGAGGACAATCAGTTAAGCATAGGAGTTCAATCCACATACAAAATATGGGTCTCAAATCAAACTGGATTTTCTATAAGAAGAACAAAAATTGAAAACAACAACTAAGAAAATGATGATAAAAGTAAAATAAAACTACACCACTATTGACCAGTTTATCTCCCCCTAAGCTTGAAATTTGCATTGTCCTCGCTGCATATAACAAACTCAAGAGGATTGCAACCACATACCTATCATGGTGAATGATGAAGATGGATGTACATTGATTTAATTTGAGACTAGAAATGGTTGTGCTAAGGATCTATGCCTCTTTGTCAATATATATTTTATTGGTCCCAAAAATCAACGTTTGTGATTTGCAATGGGAATAGTCTTCTAGATTTCAATGTTGTATGTCCCTTCATTGTCTTCTTCAAAATAATCAACATCCAATTCAAAGAGAACTTTGTCATCATCAAGCATTGTATCAAAGATGTGTTTCAAGGGGGCACTTGTCTTGTTTGAAAAATCATTCTTAGGATCATATGCATATTTATTTCTTTGAGCTTCAGCATCATGGCCTACATAGGAGTCAACAACTTCATATGATATTGTATGTGATGGTGAAGAAGAATCTTCTATAGAAGCTCCAGTCCTCAAGTTAACCGATGTGGATGTCTCCCTTGAATGTATTTTTGATTGATTACACAAGGAATCAGAGGGTGATTTTTCATTGGAAAGAGCTGGTTGAGCAATTTGATTCTCCAACATTCTAGTATGAGTGGCAATTCCATCCACCTTAGAAGAAAGTTGTGAAATAGAACCCTTTAGCAGCTCCCTTTGTTTGTGAAGCTCATCATTTTGTTGAATTTGAGTTGAGACAAAGGTCTCAAGCATGGACACTAAACTCGGCTTGGGTTGCAAATGTTGTTGTTGCTGGATGAAATTGCAACTGCCATTGTTGTTGAGCTCAGGTATCTCTTCAAATTATAATGGTGTAGAAAAACATGAAGAAGGAGTGTGTCATGCTGCTGCACATGCATCACAAATTACTCTAATGGATTGCTTTCCAAAAATATAGCTTGAAGAAGAAGGCTGTCTACTCCAGTCGGGACTCCATTGGAAATTATTAAGTTCCATGTCTTCAATAATGGCATAAGCATCCCTGTGTGATTTGTTCATTAAAGCACCATTTACAACAACATCAATAGATATCCTTGTATTGTAGAATAAACCATTATTTAAAGTTTGCAATAGAATTTAGTTGCTTAAACCATAGTGTGGAGAAAGACGTTGAAGGTCTTTGAACCTTTCCCATATTTCATACAAGGTCTCTCCATGCCTTTGAGAAAAATTGATGAGCTGAATCCTCAAGTGTGCGGTCTTTCTTGGTGGAAAGTATTTGGCTAAGAAAACTTTGAGGAGTTTGTCCCAACTGTTGATGGAGTTTCTTGGCAAAGAATAGAGTCATGCCTTGGCTCTGTCTCTCAAAGAGAAGGGGAAGATAAGAAGACAAACTGCATCAGTTGGAACATCATCTATCTTGAAAGTGCTAATATATTGCATAAATTCAGAAAAGTGGAGGTTTGTATCCTCCATTAGCGTCCCTCCAAATTGGTTCTTATGTATCATCTACATAATTTTGGGGCTGATAGAAGAGTCATTTACCTCAATTTGTGGGATAGTGATAGCCCCATTGATTTTTGTAGTTGCTAGAATAATGAAGTCCTTTAGGGGATGATTATCTTCCATGATTTGTTCCTCTTGTTGGGATGGTGAGGATTGTAACATACTAGATCTCGGACCCTACCCTGGAAGTTGAAATTTTGGACTTAGCCAAACAAGGTTGAAGGTTAGACCTAAATAAATGTTTAGTATAACCCCAATGAGCTAATGCATGTATAGATCACCTTAATGTAACCTAATGTTCTAACATTAATCTTAGGTTTATAATGGATACATAAAATATGCCACATAACTCATTTTAGTGGTAATATGAAGATAAGAAACTTAATTGGATGAATAATTTAGATAATGGGCCGTTAATGGGCCATATGACATATCTCATAAAAAGAAGTCTCAAAAGTATAAACAAATTTCAAATTCAAAATATACATATCAAAATTAACCTACATGTCAAATTTCATCTAATTTGGACAACCTTGAAATATTAGGATAAGTTTAGGAGAGAGAAAATGAGTAAAAGGCATAAGTAATGAATAATGTGATTATATAACTTCAAAAGATGGAAATAATGGAAAATTCATATTCAAAACATCAAAGATAACTTGTGGATGAAGTTTGGTCCAATTTGGATGTTGTTTGTGCAAGTCATGCAATTTTAGGTACATTCTGGACTTTTATGCAATTTACCCAATTGGGAGGTTTTCTTTGCAAATTATCACCTGAATTTTAATCCTTAGATATTCCCTTACCATTCTTGAGATTTTGAACCATGGGGACCTGGTTGCACCTTGGTTTGAACGTGTTTCTCTCCAAGGGCATTATAGGGATTAGCCTCTTTATAAATGAGCTCATCTTTAAAAGCTATCAACCAATGGGGTTATTTCTTTGTTCTAAGGATGGTGGGGATGTCCTATAAGTCTCCATGGGATTTTAGGACCGACTTTTTATATACAATAAGTCTCTATGAGCTGTCCTCTGGCATGGCCATGAAGCCCTAGGCTAGGGACACATGGAAAGCCCCATAGACACCTCATGCTTGCCCCCTTCTTTATAAAGCCATGCCTACCCCTTCCCAACCTCCCAATCTAGAAGTAATCCTCTCCTTCTATTTCCTTTATCTTAGAGAATCATTCCTTATATGTTTTTCCACGAAGTTTCTATCCCAAGGTAAAAGAGGGTGCATACCTTGGTGAAGAAGGCTCCTAGGGTTCCAAATTTCTCTATTTAGGATTTCTTAAGCTCCTCCTTGGTGATTTTGACCAAAACTAGTAAGTTTTCTCCTTTCCTTCCCTATTTTCATGTTGTTAGTCTTCCTTCCACCTTCCTCTAGGTCGGAACCCTGGTATTACATGGTGAAACCCCACCTAGAACCCATAAACACATCATCTCCATGTTCTTTTGTTAGGATTTTTCACCTCTAAAGTGGAGAAGGTGCTTCTTGCTCGAGATAGGAGCTTTGTTGGAGAAATAAGCCTCTCTAAGCTTGGAAAACTTTCTTATTAGACCTGTCCACCTTCCCTAGAGGTTCTTTGGAGGCCTATTCTTGACTTGGATTGTTTAGACTCTAAAGTTGAGGTATGATGTATCCCCTATTCTTCTATGTTGAGCAATTCACCTATGCTTATTCATTCTCTTTGTCCTATGGAAATTAGCCTATACACAATGTATTTTATTTTGAAAATCATGGTTCATGTGAACTAACTTATTTGATATTGATCCTGTGATCATGGATATTCTTTTGAACTATTATCTTCTGCTTTGTACATGATGGAACTCTAAAACATGACATGTGATGTCTTTTGCCCACTTATGAGGTGGATGTATATGTTGGTAACTTATGTGGTAACTAGTTTATATATTTTGACTATAATTTCTACTTGCCTCTACATTTAACATGCTATGTGATTCAGTAGCACAAGAGTAGTGTAATTGCATTGGTTTTTATGGTAGATGTGTTATTTCCTGCCGAGCAGATGTAATATTTCCTACCCTTTTGGGATGGAAAGGAACCTCATACCCAAGGCAAGATGTGTGATTCTTGGCCCATGTTTTATATATTTGGGAGATTGGCAATATTCCTTTCTCCATCAGGTTTCAAGTTTATGAGACTTGGCCGCCTTTGTGTTTTTATTGTTCTAGGGCTATGTTTATTTCACATGCATGCAGGTTGATGATATGGGGTGTGTTCCCTAATTCTTTACATGTGCTTGTGTGTCACAATCTTTATGTTTTATTAATGGCAAGTATTCTTTTGTTATCATATGATTTCAATTCCTTTTCTCTTGATACCCATTTGGGTGGTCCTTATCCTTTCTATGGGAAGCCTTTTATATTTGATGTCCTTTGTTTCGTATATTGCTCAATTTCCTATTTAGTATGCACATACCATCCTTTATTGATGTCATCTATTTTATCTTCTTGTTGGGGTATGTTTCCAACCCTAGGTGAAGGACTTGGATGATAAGGCATGAAGTTTTGGACTATCTTAAGCAGTTAAAGCTTGGAGACAAAGTTGTTATGGTTTATATTTCCCTCTACTTAGATCCTTATGTTGTATCATACATGTAAACCCTTATGGGATATTATGATTTACTTTTGTAATCTTTTGTGAAAATTGAATATAATAATTGTTTTTATTCCGCTACTATACTTTGTTTGTTTTGAATACCATTTATTGAAGTTTGAAAATTTTACACTTATTCCAGCATACCTTTTTAGTGTGTTCGGAATGGATGTTAATTCTTCACATTTTTAGTAAGGGGTGATCCCGCGCTCCTTACAAGGATGGTGGTGAAGATGTTGGTGATGATGGTTGTGAGTCCTCCAAATCAAACTGAGGTTCACTTCTCCTTGATTCTTGAAGGTTGCTAATAGTGTGCTCAATTTTAGGGTCTAGAAATGTGGAAGGTTCAAGACCCCTTTTGGATCGCCTCACATTGTCCTGCAAATAAAGAAGGTGAGTGAGGTACAAAAATGAAAATGGAAGATACAAAAATATGATAATGAAGATGACCATGATGAAAGGTAAAAAAATATGGTAGATATGACACGTGGTGGTGTGATCTAGTCTCGCTTACAATTCAACACTTCTTACCCTAACAAAAATATTGATGCTCCCCGAAAACGATGCCAAAAACTTGTTGGCTTAAATGAACAAGTTTTAATTTCTATAACTCAGGCACTATCCCGCAAGTATATATGTGTGTGTGCGTAGTATTATTGAGGTTGTCCAAGGAGCAAGGTATTGTTAGGTGTAGGAGTATTAAACTTCAACATTCTAGATCTTTTTAACAAGATATGTTTTGTTTAGTTGACTAAGAAATCAAAATAAAATGAATCAAAACAGAAATCACTTGTATTAAGGATCAAATTGGATGGGGATTCTTGAGAATAAGGTTTCACACCTGTATCATAACATGAAGAACAACGATGATCGAAAATACTAGAAATGATACAAGGGAGGTTTGTATCCTAAACACACCTCCCGGTAGTGTAGAACAATCCTAACTTTGTATACCACTTCCGTGGATATACTAATTTTAGACTAAAAACCTTTAATCCCCTACACATCCCATCAAACCATGTGGTCAATGTAGTGTAGCTAAAGCACATCTCCTTACTCTTATGCATATCTTCCTAGATTATACAAAGAGCAAAAATCAAACATACAACGTGGCCAACAAAGTATGTAAGAATAATTAAACATTGATGAACCTTAGAACAATGAAACAACTAGCATTATATATGAAATTCATTTTCAACAATGTTATGACATGGGAGTTACTCCTCCATGCCCAAGAACAAGAGATCTACTCATCCATGGCTATAGAAAGTAGATACAAGCGCAGAAAGTAGTGCTAGGCATCATAATAGAAGGAAATAAACTTTGATGTCCATGGAAGAAGGAATATAGACTTGGAACTTTGATCAAGGAGTCACAAATCCATCCTTGCTTCTTAGAACTCTCCAAAAAGCTTTACTTCATAGTGGAGACAAGATAATGACGGAGACCCTTGCTACAATTGGTGGAGAATAAGGAAGAAGAAGTTTCCCTCTTGAGAAACCAACTTTTCTCCCTTGGAATGCCTTCAACTCCTCCTAGCTCTCCCTTGCTTGAGTCCCACTCCAAAAGGTCTGAAATAGTCTTTGGTAATTGTCTCAAGACAGCTTGGGTTGTATATATAAGTGTGAGATAGTTAAATTTGCATTTGAGTGAAATCTACAGGTCACACAACGTGTTGGATGGCCAACACGGTGTGTTTGATGTGATAACTGAAGTCTAGATTGAGTTCTGAAAATTTATATGGTGTGTCTTTAATAAGACACGGTGTGTTGCTATGAATATGTGAGTTCTGGGTTCAATTTTTGGACTTGGACATGGGATGCTTTTAATAAGACACATCATGTCTTTATTAAGACACAGGGTGTCATTTTCTTGACATGGCGTGTCTTTGACAATTTCATCAACATTGATTTTTTGAATGTCTAGATGACTTGGGAATGTGTTAGTGGATGTTATGATGGTGTTTTCTCCCCATTTTGATGCCAAATTATTGTACCTACAAACCAAACCATAGATCAAGTAAAGTTAACCATAAAGTGGAAAATCTAGCATGATTAAGAGTGATGATAGAGTAAAAATAATTTGGAAATGCAACCAAAAGTGGTCCAAAAGATGATATAAAATACGCACATCAATAGTAGAGAGAATGAATGACAGACGTTGCCACATTGTGAGATTGAATCCACCATGTGGTGTAGGAAAAATAAAAAAGGTGTTACTTTTTAGGTCTTCAACTTGCTATTTTGGGATTAGCTTGAAGAGGGGTCTATGGGATGGAGGGTGGAGGTCAATGGGATGAAGTTCGATGGGGTGAAGGTTGATGAAGGTGAAGATTGGTGAGGGGTGGAGGTCAATGGGTGTGAAGGTTAATGGGATGAGACCGATGGGGTGAGGAGGTGGAGGTCGATGAGGTAGAGGTCAATGGGATGAGGAGGTAAAAATCTATGGGATGGAGGTCGATGGGGTGAGAAGGCTAGAGATTCTTGGGATGAGGAGGGTTGATGGGTTTATGGAAGTTGAAGAGTTGACGGAGAGTGATGGGCTGATGGAGGTCGATGGGTGTTAAAATTTGATGGGTTCAGAAGGTGTTGAAGGTTGATTGGTGATGAAGGTGGTGAAGGTGAAGGTAGAGGGCAACTAGGAGGTTGGGGTGGTGGAGATGGTGGAGGTGGTGGAGCTTGATGGGTGTGGGGGGCTTAAGGGGGATTGAATATGTCTAATACCATATAAAATAAGAAAACCTTTACTAGATATATTTGAAACAATTATAATGCACTCTCTTGAATAGGATAAGACAACAAGGGAGAAACTGAACTAGGCATTATGGGATAAAAAAAAGCTAAACCCAAGATAAGTCTAAACCAAATAACAAAACACACAACACAACATAACACATAACAAAACACACAACACAAGATAACGCCTAAAGCATATATACTAATTGCTACCACTGGGTCTATTTGCCATACAAATAGCCCAAATGGGCTTAGATTGGATTCTAAGGCCCATAGCTCATACCTAGGCCTTCTAAACGATCCAAACACTATATTATTCCTCCAATCAAATTCAGGTTTGATCTAATCATAATATCATAATTCAAATTATCAAATTTGGGGATTTTACATTCACCCCTCCTTAAAAGGCATTTTGTCCCCAAAATTCAAACCTAACAAGGTTAAGGTGAATGATAACCCATACTAGCATCAAACATTAGGTCTACCAACCTTTCTTGGGTAGATTTTAGCTAGATTATCATTGATACAACATTTTCTCATATTTCTTGAGGTTGAAACCCGAATTTTATTCAAGGGAATTTCCACATCCTCATTCATTACATGGTTTTATCACTTGGTGAATACTCTTTCACCTAGGTCTCAGACCTACTAATCATTATTCACATATATTCATGTAAGGGTGAGGTAACACCTCAAAACCCCTAGATTATGTCATTAATATCAACTTATGGTATTTGTCTTTCTATAACAGTTGCATCTTCCACATGTGGATACCCATCTCTCACACTCAGAACTCGATGAAATAAACATTTGGCTACAATCCAAATACCAAGTTCATCCTATTCCAGGAGGAGATATCCACACCTTATCTTGTAATTTTGAAATTTTGGTTGATTCATCCCTCAATAGTGACCCCAACCCGTGGATATATATATTTTAATTCCACAGAAAATCTTGAAAATTTCTTGAACTCATAGGATAGTGCCTCTCTCAACTCTTGAGTTTGTGCACAACTCCATTTAAGATTCCATTTCAAATATTATTACTAACTTCATGTATTCCTTATATCTACCTCTTATGTACCATTATCCCTAGCCATGGCCTTAAGGTCTCTAGGGGTATATGTATCCTTGGACTGATCCCCTCTTTCCCTACATCCTTATGCACTTAGGGGATTATCACCGCTTGACCCCTTGGGTTTTATGTACCTTTAAGAATCCCTACTTGACATTAGGATTGACTTAGGGCTCTACCCTACCTAGGTTATATTGAGATTACATAACTTCATTTCAATGTATCAACATTATTTGAGCATCTAATGTTCTATATAATTCTTTAACCTAGATTTCCCCAATCTCTTAAGGTGCACAATATTTACCTTATGTACCAAGAGTGGGCTCATAGGGTATATTGATATTTCCCCTTTGTCCCTGTATTGGGCTCCTAGGGTGTACCAACGTTTCCCCTTTGTCCCCACATTGGTCTTGTAATGGTCGGTCCAATAATGGTCTTCATGGTGACTATTCCTGCACTAGATTTGCCCCATTAGTTTTTTTTATGTCTAAAGTTCTTGGAAGTTTTAATCCCATTAAATTTCCCACAAGAGAGAATTATACTCGATGTACATTCTTTCATGTCTTATATACCTAATCCTTTAAACTCTAGGTGACATTCAAGGTTACCTCACTTTATAGATTGATTAGTTAACTCACCCTTCTAAGAAAGGTCCTAACCTAGAGTATCTTTTTGACATTTAAGAGGAGGTTATGCTATCTAGACACAACCTGACCTCAATATTTTAGGTTTATGCCTCCTCCATAGGCCCTCCATCCTATCTTGGGTTGACCCACCCCAGGTTCGAAAACCACCCCTAAGAGTGTGTTGAGGGTGATACATTCATTTTTATGTCATCATTGCTTTCCTATGTTTCATGCATATATTTATAACACTTCACATGTATCAGCCATGCATTATTCCATGAACTTGCATGCATGGGAAAACACTAGGGTATCTAGTTTATGATATTGAGATTGGGTCAGCCAACCATGTTATATTTTCTCTTCCAATTTCATGTTACTTAGGGTTTATTTGTGTAGCATTATTACTTCACCCATGCTACTCCCATTACCTAGAATTAGGGTTTAGGGTTAGGGTTAGGTACTATATCCTACATATTACGATTTTGTTATTCCCTTAACCGACTAAGGCTTTCATAAACAACCCTAGCTCCATCTAGGGTTTACCCTTACAAGGGAAAACCCATAAAGTATTTTTCCTAACTCTATCATTATTCCAACAGTAGTTGTACATTAATTGACAAAGAATGCCTTAATCCTACTTATTCTCAAAACCATAAATGGAGGTGAGGAGGAAGTTCATTTTAGGGTTTATTAAGCAAATATATGAGAATGAACAAAATTAGAGATGAGAAACTTAAAAGAAACATTATTTCATGAAAATACTAGGCTCTTTCCAAGCAGGTATCACATTGGCTAAGGGAGTCATCATATACCGACTTAATGGTATGGAGGAAAATATTTCTAGTCCCAAGGTCATGATCCTTTCTAGACACCATTACCCTTAGGTTATGTCGTATTAATTTTCCATCTATTTCTATGGATTATTTGTAATTATCAACTACTAAATATCATTTGACAAATATGGGCTCTGATACCAAATTGTAACGACTACTGATTCCAAGCATCCCCCAATTAAAAAAGACCTAGAATACAAGGATCGATACCTAAACTTTCCAAGATTAGATATAGTGAATAAAAAATAATATTAAATAATTTCCATTTATTTGAACTAGAATGAATACATATATTTGAATCATGCTCCTTGAAGTATTTACATGAATACATCAAGAGCTATCATGTACATATATGAGAATAAGAGAGATTTAATCAAACTAATCCTCCTTGGACAACTTTGCTATCTTTAATATATTTCATCAGAATCATCATTTCTTCATGACTTTATATGTCACAGTTACCTAAAATGTAGACAAACAAATACATTATCAATATATCTCTATACTATGTATGTGGTGCAACTAAAATGTGCAAGTTTAATAACAATATATATTGCATCAATCAAATACTTGCAAATATGTGAGTGCAAGGGCACCGATAGCCTTAGTGAGCTTCTTATGTTGCTCTTCAGAGGGCATCGAGGGTGTGAACCACTACTTGCTCAACTATCAGAGTGGAGATAGATGCATGGTCAGGGTTAAATTTGGGCTCATCCTCCATCATTGGTTCACCACATTTTCTTTACACATTCTAACTTGTGCTTGGTCTATCGTCTCAAGTGTAATCAATGTCCATCATTGGAATTAAGCATATTACCTCTTTATCGATGTAACCTAGGGTTTATGATAGTCTATACTTTAGGTGTTATTCATAATGGAATTATAATTAACTAAATTAAATAAAGATTCAAAAATTTATTCATCTAACCAATCATTTAGAAATCATCTGGCTAACCATCAGAAGTTGATAATGTGGGTACTTATAAATAACCACATACCTTAATATAGAACCACACATAATACTTCAAGTATATGTACATCCCAAAAAAGTGAAGATAGATCCAAGCATTCAACATAATCAACCTAAATTATCTACATATATGCATACTAAATGTGTGTCACCATGTATTCAAATTATTCAAATTCAGGTTAACATAGGTTAGGATCTAGTGGTTAAGGTTGTCTTGGGTTTAGAATAGAAATAAAGGTATCAAATCCTAATTTCATTGCATCATGATTCAGTAGGGTTATAAACCCAAATTAGACATTTGGTGAAACCCTAATGAACAAATTGAATTTATTAGGTTAGTATAAACATCTAGATTAGATTACGCACATTAAGGTCATAGAAAGACATACACATTGGTTTCAAAACCCTAATTCATGATATGTATGATTATTGACCTAGAAACCCTAATTATTCATCATATTATCATCATCATCTTGGATTCTCATTATATTCTGCAATATCAATTTATAACACAAAATAGATGTATTTATTGATTTGCGTAATATATTGATCAAATCTAGGATTTTCTTAATCATAATCATGTATTGACTATGCATTTGGAACTTTAGGCATATTTCGAATATGAGACTACTTTATTCATGATTTACTCTTTTTTTTGAACAAAATGATATATAGCCTAGCACCCCACTTTTCAAACATATAAATTGCCGAGTAAAAGCATAATTCTCAAGGGGGATGTCACAAACATGATAGTCATTGCATAAAAATAGAGTTCATATATCAACCAAGATAGGATAAAGATAACAGTTCTCATACTCAAGTCCTAAATATAACTCACACATGAAAACTAAACATGTTCACACTTACATACCATACACTTTCTCATAAACATGAAAATAAATCAAAACTAGGTATAGCTTGCACCCCACCAGGTCTTTCTTCTTAATGATCCTTGAACTAGCCCTTGCTCGTCAGATGGCTTTATCCTCTAAGATTGCTCCTTAGCTGTGGGAATTGCGCCCCCAACCAGGGAACACACAAATTGGTAAGTGGAATTAAACATATTATAACTTTAAGAAGACATGTAAACTGAAAATAAACTTTAACATTGAAAAGGAGACAATTGCCTTTTGATATTGTCTTTTATCTTAACATATATAAGAATCCTCAAGTTTTGCACCAACGTGCCTCTTCTCTTATGTAATGAAGTTCCTCTTGGATTGCACTGAAGTGCCTCTTAGTTTTGCTCTGAGGAGCCTCTTTCTTAGGATCTTATATAAATTATCTTTTAACATTAATTCTTTCTCTTGAAAACTCTTACATAATTCTTAAATCTAAATCTTGACTTTACTCTTAATGTGCATGAATATAATACAACAATATATAGAATAAACATGGCACCCAGTTCATTATGAATTCATTGAATTTTAGCAATTGATACAGTAAATAATACATTCATAACACTCATTGTACATACATACTTAAAATCAAATAATATGTATGTTTAAAGTGCATGTACCAATTACCTCTCTCTTATAGAAGATCCTATTACTGCTCTTATGTTGAAGAAACCCTAGTCACATTCTTGGGGTTGATAGAACCCTAATTACCCCTTTTATAAAAATTATAATTCATTAATCATTAATCCTTAACTTAATTTCTAAGGTTTCACCATTCTTTAATAAATCAAGGGAAAACGGAGTCAAATCAGGCCTTAATACTTAATCCATTACCTATATCTCTAAAAATCCTTTTCAAAACATATTTCACACAAATTTCTGACCACCAGTTTAATTATTACGAATTTTGGAAGAACTCCCAATAGAAATTTGAGAAAAAGCCAGTTGTACTTATCTAATGTCCAATCTGATGCTTGCCTCATACTGTGGTGATTGAATCCACAGTGGCCAAGCTTCACCTGTTCCAGGTCTTCTCGGAGTGCTTGAGAGATAGGAAGGGTGAGTAAAAACCAACCAGGCCCCTGGTCACACAATGAACTTATCAAGAACGTAGGGGTAAAAATGTAAAGGCGTCACATCTCATCTTTTTTTCTTGTGCCAAAAGACTCATGTGTGGAACTAGTGCTATTGAAAGTCGATCTGTAGATTCAAAACCCAAGCCCATGGGAAAATTCAATAAAACAAGAACACGGTTGAGTTCCCAGAGTGCTCCCGAAGCCAACCAGCCCTAACATGGCTGCTTTGGTGGTCAAGATCCCAAGATGGCCCTTCCTCCAAGGAAGAATAGGGAGGATACAGGGGAAGCCTACCAAATAAGGGATAATAGGCACCTACAAGGAAAACCACTGATGGAAACCCATTTAGATGTACTAGGAAAAACTAGAAATGAGAAAATAGGGATGATGGAGGCCCAAAACCTTGGGTTTCTAAAAAGGATTCACAATCTATAGTTTAAGGAGGAAAAAGGGGAAGAAGGTTGGGTACCATTCTTAAGGAATTAAGCATGTGAGTTGTAAAGATGTGATATCACCTCCTTACTAAAATTTAAAGGAAGTACAAAACATCCATCTTTTTAGAAAGATAAAAGATATTGAGAGATGCATGTATAATATTCCAAGTAAATAAGCATGCACCAGATACATTTACAAAATGTCAATAGCAGCAAAAATAAAAGTACTAAGCCTATTACATAGCTTTCATTGTTCATTACATGATTGTTCCCAAAAGAAAAAGATAAGAGAAAAGGATCTAGTTATAGCAACCTAGACATCCTTTCAGATAGCTTGAAATCTACTCCTGAGATGAATTCCTTCAAACTTGTCCTTCCCCTAGCCCAGCACCAACACCTGGGTGGTTGGGAAAGCACCCAGAAAAAGGGGAAAGAAAACATGGTATGTGTCACAAAACTAATTTGGGATATCAAGATAAGTACAACAAATAAAAATAGGCTAGGGTTCATCATATGATGAAGATAACAAGAATATGAGGTTATATTCAAAAGAAACTTGCCATTAACAATTATATCAAAAAGGATTTTCATGTAAGATAATTATGCCTACCTAACTAAGTAGGGTTGAGGCACCTACCGGACCTCTAACCTTAGGTGAGGGGAGAATAAGACATTCCTAGTCACCTACAATATTATGGGGAGAATAAGACATTCTCCAGGGTGATTATTTACATGCCCTCTGTTGGTGGTTGTACATAAGTACCACTACTTTAAATTAAATAGAACATAAATCCACATGCTATAAAAGTAGTCATGGAAAGAGTAGTCATAATATTCAATAAGCATGGCAGTGGGGTATAAGACCCAAACAAGAAGAAATTATAATCTAATTTGAGGCATGAACAACATTAGGATTCAAGAATAGAATATTTAGGATTCATTTAAGCCTCATTAGGGAAATATAGGGTTGGGTTGCAATTATCCCAACATAGGGTGTAAGGAATTCACATACCTCTCTTACTGATATAAATTACTAACTTTCACCACTTTAATTGAGTCCAAGTTCCACTTTGCCTATTTTCAATGTACTAAAATGTATTAGAGTACATAGTGCACATTTTTTTTGAGAATGTTTGATCCTTCAGTACATAGTGCACATTAATATATAGAAACCCTATTTTAGAGATTTTTAGAAAAATTCGGATTTAGCTTTTGAAAATATCACCAATGAACTTATTAGGTTTTCCTGGTCAAGAAAACATATTTTTATGTTAATTTTGGAGTTATGATGATTAAGATGTAATTTCTTTATGGATTTTATGCATTAAATTCGTTTTACAAAAGTCACCCTTAGTTAAAACATGAAATCAGACCTTTAAAATATTTTTTTATATAGAGATTAATTTTCCAATTCCAAAACATATTTATTTGTCAAATTTGGATTAGCAGTTTAGAAGATATGAATTTTGCAATACTGACCAATAGGAAATTGCCACATCATCAAATCGATCGAGATAATTAGAGGGAGAGGGAGAGGGAGAGGGAGAGGGAGAGGGAGAAAACACCATTAGACCCAAGATAAGGTTTGAAGTTTCTTATATAACCAAACTAGAGATTCTAGAGAAAATAAAATAGCAAGAAACCAAAACCTTAGAAGAACATGGTAAAAAGAGATGGAAATCATCGATTATCAACATAGAAGCATGGGTTTTAAGCATGTACTTAAGCAATATATGAGAAGGGGGTTAACAAAACTTGCCTCTAGGAATGTAAGAAGGTCCAAACAGAAATGATCCTGATATTATAAGGTATGGTTGCTCCAAGATAAGCACCTTTTTTGAGCAAAGATCACCTTCTCCACTTTAGAGGTGCAAAGCCTATAAAAAGAGCATGGAGATGATATGTTTTAGGGTTTTAGGTGGAGTTTTACCATGTATGATCATGGTTCCTACCTAGAATAAGGTGTAAGGAAGACTAACAGAATGAAAATAGGGAAGGGAGGGAGGAAACTTACTAGTTTTGGTCGAAATTACCAAGGAGGAGCTTTAGAAACCCTAATAGAGCAATTTGGAAGCCCTAGGAGCCTTCTTCACCAAGGTAGGCTCCCTCTATTACCTTGGGACAGAAACTTCATGTCCAAATACATAAGGAAATCTTATCTAAGCTATAGGAAAGAAAAGGATAGCAAGAGGTTTCGAATTGTGAGTTGGGAAGGGGTATACATGGCTATATATAGAAAGAGGTGAAGCATGAGGTGTCTTAAGGGACTTTCCATGTGTCTTTAGCCTAGGGCTTGATGGCCATGCAAGAGGAAAGCTCATGGAATATTCTTGGATATAAAAATTCGGTCCTAAGAGCCCACAGATCCTTCTAGGCCATCCCCACCATTTTTAAATAAAGAAATAACCTCATTGGTTGATAGCTTTTAAAGATCAACATCTTTATAAAGAGGGTAATCCCTATAATGCCCTTGGAAAGAAATACCATCAAAATAAGGTGAAACTAGGCTCTCCAATGGTTTCAAATCTTTTTAATGGTAAGGGAATATCTAAGGATTAAAATTCAGTTGATAATTTGCAAAGAAAACCTCCCAGTTGGGTAAATTCCATAAAAGTCCAGAATGTACCTAAAATTGCATAACTTGCACAAACAACATCCAAATCAAACCAAATTTGAAACTTAGCCTCATTTTATGTTTTCAAATCATATAAAAAAGTTAGATTAAGGTTTATATCACTTAATTATGGTAATTAAGCTTTCACTGAGGTATTTGTGTAGAAACCCTTATATTGGTACAATTAGTGAATAAATGTTCACTAAACCACTAAAAATTCCACTAATTAAACATAAATGACATAAAGGATAGAAATGAGAGGTAAAATTGGGAAAAAAGGTTTACATGGAGATTACATCTAAGATTCATTATGGTACAACACTCCACCCCTTTAAAAGGATTTCATCCTCGAAATCTCAAGCAAAAAGAGAAGGGTGAATACGTAACATTTCATCTCTCAACTCCCAAGTGGTTTCTTCCAGACCATGATATTTCCTCAAAACTTTTACCAGCTCAATCTCTTTGTTCTTCAACTGCTTTACTCAGGAGTGAAGAATATTCACAGGTAGCTCTTCATAGGTCAAATTCTCATGTATCTCCAAAGGCTCAACAATAAGCGCATGAGAAGAGTCCTTCACATACTTCTTCAGCATAGAGACATGGAACACATTATGAATCTTATCATAGTAAGGAGGTAAGGCTAAGCGGTATGCACAGTCTCCAACCTTATCTAAGATTTCAAATGGTCCAACATAGCGGGGACTCAACTTGCCTTTAACTTTAGATCTAACAATAGAACGGATAGGCTTGATCTTCATAAATGCATAGTCACCTACTAGGAAGTTAACATCGGACCTCTTCTTCTCAGCATACATCTTCTATTGGTCTTGAGCAGCTTTCATGCATTTCTTTACCAACTACACCTTTTCTATCATCATTTGCATGTCATCGGTCTTCACTAGAGAACGTTCACCAACATCATCCCAATGCAAAGGTGAACGACATGGTCTACCATAGAGAGCTTCAAAAGGTGGCATACCAATACTAGATTGGTAGCTATTGTTGTAAGCAAACTCAGCTAATGGAAGATATCAATCCCATGCACCACCCCAATCCATCACACAAGCATGAAGCAAGTCCTCCAGAATCTGAACTGTTATCTCAGATTGACCATCAGTCTGCGGGTGGTAAGCAGTACTGAAACGCAAGTCAGTACCCATCTCCTCCTGAATCTGACCCCATAAATGAGAAGTAAACTTTGGGTCACGATCAGAAACTATTACCTCAGGTACTCCATGCAGGCGTACGATCCACTCAATGTACAATTGAGCCATATCCGCAACTTTGTAATTGGTTTTGAAAGGCAGGAAATGAGTAGATTTTGTAAGCCGGTCAATAACCATCCAAATAGCATCATAACCTTTCTTGGACTTGGGGAAACCAGTAACGAAGTCCATTGTGATTTTCTCCCACTTCCATTCTAGAATTTCAAGAGGGTGAAGAAGACCACCAGGTCATTGATGTTCGATCTTGACTTGCTGACATGTTAAGAACTTCGCGACGAATAGAGCTATATCATTCTTCATGTTCTCCCACCAGAAGCTTTGTTGTAAGTCCTTATACATCTTTGTTGTACCAGGATGAATAGTGTACTTGGACCCATGTGCTTCACCCAGAACCTTCTATCTCAGATCACCAACATTAGGAATCCACAACCTTTGTTTGAAACGTACAACACCATCCACTCTGACAGAGAAGTCAGATTGCGGTTTCTCATTTAAATCTTTCATCTCCTCAAGCTCATAACTCTCCAACTGTGCAGCCATGACTTTCAAGATCTAGGTTGGTGTAACGGTCAAGCTGGCCATATGAACACACAACTTGTCTTCATCTACTGATTCAACAGGATGAGGTCTCCATCTAGCCACATATTCAAGGTTTTACCATACTGAACATCTCAGTGCAGCACAAACAACATCCTTCTTGCGACTTAAAGCATCAGCTACGACATTCTCTTTACCGGGATGATAGGTAATGGTGAAGTCATAATCTTTAAGATATTTCATCCACCTACGTTGTCGCAAGTTCAGATCCTTTTGAGTCAATAGATATCTCAGACTCTTATGATTAGAAAAGACTTCAAACTTTTCACCATAGAGATGGTGTCGCCAGATCTTCAAATCATGAACTATGGAAGCAATCTCCAAATCATGTGTAGGCCAATTAGCTTCATTAGGTTTCAACTGTCGAGAAGAATAGGCAATCACCTTTCCATCTTGCATCAAAACACACCCTAAGCCTTATCTGGATGCGTTGGTGTAGATGACATAGGGTATGCCCTCAACAGGCAAAGCAAGTACGGGATCAGAAGTCATGCTCTTCTTCAGCTTCTAAAAATTGTTATCACATTTTGGTGTCCAAGAGAATTTGACCTCCTTTCACGTCAGCTTGGTTAAAGGAAAGGCCAACTCAGAGAAGTTCTTGATAAACCTTCGATAGTAACCTACTAAGCTAAGGAAACTATAGATCTTTGAGGGATTCTTTGGAGCTTCCCACTTGATCACAGCTTCTACCTTTGTAGGATCAACAACTATATGTCCAACAGAAATCACATGACCCAGAAACATCACTTCCTTTATCCAGAACTCACACTTTGAGAATTTTGCATAGAGTTTATTTTCTCGTAGTGTGTTGAGTACAATCCGCAGATGCTCGTGATGTTGTTCTAACATCTCAGAATAAACCAAAACATCATCGATAAACACCACCACAAACTTGTCAAGGTACGGGAGGAACACTCGGTTCATCAAGTCCATGAAGGCAGCAGGGGCATTTGTCAAGCCGAAAGGCATGACCATGAATTCATAATGCCCATAGTGAGTTCTGAACGCTATCTTCGGTACATCATGGTCCTTCACGCACATCTGGTAGTAGCCACTTTGCAGATCCATCTTGGAGAACATAGTGGCTAACTTTAGTTGGTCAAACAAGTCATCGATGCAAGGCAAAGGATAACGGTTCTTCACCGTCACTTGGTTAAGCATGTGGTAGTCCATACACATCCACATCGAACCATCCTTCTTCTTCACGAACAGGACAGGGGCTCCCCAGGGTGAAACACTAGGGTGGATGAAGCCCATGTTGAGAAGATCTTCTAGCTACTTCTTCAGTTCGGCAAGCTCGACAGGGGCCAAGCGGTAAGGCGGCTTCGATATTGGTGAAGTTTTGGGTACAAGCTCGATGGAGAACTCCACCTCCTGAGTTGGTGGCAAACCAGGTAACTCCTCGGGAAAGATGTTCGGGAAGTCCTTCACCACATCTATGTGGTCGAGAGAAGGAAGTGTAGTCTCGAGGACTATAGAGGCTAAGAAAGCTATGCACCCTTACGAGACTAGCTTTTCAGCTTTGATAGCAGAGATAACAAATTGTTAATCTTCTCACTTCCTACCCTTGACACACAATCTTCCCTCAATAGGATGTGATAAACTAACATTTGATTCTTCACAAAACAAAATAGCTTTGTACCTCTTCAACCAATCCATTCCCAGGATGACATCAAAGGCGGTCATGTCGAGCAAGATGAAATATGAGGGAAACATTATACCAGATATATAGAGGTCCATGGTCATAGTTTGGAGATACAAAGAGCAAATCTTACCACTAGGGGTTTTTACATCTAATATATGATCCATATACTCAAATTCTATTTCTAACATGGAAGCAAGCTGACATGATATGAAGGTATTGGATGAGCCAGAATCAAACAATTTATTTATAGGATGCATATTAAGATGCAAGGTACCTTTAATAACTTTATTATCTTCACCTGCTTCCTCATCATTGAGAGCAAACACTCTCCCATTCCTCCTCTCCACTGGCGTTCGTCTCGGGTTCTGGTTGTTGTTGTTGTTGTCATTCCGCAGAGGCAGATTCTGCCTTGGCTACTGCAGCTGCTGGGCATTATTCTGTCCTTGCTGGAAACGGGGGCAGAGTGGTCGGATATGCCCAACTTGGCCACACTCATGGCAGGTCAGAGGAGGCTGGTTGTCTCTACGAGTAGGTGCATTATTGACAGGACATCTCCCTGGATGATGGTGGTGAGAGCACCTATTGCACCGATCACGTCTGTGATTCTCATTCTGGGTAGGGTTCTTCCTCTTGTTGTTGTTATAGCCATTACTCTGTCCATAGGATTGGAATCTTGGGTAGGACTCGATGGCCAGGGCCTTATCCACCATCTGCTAGAAGGTGAGTGGAAGTTATGGAACAAGACTTCGGCCCACTTGGTAGTTCAGGCCCTCCAAGAATAATGTTTCCCTTCTTTCAGCTCCAAGGTCAGTGGCATAGCGTTCCAGAAGTAGGAATTGTTGGATGTAGTCGACCACATTCATGCTTCCATGCCTGAGGCTATAGAACTCGGCTTCCTTCTTCCTCAGGAAGGTAGGACAGATGTACTTCTCCCTGAAGAGCTTCAGGAACTAGTCCCACTCCATGGTAGTGGTGTCTCGAGTGTGGGCGACACCATTCCACCAGACACGCGCTGGTCCATCTAGCACATATGTCACGAACTGAACTTTTTGGTGAGGAGGGCACACCATACCCTTGAAGGTCCGATCCAAAGCCAACACCCAATCATCATCTTTGTCCACCATGTTGTGTTCACTTTCACCCTTGAAGTAGGGTGGCTGCATCTTTATGAAGTCAGTGAGGGTGAACTCCCTCAGCTTGTTGGCATTGGTAGCCACTATGTGGAGCTACCCCATCATGGTGGAGAGCACCTGGTGTAGCATTGCCAACTCTTGCTCTGGTGTGAAGGAGAGGGTGCCCGGAGTAGCAGGATTGACCATACTATGGCCGATAGGAGTCATAGGAGTGTTTCTTACATTGGAGTCATTAGGGTTTGACTCCTTTCCCTTGTTCCTACTGTCGAACAAGTCACCTATCCTGAAAGGTAGGGTTAACATATTAAGTTCCCAGGAGTATTTGAATCATAGATGAAAAAGAATAGAAGCATAGATGAGAAAAGAATATCTAGAATACTATTTCCTAAAAGCATACTATTTTAGGCAATTCGTATCAGCTCAGGCCAAGCCAGTATCATATGGGCATGGAAGTCCTCATAAACCAAGCTAGTGGTGCGGAGGAAAATATTGCCAGCCCCCAAAACCCTGATCCATTCTAGACACTTTGCTTCAACTTAATGTCTTAATAGTTGCCTAAAGGCTCTAATACCATGCTGTAAAGAGGCGAGATCACCTCCTTACTAAAATTTAAAGGAATTACAAAACATCCATCTTTTTAGAAAGATAAAAGATATTGAGAGATGCATGTATAATATTCCAAGTAAATAAGCATGCTCCAGATACATTTACAAAATGTCAATAGCAGCGGAAATAAAAGTACTAAGCCTATTACATGGCTTTCATTGTTCATTACATGATTGTTCCCAAAAGAAAAAGATAAGAGAAAAGGATCTAGCTATAGCAACCTAGACATCCTTTCAGATAGCTTGAGATCTACTCCTGAGATGAATTCCTTCAAACTTGTCCTTCCCCTAGCTCGGCACCAGCACCTGGGTGGTTGGGAAAGCACCCAGCAAAAGGGGAAAGAAAACATGGTATGTGTCACAAAACTAATATGGGATATCAAGATAAGTACAAAAAATAAAAATAGGCTAGGGTTCATCATATGATGAAGATAACAAGAATATGAGGCTATATTCAAAAGAAACTTGCCATTAACTATTATATCAAAAAGGATTTGCATGTAAGATAATTATGCCTACCTAACTAAGTAGGGTTTAGGCACCTATCAGACCTCTAACCTTAGGTGAGGGGAGAATAAGACATTCCCAGTCACCTACAATATTATGGGGAGAATAAGACATTCCCCAGGGCGATTATTTACATGCCCTTTGTGGGTGGTTGTACATAAGTACCACTACTTTAAATTAAATAGAACATAAATCCACATGCTATAAAAGTAGTCATGGCAAGAGTAGTCATAATATTCAATAAGCATGGCAGTGGGGTATAAGAACCAAACAAGAAGAAATTATAATTTAATTTGAGGCATGAACAACATTAGAATTCAAGAATAGAATATTTAGGGTTCATTTAAGCCTCATTAGGGAAATATAGGGTTGGGTTGGAATTATCCCAACATAGGGTGTAAGGAACTCACATACCTCTCTTACTGATATCAATTACTAACTTTCACCACTTTAGTTGAGTCTAAGCTCCACTTTGCCTATTTTCAATGTATTAAAATGTATTAGAGTACATAGTGCACATTAATATATAGAAACCCTATTTTTAGAGCTTTTTAGCAAAATTCGGATTTGGCTTTTGAAAATATCACCAATGAACTTATTAGGTTTTCCTGATCAAGAAAATATATTTTTATGTTAATTTTGGAGTTATGATGATTAAGATGTAATTTTTTTATGGATTTTATGCATTAAATTCGTTTACAAAAATCACCCTTCGTTAAAACATGAAATCAGACCTTGAAAATATTTTATTAGATAGATATTAATTTTCCAATTCCAAAACTTATTTATTTGTCAAATTTGGATAAGCAGTTTAGAAGATATGAATTTTGCAATACTGACCAATAGGAAATTGCCACATCATCAAACCGATCGAGATAATTAAAGAGAGAGGGAGAGGGTGAAAACACCATTTGACCCAAGATCAGGTTTGTAGTTTTTTAGATAACCAAACTAGAGATTCTAGAGAAAATAAAATAGCAAGAAACCAAAACCTTAGAAGAACATGGTAAAAAGAGATGGAAATCATCGATTATCAACATAGAAGCATGGGTTTTAAGCATGTACTTAAGAAATATATGAGAAGGGGGTTAACAAAACTTGCCTCTAGGAATGTAAGAAGGTCCAAACAGAAATGATCCCGATATTATAAGGTATGGCTGCTCCAAGATAAGCACCTTTTTTGAGCAAAGATCACCTTCTCCACTTTAGAGGTGCAAAGCCTAGAAAAGAGCATGGAGATGAGATGTTTTAGGGTTTTAGGTGGAGTTTTACCATGTATGATCATGGTTCCTACCTATAATAAGGTGTAAGGAAGACTAACAGAATGAAAATAGGGAAGGGAGGGAGGAAACTTACTAGTTTTGGTCGAAATTACCAAGGAGGAGCTTTAGAAACCCTAATAGAGCAATTTGGAAGCCCTAGGAGCCTTCTTCACCAAGGTAGGCTCCCTCTATTAACTTGGGACAGCAACTTCACGGCCAAATACATAAGGAACTCTTATCTAAGCTATAGGAAAGAAAAGGATAGCAAGAGGTTTCGAATTGTGAGTTGGGAAGGGGTATACATGGCTATATATAGAAAGAGGTGAAGCATGAGGTGTCTTAAGGGACTTTCCATGTGTCTTTAGCCTAGGGCTTAATGGCCATGTAAGAGGACAACTCATGGAATCTTCTTGGATATCAAAATTCGGTCCTAAGAGCCCACAGATCCTTCTAGGACATCCCCACCATTTTTCAAGAAAGAAATAACATCATTGGTTGATAGCTTTTAAAGATAAGCATCTTTATAAAGAGGGTAATCCCTATAATGCCCTTGGAAACAAATACCATCAAACCAAGGTTAAACTAGGTTCTACAATGGTTTCAAATCTCTTTAATGGTAAGGGAATATCTAAGGATTAAAATTCAGTTGATAATTTGCAAAGAAAACCTCCCAGTTGGGTAAATTGCATAAAAGTCCAGAATGTACCTAAAATTGCATAACTTGCACAAACAACATCCAAATCAAACCAAATTTGAAACTTAGCCTCATTTTATGTTTTCAAATCATATAAAAAAGTTAGATTAAGGTTTATAGCACTTAATTATGGTAATTAATCTTTCACTGAGGTATTTGTGCATAAACCCTTATATTGGTACAATTAGTGAATAAATGTTCACTAAACCACTATAAATTCCACTAATTAAACATAAATAACATAAAGGATAGAAATGAGAGGGAAACTTGGGAAAACATTTTACATGGACATTACATCTATGATTCATTATGTTACATGAGGATCTTCTTGGGTTCTACTGGAAGCATTTGCACACTTCTCTGAAGATCACGACAATCTGAGTGGCCTAGTAATCGAGCTAGATGATCAACGTCAAAGGGGTTCAGGGAAGTACAACACCCAAAAGCTTAAAGAGGGCAAGGAGATAGTTGGCTTGAATTCTTGGATGCCCCTTGATGCTTCTCAGTGTCTAAGATATATAGGGAATGCATCATAGAGATGGTAGGGAACAAAGGAGTCCATGTTTCAATGTAATACATAAACCCTTATGTCTCAAACATATAGGGTTTGAAACCCCCTTCGAGTTTGGGATGAATCCCCATGGGGAGGTGAGGCAAAGATACTGGAATGATTTTCTCGGCCAGACACTTACTATGGAGAGATAATCTAGGTGTAGGGGTCAACATGGACTATAGAGTCCTGGGACAGCAGGAAGCCGATTTAAGCAGACAATTCCACCACACCACAGATATCTCTATGATCTAAATCTGACTCAGATCATAGGAAGGGCCGCATGATAAATCATTATTCATATTGTCGACTGGACCAAAGTCTAGTTAGCCTTATGATTAGATATTTTAGGATTATTTATCTAGGTTAATTCTTTCCTAGTTTAATTGGATTAGCAAGGAAGGTTCAAATCTTCTCAAATTTCATGTGTCACTTAATTGGGACATAAGGAACACAAATATATATAGTTAGTTTTCTGATTGATCAACGAAGATTACTATCTTTCCTTTTTAAGATAAATGTTTAATTAATCTTGTAGAATTACTTAAAATGAATTTGGGGATAATATTTTGGGAAAATCCTAGCATTATCTAAACCAACTTATATAAAAATTTTGAACCCATAAAAAGAACATGGATTGGGTTAATTTCATGTTAAACTCTAAATGCTAATTATTGGATAGTTAGGGATAAATTGGTGATATTAAGTTTCAATTGAACCAGTTAAGTGTGTAGTTCCTAAAAATTAGTTGAAGTAAAATATTTGTGATCCATCATTACATTAATCTATGTTTTAAGCATCAATTTTGAAACAAGAAAAATCAGCGTTTCAAATTGGGGTAATTTTATAAGATTCAAATGGTTAGGTCATTATGTATAATATCACTATGATCAGAACTAATAATTAATTACTATATTTCAAACAAGATAAATCACATCTAGGCCAATCAAAAGTTTTCATGTTAGCAAAATCTATATTATCCAAATGCATTGCATGGTCAAGCCTAAGCCAATGAGCTCTGGACATCTCAACACCTCGCTCCATGCAAGATGCACGACAGATGGGCTTCTAAGTGGGGTAAATTATTGGATTTCTCATACACAATGACATTAATATCACACAATTTAGGGATATAGTAGTAATAACATAGGGGGAATTATTCCCCTTCTTTGGCTAGCTCGCACCAGGGATCAAGAACCACCATCTGTATGAGTCAACTAGGTAGCTGATGTTGGGATACATGTGTTGAAGGCTAGGACCAACACCTGGGTTGAGTTTGGTGTAACTCCCTAAGATTGGAGAGCCCTTCAGCTCTCGTCAAGGAAGCCAAAATTGACTGGTATGTAAACAGGAAAAAAATAGACAAAGAACCTCAATTCAAGGGGAAACCAGGTGTAGAGAACCTATCTGAGGGTCAACTGATGCCCTTCCATATGCCAAGAGACCTCATGATCGCTTGAATGTGCATCCCAAAAAGTACCTCTCTAGATACTGAAGCTAGAGTTGGGGAGAGCAGTTGCCAACTTCCCCATGTCTCTAAAAGGGTTGGGATGACACTGTGGACACTCAACAGAGATCCATGCCAAAGTAATTGGCTGGAGACATCCCACATCTTTGGTATCCACTTGGAGTTTCTAGAGAGGAGAAAGGAACCTGGAAGGGGTCTCTTGGTGACTTGATAGGAATTGGCAGAAGGTCAATGTTATAATGTCAGTGTGGGATCCCTAATGCGTTATATAGGCATGGGAGGCAGGGTGGATAGGATTCCCATGTCACCATAGGTTCTCACTGTAATAGGAATTTGGTTGTTATCCCAAACTAGGTTCAATACAGTCCAATTAGGGATCATTGCATTCGTTGGAAGCTCATGAGCCCAATGGGACTTGTTTCATTTGAAATTGTGGACATGACAGAGAAAATGACTTGGGGGTTGGAGTCCATCCCCCACAGGTCTTCTACTATAAGGTTGATTATGAACTCAAATCTGTTATATCTTATGATCTTGGGTGGAATTAAATCCCATACTCTATGTCACACCCTAAGTCTCACTTATCCAGACTTATGTGTGGCATCTTTGTATTTATACTAATCAAACTCTAACCCTCCACATTATTCGAAATATCTCAACCTTCTAAGAATCATATTAGTCTCTAAGATTATCTGTTGAGCCTAAATTTTAGGATTAGCTTCTTATTAGCCTAATCTCAGACCCAGATAAGATTTGGATCAAAATATCAAAGAAAAATACCTCTTTCTTTCTATTGAAGCATTTTCTTAATTATATCACATGGGTCACATATAATCATATAAATATCCCAAAACTTGGATTTATCTTCTTTTAGACATTATCTTGTGTTTTGCCTAATATTAGATCATTATGGGTCTATTTGTTACCCAAATATTGGAATCCAAATAAGGGCTACATAATTTCTCATTTAATTATCTAGGTCATTAATCACTTTGGAATATTCTAGAAACTTGCTAATTATCTTATTAGGAGTTTTTGAATCACCCCATGATATTAATAGGTTCATAAATATGCATGAAATTCAATTTCCTTTCCTTAGCTACCAATGGGCCTATTTTCCATAAAAATAGATTGGATTCTAAGGCACATGGCCGATACCTAGGCCTTACAAATCATCCAAACACTTTAGTATTCAATCAATTATGCAATTAAAGATTTTGATATACTCATTTTATCTTAATCCAAATTCATAAAATTTGGGGATATTACATTCACCCCTTCTTAAAAGGATTTTATCCCCAAAATTGAAAACTAATAAGGTTAAGGTGAACGATAAGCCATACTAGCCTAAAAAATTAGAGCTAGCAACCTTTCTTGTGTATGTTTTAGCTAGATTATCCTTGATACAACAATTTTATCATATTGCTCGAGGTTGGAAATCGAATTTTATTCAAGGGCATTTCGACTCCTCATTCATTACATGATTTTATAACTTGGTCATTACAGTTTTACCTAGGTTTGAAACCTACTAATCATTATTCACATACAAGATAAAAAAAGGAGAGAGTTGTCACAATTGGTATTAGATAACATATTTAATAAATAATTTCTAATAGTTAGTAGTTTTGAATATTCCAATAGATCATTGATGGATTAATTATGGCATTTCTAATGCCAACAATAACTAGAATGGCTCATAACCTAGGGGCTGGAAAGATTTTCCTCCATGCCACTAGTTGTAATATGAGGATTCCCGAGCCACTTTGGTTCATGTCTTGTCAATCCTAATAATATTTCTTGAAATAATATTTGTTCTAGGTCTTCTCATTTTAAACTTCATAATATTCACATCTATTTCTTTCTTTACCCTAGATATTCTTTGTTAATCTCTAGAATTCATTTCTCTCCTCACTGTAATTAAGGATTTTAAGAAGAAGCAGGATTAAGGCATCCTCCACCAATTAAAGCACATGTGTTAACAACTAAATATAAAATATGAAAGCTATGGAATATAATGTACGTTCCTCTTATAAAAATGAATCCCAAAAACTTTAAAGAATCTAGGCATGAGTTGACATAACTTTGTCCTCTATAAAATACATGAATATGATATAAAAACTAAGATTGTATGATAGATATGATAATCCTTAATCCTTATAAAAAAACCTTGATCTTGGGTATATATGAGTAGTAGAGGATAAAAATATCTCTAAATGAGAAAATCCTGAGTGAAAATAAAAGACAGAGAGGGCATGTGCAAAGAATGAATAATTGAACGTATGCAAAAACCTTATGGGTGAGTAAAATATATATGTTATACCCAAGATTAAACAATCTTGAGTTCCAAGGAAGAACCCTTTATCATGGATATGGTTGATCCTATATTGATTTGTATCCATAGTAATACTTTTGCATTCCATGATAGCTAAATAGGAAGAAGTGATGAGTATCACCTACATGCTATAAGGAGTAGTTAAACCTTGGTGAAACTAAATTCATGTTTACAAGAATACAATAGAAAAGAATACCATAAAAGTATGAATTGAAAAACCTCATTTTTTGTTTTAAAACTTGAAACAAATTTAGACCTCTTAAAGGGCCCTAAACTTGAAAAATTAGATGTCTTATGATGGTATTGATTGAAGGCATTGAAACCCTAACTATTACCTAGTCAGAACAAGTTTGGAAAGATATGTATTTTGTTTAATATTTGAATATTGATTTCAACATTTTTATTCAAAAACTTGGTTGGTGAAATTGCAAGATAAATCACGCGTCATCCTTCTTATCCTCTCTCTAGAGATACTTCATTACATATCTAGGATGAAGACCTAGGGCGCTCCATGGAAGGCACTGGCCCTGCCAGTTCGGTCCCTCCTCGGGTATCGTCCTTCACCACCCCCACACCCACCCCCACATCCACCTCTCCTCCTTTTGTTCCTACCCCCTCCACAATAATGAGTTTGTTCCTTGTACTACATGCTACTGCGTAGGAGGCACTTTGGACACCATGAGTTTGACCTAGTTTGACCCCATGGAGGACATGACAGTTGGAAGGGCATGGGAAGACATCATGTTGAAGCCCATGGAGGTGCAACACAATTGTAGGCCAGTTGCACCTCATGAAGATCCAAAGAAGCCATTTTTCAGATTGGAAGACAGACAACCTTGGATGAAGTTCTCTAGACCAGTGGTGAGTGCCATGGATGATTTCCACAAGAGCTCGATCATTGTTCAGATACTGGGGAAGAAGGTATTCATTCAATAGGTCTACGGGTGGATGATGAGGATGTGAAAACCATGAGGGGAACTGTACTTGTTCCCACTCAAGGATGGTCTATTCTAGATGTGTTTTGCCACAAAGGAGGATATGACAATTTCTTTAGAGCAAGGGCTATGGTTTTTTGACAATCAACTGGTGTTAACTAGAAAGTGGACTCCTGAGGCAGACGTTTGTCATGATTGCCTCACCAAGGTGCCTGTATGGGTTACTTTCCTTGACATGGGATGACATTGGATAAGACAGGTGCTTATGCACTTGTTACTTTGATGGTTGTGGACTTATCATTGTAGGGGAAACACATAGGATCTCATCACCTATGCATTGAGATTAATGTGGATAAGAAGCCAACACTAATGGTTATGGTAGAGAAGCCAGATGGTCAAGAGATAGAGATACATGTTTTGTATGATGTAATTCCTGAGCACTATCATGAGTGCAAGGTGTTTGGCCATATGCCTAGCCATTGCCCTAGGAGATGAAAGAACATATGGAGCCACCTATTATGAAAGACAGATCCAAGAGTCGTAGACCCAAAAGAAGAAAAAAAGAAGAGGGTCACTAGTCAAGTGAACCAAGAGAAAAGTCCTGAGCAGACATGAGATGTGGCTACAATGTAGGAGGGACATGATGCAATTAATGAGTGTGATTCTACTGATAAGGCATTAATCCTCTAGGAACAAGTTGTTGACCAATGTAACTAAGGTTACTAGACCTACTGTCATTGACCCTGATCCTGGTACAAATATACCTATGGACGGTCAGGTGATGGAAGAAGGAGAATTTATAGAGTTCTCTTAAAACCCCTTTCAGCTACTAGAAAACCAGGAGGTGGAATAGGTGGCTAGCTCAATGGCAAGGACTCTACAAGTATAGCCTATGTGGTGAGCTGAGTAGCCAAGGTAGAGGTAGAGGTAGGGGAAAAGGTGGAACAACTCTAGGTAGGAATGTTCATACCAAATAGATTAAATGAAAATCCTTGTATGGAATGTCCATGGTGCTTCTTTGTTGTATAGGTAGAAAACACTTAGACAAATCATAGCAGAGAGGAAGGCTGGCTTGGTTTTCTACTTAGAGACTAGGATCAGAAGAGAAGTGGGAGATATAGTTAAAGGACCTTTTCCCAATGGTTGGGATTCTATTTCCAATCTAGAGCATGTTGAAGGTGTCAAAATCACTATAAGTTGGAACCCAAATCTTTAGGATGATCAGATGATTCATGACACTAATTAATTGGTGAACTTGAGTTGTATTAACACATGAGGTTTGCATTGTATCATCTTAGAAGTTGACTAAAATTCTGAAATGGATAGAAGAAGTTGTGTGATTCCATTGTGGCTACCACCAAACAAGCCTTCCTGCACTTGATTATTGGAGACTTTAACCAGGTTAGACAAGAAAAGGAGAAACTTGGTGAGGGGGTACCCATCCCTGACGTGATCCTCACCAGATTTAATGAAGCCATGGACTCTACTAGTCTCATGGAGCTTAACATGAAGGGGGGGCTCACTACTTGGAAGAATAAAATAGTCCTTCTCCATAGAATATCTAGTAACCTATATAGGGGGGCTAGTTAACACATATTGGTTATATGTCTTAACAAAAGTTGTTGTTAGCCTAGGGGCACATTCTAGAAACAAACATGCATGGATGGAAGTGGCCCAAGCTATCCAACTTGTAGCTAACTGCCTGTTTTAGTTCCTCAAACACTAGCTCGCCTAGCTCAATTTCAAGGGAGTAATCAATGAAGCTTGGAGTCACAGGGTGGTTGGCTACCCATTGTTTGTAATGATTCAGAAACTTAAAAGAACTAAAACTGCATTGAAGAATTGGTCTAGAAATTTGACTAATATCCCAAGACTTATCAAGAAGTCCCAGAGAGTCTTTGAGGGTGTTACTAAAGACCTCAGGCTGATCCTACATCTACTTACATGATGGTGAATGAAGAGGAGGCCAGCAAAAGGGTGATGTATCTAGAGAAAGTAGAAGAAGTTAGCTATTGGCAACACAATAGGTTGAAATGGATTATAGATGGTGATAGTAAATCCAAAGTCTATCAAACTATTAGGAGAAATAGTATGAAGGATCCTATACACAACTTGGTGGATAAAGATGGTCTTCTCATTGATGAAGAAACTAAGGTGGGTGACCTTGCAGTGAATTCTTTCCATGGGTTGTACAACCAAGAGACAAGAATCAATGATGCTACTAGTCACCTTCCTGAATGTGTGTATGATGAGATGAACATGGAACTCCTAAAGAAGGATACATATGAGGAAATAAATAAGGTCATTTTATACATTGGTGCTTCCAAAGACCCTGGACCCAATTTCTTCAACGTGAAGTTTTTCCAAGCTTTCCAGCCTCTAATTGAAGGTGATATTTGTAGGGAAATTTGGTGGTTCCTTATTGGGGGAAGGATGGTGATACATGCTAACCACGCCTTTATCAAGCACCATACCTAAACATAGTTCAACTGATACAATGAATGATTTTTTTCCCAATTGCTTATTGCTCAATTATTTACAAAATCATTTTCAAGGTCATTGCTAGTAGAAATAAGGTTATTCTGCCTTTGGCAGTCTCTGTGAACCAATGAACATTCATGTAAGGCCGATCTATCTCAAACAATTCTCTTTAAGATACAAAGTTCCTTGTGGACTTACATGTGAAGAACAAAACCAAGAAGGCTTGTCTTAAGGTTGACATATCCAAGACCTATGATCATGTGAAGTGGATAAGTCTATGGGAACAATGCAGACGTTGAGGGTTGCTTTGAAGATTCATTGATACCATCAATCAATCTATGGAAGAAATTCTTTCTCGATGCTAGCAAATGGTGTTCCTAAGGGGTTATCAAAGCTTCTAAAGACCTCATGAAGGGTGATCCCCTATTTCCTTTGCTCTTTTCCCTATTGATGGAAGATCTCACTAACTTGACTAAGATTGTTGAGATGGAAGGGGTGGTGATGCTATTCAAAGTTCAGGGTAAAGGTGATCACATACATGATCTTCACAGGGGATGTTATATTTTCATAATAGGCCATGCTAAATACATGAAGGTGATTAGAAGGATCCTCCAGGAGTTTGAGGATATTACGAGCTTGTTTATGAGTGACATAAAGTGACAAGTATTCCTCTCCA
This sequence comes from Alisma plantago-aquatica, assembly GCA_963693085.1. NCBI lineage: Eukaryota > Viridiplantae > Streptophyta > Magnoliopsida > Alismatales > Alismataceae > Alisma > Alisma plantago-aquatica. Next base: position 1,150,617,259 of record OY856411.1, on the reverse strand, counting down.
GATCACATGATTCTCGTATGGGAAAACTTAAGCAAGCGATTGGCATTTCTTAAGGGAACTTTCTGACTAGATACCTCAGAATCCCTATCATTGGGGTTATTGGTAAAGGTGATTGTTAATATATCTTATTTATATACATCTATATTATATTTTGTAATTTCTATATACTGTGGGACCTCTATGTAATTTCTCCAAGTTCTCTTATTAATAAAAGGGAGAGGGCACATTGCTCCTCTCCACACACTGCATTGCAACACCCTATCTTTATTGTTCACATGGTACTAGAGCAACAATATCCAAGGGAAGAATAGCCTACCCTAACCCTAACCAACACGGCAAGCCACCATTGCATCAGACAATCACTGCTGCCAAGAAGAAGCAACAGCCGTCGGGCAACAGCAGGCACTTCCGCTGATAGCAACAGGCCGCTGAGCAGTAGTTGTGTTGTCGGGAACCCATCATCGAAAACCTACCACTATTAGAGGCCCATCACCGCCGGCCAAGCAGTCGCCAGGTAGCTTTCCGCCAAGTTGGTTTTCACCGGGTGAGGGGACAAACACGGTTGATTCTTGACCAAAGGCACAGACTCCTTCAACCTCTCCAAAAGCATTCTAAAAGTACAAATCAAGCAGCCCACATCTATTTAGAGAATTCCTAATCACATCTCCTCCATGTGTGATTAGGAAATACTTGCTTGGAGGTTGTTGATGTTTCAAAAATGTATCATCTCATCTATATTTGGGTGACGTGTCTGTTGGGTTTTATGTGGTTAGAGTAGGAAGCGGAAATAAAAAATTTACTTGACCATAAACCCATAACTAGCATATCACATCAACATCTATGTAATGGGAAGGATGGTTTTAGCGAGTTATACCTGGTCCTGAGGCTTGCTCAACAATTATACCTCACAGTAAATGTGGTTAACCACCTATCTTCGACGGCGTCTGTGCATCTCCTGGTCCTAACCTAGACTATGTTTGACTGTCATCTTCCTGAGTGGCAGAAGTCTTCCGCCTCTATAGATAGTCCACACGGACTACCGGAAACTCTAGTCATCTTGAAGAATGGACTAGAAGGAGTTGTCCCCTTCTGTTGGCGTACTAGTCACCAACACACTCTCCCACAACTAGTTGTTGTTCTGTAGTTGTCTTTCCCTCACTGTTCATCCTCCTTGTTTGGGTGACACTTTCTTGGGCTCTCTTGGTTACCAAAACCAGAGAGGACAATAACTTTGTAGAGAAACAATTTCTCATAAGTCGTTCTGAGATGTTGTCTATTGTGTGTCTGGAGAAGCCCCTTGTACCCCTCTATTTATAGTAGAGGGAAAGGTCAGGGTTCCCAGTCTGTGCGGGAGTAGAAGGGTCTAGATTTTCCATGAATAATTTGCACTACGACAGGCGAACCGATCGGTTCACTGGTAAACTGGTCGGTTGGTAGTGTGAACTGGTCGGTTCACTCAGCGAACCAATCAGTTCACAAGCCAGACTTTCCTACAATTGACTTTCTTATTTTGTTTCAAATTAATGCGATCAATTCTTGTCCCAATCGAATTGGACTTGTGAAATGGGAAATTTTTCTCACAAACCGAGAAAACCCAACACTGCTCATTTGGTCCAGTTGAACTGATAGGTTCACTAGAGTGAACCGGTCATCCCACTAACCATGAGCCAATCAGTTCACTCAGTGAACTGATCGGTTGGTGGTCCAGATTGTGTAGAACTCATTCAATTTAGTTTTCAATCAATCTGACACTCTAATCAGTTGGTTTAACATTTGAACTTGATGATTCTGAGTCAAGTCTATTGATTGAATGTTTGATTGAGTACCTAAACACTTTAGTAATCAATCCAAACATCATTCATGGTTAAGCTCCTCTTCCAAGTTAATCCTATGTGTGTGACCTTATAGGTACCATGTCACATTGCCATTGAATGTCCATAACTAGTTTATGACATCACAAACAAAGAGTGGTACCTAGTCACACATCAGTGCTACCCAAGTGATATGGAAAGTTGGAGAACAACTTTCAAACCTACAGTCTGTGATTGGTGTTCTAGTGAATGTATAATTCCTTTGTCTATGATATCCTGAATGAACTCAAGGCATGGAGTTATCATCCTTTCAACGTTCATTCATGTTTCTTGAACTAGAGCAGACTGTCTAAGATATGTGTGACATCAATATCATATATTGATTCACATGTGCATGTGCATGCCTTTCTTAGTCTCACTTATCAAGTGGCCTGGACATCATACTCCCTTAGGAGGGACAAATCCCATATCTATCACTCACAGTCTATCTCATGCGTCAAAGCCACCCAATCATCACCTTTATAACAACCCATGTTTCAAAAATACGTTTGATGATGTCAAGTGTACCCAATCACATTCGACGAGTGTAGTGATTTCAGGTCTAAGAATCACAATCACCACCATTACAATGAGAGATGATTCTGACTACCATGTCATGGTTCCATGTGTCACTCTCATAGTGGGTCTGTTTGATACATTGTTCTCTAACTATATCTATGTGCTTGGTTTGATATCATATGTCATGACTAATAAGACACTGTCATCAACTAACACACACTCTAGTCGTTATGTGTCATTGTTGTCTATCTACCTTCCACAATGACATATGACTAGGGACATAACATGAATGTACATACTCTTATCATCTGCATGATCTCATTTTTCAAGTCATGTACTTGAAGACATACGTCATTGAGTATTGTCATTCTTTAGACATTCATTTTGCTTCATCATTATCTCATTGATTTAACCACAATAAATTGGAAGCTTGCCTTTGATATTTATCAAATAAATCATGATGTATACCAATCCAATCATCATATGATTGGCTCTTAGGGCATACATACCAATAGACTCCCACTTGCACTTAGACCCAATCACCCTTGAATCATATTCAAAGTGATCTCTAAACATGTCCAACATGTTTCTACTGCACTAGTGCTAATCCACTGAGTTAGCAACATTTTGCTTTAGTCGATATATTGCATGTTTCACATCTCCTTGTTGTATGACATTTCATATGAGATGGAGTTTTTGTAATATGCTATGTGATATTCCTTGCATAACAATTAGCTCCATTGTTTGACTTAGTATTTCTACTTTGTCATCAATGGTTGGAAATATATAAGTTCATCACCATGAACTTCTAGATCCATATAGTATCCTATGGTGTACTCAACACAAGGATACTTGACATTCCTTTGAGAATTAAATGTCTTTTAATTTTACTCAGAAAGTTTCCATTTATCAACACATATTCACTTTTATATTTTGTATTTTGTGATCAATTTCTGTCATTTCGGAAGCTAGCATTAGTGTAACTAATTTACACTCAACTCTTCCTTTTATTACCATAGAACTAATCCTTTAATACTTCATAAGTACTTAAATAAGTTCTTTATGGCATTCCAGTGACTCTCACTATAAGTAGACTTACATCCACTCATCATGTCCATTACATATGAGATAACTGGATGAGCATAACATATTGTCATGTCCAATACATACAAGATGATGATTGCATATATTTTCTTATCATGTCTGATACATACAAGATAATGGGATGATTACATACATGATAGACCCAATTTTGAATGCATAAATGCATCTATCTATGTGTTCCTACTCTTCATAAGAATTTAGGACACTAGGCATCTGAGAGACTAACTCCATGTAATATGGACAAGTTTTCTCCCACTGAATCTTTGCATATTGAACCCTTTAGCATATATTACCAATGTATGCTCTCTCTTTATCAGGTCAAGAGACTTTTGAGAACTATCTCTATAGGTCTCATTTCCTATCACATAGGACATTTCTCTTTATTCCCTCAAAGAAGGAATTTACACACCAGTTTCTATTCTTAGAACATTTCATTCCCCATCATTGTGTGGAATGTGAATATGCTCCCACTAAATCTTTGTAATCATAGATCCCTTCTATATTTTGATATATCAGTCAAACCTTTTGACTATATAATCAAAGTAAAGACTCTAGTTCTGAGGTGCTTGTATTTAATCAATCATATTGATTAATCTCTTATAACTTATAGATTGCATTTGCATTGATGGAATTATAAAGCCCTTCAGGCTGTGTCACATACACGGCCTCATGTTATTCCTTCTAGGAATGTGTTTTTCATATTCATATGCCAAATTTCATAGTCTTCAAGTTCCAATGGCAAGCATGATCCTTTATGGCCTATAGCCACTACAATTGGTTAAATAAATTCATCAGTTTTAACACCTTGAACTCACTTGAATTCATCTCAACCAATCAACTCTTCAAATGTCATCCATGTAAGTCTTAACTCTTAAGACCCAATTGCACTTATGGGTTTTATCCCTATAAGTGCTACCATCAAGGTCATACCTTATTTGGTTCACATGGAAGTTATTTTGGATCTTATGGCTTCAAGCCATAACTCAAAATCTGATTCCTCAATATCATCTAGATAGATTATTGGTTCATCATCATATGACCAATTCATCACCTTTGAGTTTGTAGGATATCATTATCCATCAAGATCAAGGTGTTTTCTACTAGATAAATGAGGTATATCTGTTACATAAGGAATTTTAGATTCCACAACACTTGCTGCGAGATCCCAGACAACCTCCTCTTCTTAGAGCAGTCCCACCGTAGTTCACAAATAGAGAAAGAAGATTGGAGTAAAGAGAACACTAATGCAGCTCACAGTGTCCTAGATCAAACTTATGGACTGATACCATCATGGATTATGCAAAGATGGATGGTGGTGTTAGATAGCTATGATTAGGATACAATTTGGCAGCTGTAGAAGATTGCAAATGGATTGCTATAGCTCATGATTGCTAAATTGTAGCTCAAATATTGTATCTCAAGTGTGCAAGTTGTATGTAGGGTGTCCTATGACCACCGCCATTTATAGGAAGGGATTATAAGTGGCTAGGGAAACTTAAGGGAGAGTCTAGAGTGTTCTAGGATGAGAAATAGTTGTTATAGTTGAGTTAATGTAGGTGAAATGACTAATTCATTCATTAACAAAATTAGCATTTGAGAACCCATCTCGGTCAAAAAAATTCTTAGCCGGATGTGTATCGGTTGAGACATTCTTTGAATGAATGTAATGTAAGTGTTAAACTTGGTTCTAACAGCTAATTGTCATCATAACTTCTTGGTCAACTAATTTAAGCAGTCTATCCTCGATCCACAAAAACTTTGACCAGGATTGACTCGGTCGACAATATTTTCATTTGAGTATAACTCAAAACTATCAGTTTAGAAAGGTACTTCTGATGCTCTGAGTCCTCGATTGGGGATATCTTGGTTGACAATTCCTTTTACCGTAGAGTCTCAGTTGACAAGTTACTCGACCAAAATATCCCTGGAAATTGGTTTTGCAAATTTTGGAAAACCTATCTAATATTTTTTCTAATGTGACCTACCTACCCTTGACACTTAATTTAGACATATGAATAGGTTTGGGATAGGTGGGGCTGGTCCATATCTTGATTTTACATGAATTCTAGAAATGTATACATTTGTATTACAAATAGGCACATATACATAATAATTCAAGTATTTGATACGCCAATCTTGATCAATTTTTCTCAACATGTACTTTGTACCTAAAACACTTAGATAGCATGTTAAATCTATAAATAAGAAATGTTTGTCATCATCAAAATACAATATGTGCTAATGTCCAATTTACCTAACAATCTCCCTCTTTTTGAAGATGGCAAACATATCTATAAACAAAAACTTAAAGTAGAATTTTCATACCTTGGTGAGATATTCCTTGAGTGTCAAAAAAATATTTGCACATTTATAGTAGAGAGTTATAGGATATATCATCCAGATCCTAGAGTAAATGAAAGAATTAATTTATGGCAATGTGTCTCTCAACTCAAAAACTCAATCAAAAACCATAAAAACTCAATGAATTAAGTTTTGCTTTTAGAATATTTATCTCCCTTTACCATTTCAAAAAGTAAAAGAATAATACCCTTAGTTGAAAACTCCCCCTTAATATAATGCTTAAAGAAAAATGTTAAATTTAGCCACAATAATCGTGAATAAGACCTAAGCAAGCTCAATTCATTGATAAAAGAAACCATTACATAGCTTTGTTGTTCAAAAGAAAATACATAAGGATATCCATATGATTACAACAAAATGTCACTTGAATGAATCAAGGATCACATCCATCTTAGGATCTTGACCATAGAAAGGTGCAATGCCATAATATTTCATAAGATCTCCCCAGTCCAATGCACCGGTCTTGGCAAGAGCATACGCCTCAAGAAAGGTGGGTGCTTTATCAAAGCAGAAATGGGCGGCTATGTCTTGGAGTTGCATGGTGGAGTATTGAGAATGGGTAAGCTCGGTGGATGGTGGAGGTTAGACTTGAGTCTAGTTGATGTATGGGTTGAATGGATAGATACTCTCAGGATATGAAGCATAGGAATAGTTAGCAGGAGTATTTGGGGTCAATGATTGCATTTTCTGGTTAAGATAGGACATTGCATTGTGTTTGTAGTCAAAGTGTCTCCCAATTTGATAGGCTACTCCCTTAAGATAAGAGACATCATTTTCAAGGCTTTCAACATTATAACTAGGGAGGGGTGAAGAAGGTGGAGGAATGGCTTCATGGGATGTGCTTTCTTCAGCTCTAGCCCTTTTGTGCCCAAAGTCTATTCTCATTTTGTCAATAGTGTTCTAAGTTATTCTTTGTGGACGCCTATCAAGGTGATAGCCTAATTCTTCTAAGTTGTTTCCAATTGAATTTTGAATGAGTTGGCAAACAAATGGTGGATTGCTAGAAAAATCAAGCATATTGGAGAGAATAATGTGAATAAAATTGACATGGATGCGTTCAAGGATTGCATTTATGATAATCATCCTAAATTAAGGAATTTTAGTTTTGTTAGTTCTAGAATAGATGTTGTGACTAATGATGAGGTTCACTATCCTAGTTTCATGGGTTAGAGATGTGGAATAGTAAGTACCCATTTGTTCTTGAGGAGTGGTATTTGGGACAAAGATGGCTCTTTTAATGTCACTAAGGCTTTTTATAACTTGTGGATCTGTGGAGAGATTTTGAGAGGATTGCCAGTGGTGAGATCTACAAATTCAGCATATTCAGAGACATGTATGTCTAACATTTTCTAGAACATCAGTTTTAGGAAAGCCAAAAGATAACCCATTAACCATGGATGTGAAGGAATAACGATCACTAGTGTCCCTAATGAGGTTAGAATAAAACTCATGGATAGCTTGTGCAGACTAGAGATGAAAGGAAGGGGTAAGAAATTCTTGTAGTTTTTAGACTTTGAAGAGACGGGGAAGGTTGAGGAGCTCAGAGAAGTCATTTGTTTCCACTGGATGGCAAGGAAGAGGCATCTTGGAGGTGAGCTGTATGTACTTATCTCTAGAAACAACATTGTTGAAGGTTATCCCATTGATGACCGTCAGTGTTGGATTCACTGAGGTGGAACATCTCTTATTGGATGTCACTTACTTCTTTCCACCGCGAGCTGAAGAGGATGCAATCTTGAAGTAGTTGAGTAAGAACTTGTTGGAAGAAGATGTAGTGAAGATAGTGGAATGAAAGTAGCTGAAGGAATGCTCTAAGAAATTCTCAAAAGATGCTAGAGAAGTGTACTCAATGAGTTGTGAAGAGAATGGCCGAATTTATGGCTATTTATAGCAAAATAGACCCCTTCTTGATCGACAAACTTGTTGACCGAGCCTCCAATAGTTCTACTCCAACGGTAACAATAACGGCTAGTTCGATCGACGTTTCATTTGAAAATATTTGCAACAGTCATGATCTCAGTCGATAATTTGGTCAACCGAAGGATGTGCGGATAAAAAAAAAATCAGTCGAAGGAGTGACTAGAATATTCTTTAGGCATGCATAGTTGACTGAGGGGCCCACTGAGAGAAACCTAGTCAATAATTTTGTCAACTGTGTTTGCTCTTGGTCTAGTATTTTGTCGATCAAATTTGACATTTTGAGCAATATTTTACAATGAGGATGGATTGAGCTTGACTAAGTATTTCTTGTTCATGATACTAAATCATTTTAGATAAATATTAAATTTGTAATACTAGTAGTGCATGCAATAAAATCATTAAGCAAAGAGACCAAAATATACATCTTCAAGAGGAATAATGCTTGACTTTTCAATAATTACTCTAAATTGTTCTAAAACAAGGGGTTTGTGAAAATATCAACTAATTTTGATTTTCAATATCAACACGATGAAATCATATGTTATTTTTGGCTATAAGGTCATGAAGAAATGATGTCTTACTTCAATATGTTGAGTACGACTATGTAAAATAGGATAATGAGATAAATTGATTGCACTCGTGTTATCACAAAAAATTGGAGTTGAAGATAATAAAAATCCATAATCATTTAAGACTTGTTGCATCCATAAAACCTATGCGCAACATGATCCAGCTGCCATATATTTTGCTTCAGTGGTAGATAATGCAATAGTATTTTGTTTCTTACTAAACCAAGATATGAGCAATTTTGCAAGAAAGAAACAACCACCACTAGTAATTTTGTGATCAAGTCTACAACCAACATAGTCAGCATCAATGTAAGATTTAAGGTCAAAGAGTTGATCTCGTGGGTACCAAATATCATAGTTGACTGTGCCAGCCAAATATCGTAAGATCCTTTTGACAACAACCAGATGAGAATTCATAGGATTCGATTGAAATCTTGTGCATAAACCAACATCAAACATAATATCTGGTCAAGATGTAGTTAAATATAATAAACTACCAATCATACCTCTATATAATGAGTTGCCAATGTGCTCATGGTGTGTCTTCCAGAGGTGCGCACACTAACCGATTAGATTCGACTAGATGCGCCCCACAAGATTGGAACACACATTGGATTTACTTTAAAAATTTATAATAGCCTAGACCAACATGCCTATGCCTACTAAAATACTACCCCGCAAGCGCACGGGATCGTATCATAGTATGGGAGGGCGGCAAGTATAGGGTTGAACCACAGGGAGAAAAGGGGGCACTAGAGCTAGGTTAGTTTTTGCTAGGTTCCTACTGTGGAGACTAGGGTTAAGGGTTTAAAGGTGATTTTGATTGTTAAGCTAAAGTGAGAAAGAAAGTAATTAAAGGAGAGAATGAAATATAAGTTAACCCTAGCTAGATTTAGACTAATTAAGCAAGAAAAGACTAAGTTGGGGTATGAAAAGGCAATTTATGCTAAGGCATGCAAGAAGAGCAAGAGAGCAGTGAAAGAGCTAAACTAGCAAGAACAAAGCAAGAACAGGCCAAGAATCTATCTAAGCAAGAAAAGAGCTAACTAAGCTAACACTAGCTAAGCAAGATGGAAATCAGGGTTTTAAAGCAATTAAGGGAGATGTGGGCTGTTTAGGGGTTGCACTTATCAATTAAGTTGGGGGGTGACATATGAACATTATGGTTCCATTTAGATTATCCAAACCAAACAACAAGTTAGAGACTAATGAATTATCCTAAGCTACTAACTGGCCATGGATATGCTAGGTTGTGTATAGGGGAACTAGTCCCTAACACTCCCTACTACCCTTGTGAGGATCAATTGGGTTAGGGCTTAGGTGTAAATCAATTAGAGTCTAAACGAACCTAGGTTTCTAGGTTAGAGGATCTTAGGATGATTAGGGGCTGAGATAGTAAAGGGGGTGGAAGTGAGGTTTTAGACCGCCCATCACCCACACTCTAACCTTGAGAAAGCTCCATGCTAAACACACCAATTTCATCTAAACTAGCTACTTAGATCTCTCAACTGGGGTTAGGATAATTGATTATGATGTAGGAAGATGGGTAGCTCACTAGGGATCCAAGAATTGGACCTAGGAGAAAATCCCAAAATTCACACATATAAGCAATTTCCCTAAATTCCCAATTGATTTCAAGTACAAACCAATAAGAAATTTATGGAGAATGAGATAGAAATAGAAAATAATCATTAAAAAATGGAATTATAAAGTTTACATATCATTTCACACCAACATGGTATCAAAGTAACATTTTACACCCAAACAACCCACCCAAGGGGCCTAGCTACTCATAACAAAGAAAAATACAAAAAGGAAAGAGAAAGAGGAAGAAGTAGCCATGGATCTTGATGTAGATGAGTGAATCCTCCTCTCCAACTACTATAAGGTTGACCTCCTCCTTCTTCTTGGATGGAATGGTGTGGAATGATGGTGGGAAGTGGATGGAAGGCTTGGAAATGAGGGTTATGTGGTGGAAATGGAGAAATGGAGTGAAATGGAGGTGAAAATGGAGTGGAATGGCTAAGGGGCAAAAATGGGGAGCTAAGAGGTGGTGGAAGGTAGCTAACCTCGACCTACAGCCACCCCCCCTATATATAGGTGTGGGGGAAGCAATAGGTCAAGTAGGGGTAGATTGGGTAGTACAATGGCAAAAATAGCTAGGTTTTGTGAGTAGCACAACCGCGGTGGATCACCACAGTCATGGTGGGTAGAACGATCATGTGAATTAAAATATGGAGATCACAGTAAATCTGGCATGAAAGCACATGAAGGGCCACGACCATGGTGGTTACCACAACCATGTTAAAGCTAGGGCAGCACGACCGTGGTGGTCACACGGTCGTGGGGGTATAGGTGATGGTGGCTGTGGTGTAACGCCATGTCCATTCTTTAGTATTGTAGCACGGCCGTGCTAGGTGGCATGGCCGCAGTGGATGTCCCTTGCATGGCCATTCCTGTGGAACGACCATGGCACTGTCTGCATTTGCACTTGGGCTTGATTCTTTGGATATTCTTGGACATCTTTGCTTCTATGGAGTCTTAGATACTAGGGGTAGGTTGAGGGAGTATCACACTTTACTTTGGGTCTCTCCAAGGGCAGAGAAACCCTAGTATCACTCCTTCTCTCTCTTCCATCAAGCGTGGTCCAAATGCCCAAAAAACATACAAATAATGTCCATAAGTGCATTTTACACAAATATGCATATTGAGGGAAATAACATGTAATCTAATAGGTATATATGTGATTGAAATGCACTATTACACAAGATGAATGCCTAAAATAGGGATGAATCACCACCCCAAACTTGAAACATACTTGTCTTCAAGTATGCTCCAACTCAATCTCTCTAAAATTGTTTCACATCAAGAAATGGCAAATGCAATGTAAGTGATGATTATTGACTAAGTGAGATCAATGCTGACTAAGCACATGTATCCCACCTCTCTCCCCTCCTGATTTCACAAACCAATCATGAAAAGAGCACAAAGCATATGAACTTCAAATATAGTGCATAAAACACATAAGGTATCCATATTTCTTTCATGTGGTTCTGGGTAGACTATTTCATGATGACATTAATCAAGGATGACTAGGAGTGTTGTTTCACCTTCATGCATTCAACCTTATGTTTCAAATCACACCAAATGACCCACGTGGTTGCGGGAAGGGAAAAATGAGCTAGGTTTGATGTTTCCTAGCTCAATGGGTATAAAAATGGAAGAAAGGATTGCGGTAAGATTTTGGAGTGCTATTACATAGAGCACTCATCTTTTATTTATTTAGATGCTCTTAAACATGAGCGTCTTTTTTTTTCTTTTTTTTTTCTTTTCCCTTGGAGTAGATAGGGCATATGGTGATGAGAGTGAAGTAGTGAGATGTAGATGTGGCCACCCTAAACTTTTGGAGGTGGCCACGACTGGTATGTGCACTTTGGCATCCTTTCATGAGGTGAAGGGGTAAGAAGATGGTGAGTGAAGAGTCAGGTCAAAGAGGGGTCATTGGTGTGATTCTCAACACAAGGTTTCCTGCATGAAAATTAATCCAACACTTCATCCAACAATTTCACACCACATGAATGAAAAACCTGTAATTGATACTTCAATCAAGTGATTTCATAGGCACTAAGTGCTCATAGCTTGCTCAAGTTACCATTCAACCAAATCATTCACAAACACAAGAGAGGTGATGCACATGTAAAAAGTCAAGAATTGATACCATTTAGCAATAAACAATGATAATTCACTTGCATTTGTCAAAGGTCATCATTTATAATCCAAAAAGTAGAGATTGGGTTGAAACAAACTTTTAGACAAGAAATCTCAAATTTGGGTAAAATTGACCAAAATGGTATCAAGTTGCCTTCAATCACTTCTAAGCCTATATTATTGAACTTAAAACAGTAAACAAGCAAATCCTAGCTAAAACATGCAAAAATTACCAAAAATCTACATGATATGCAATGCATGGAAAAAAGAGCAAAGTTTTTGAAAATTACACAAAAATGACAAGAAAGCAAACTGCATGGCATGCAAAGATGCAAAGCAGTAAAGATGACTAGACTAGATAGCAAGGATAAGGAAGAAAAAGTAAATGTAGTAGGTGAATTGCGAAGTGAAACTAGAGCATACCTGCCTTACCACCCCAAACTTTGAATCATGTTGTCCTCAGCATGATCCTAGAGTTTAGGATGATAGGGTAGACAATCATGGTTCTCTTGGGGGATCTGGTGGTGCTACTCCATGTAGTGGAGGGTAGGCATAATAGCTGCCCCAGTAATTTTCCAATGGTGGAGGATAAGTCTCCTGATTTCCTAAAATGGATCCCCACCAGTCTTCCCCCCATTGGGGGTTTCTCTACACCTGGGCATTCTAAAACCAATACAAATGGTTGATCTGATGGTACATCTATTGATGATCTAACCATAATGCATCATGTCTCCTCTAAAAACCCTCATGTGCATGTAGTATCCTATCCTGTGTTGCATGAATGCCCTCCAGCTGTGCATGAATGGTTGCCATGTCATATGCATTCACTGAGGGCTTTTGTGGCTCTGACGCTCCTGTCTTTTCCTCTCACTGTCTCACTCGTCATGCTGCTATATCTTCCATTTCCCATCTCTACTCAGCTGTCTGTGAGGGCTCTCCTAGACCCTTTACTAATATCACCTTAGGGATGCCATCCCCTCTGGGATGCTCCTCCTCATATCTCCTCAATCTGTCCAGAAAATACTAAGTGGGTCCAAATTATTCCATGAGGGGTGAAATGTGGTAGGGCAACTCCAAGGAGACTCCTGGATATGGTGGGTTGACTTGGTAAATGATCCTCAACTCCACAATGGTGATCATGGAAGAGCAAGCTAAGTAGTGCAAGCCAACCATTTTCTTCCATCTGCCTTTGTGTATCCTGTCATATCATGTCCCAAGGCAGTGGCTATAGATGTCACAATCCCTCCCATTAATGGATTTGTGCTCTTGGAAGGGATTGTCCTCAAATGCTCAATTAGTAATGCTCCAAGATTTACATGCTTCCCCTTAATCGACCAACCAAGTACAAACATATCCTTCTTTGTATAGCTGCCTTGGTTTTCATACCTACTGAAGATGGTGTTCGCCAACATCTTCTAAACATAGTAGAGGAATAGATAGTGAATGGCACTAGTCTTTGATTTCCCCTCTACAAATGTGATCTGGCCGGTGAAGTGTTTCCACATTGTAGGATATGTGGAACATGAGTCATTCTCTATCTTCCCTCTGTCTAGGAGTTCTGCCATCTCTTCACTGGGGGAAAAATCTAATTTAGAATCCTTCAGGTTATCATCCACCTCTTGTCCCCAATCATCACTCGAATATCATTTTTACCATCATCAGTCACTTCCTTTAATGTGGCAAAAAACTGTCATGTTAGCTCAACATATGACTCCTACAGCAGCATCATAATCTCAAATAGTCCCATCTTCTCCATCACGCCTTGGAAATAGGCATAGAAGCCAATAGCTTCCATCGTCACTCGGCACACATAGCGAGTGGCTATCACTTTGTGTGTCAAGCACTCTGGGTGCTTGGCTTCCTTTGTCCTGCCGGTAGTGACATCGGGATGTGGACGGGGTTGTTGTTGTGGTATCTCAGTTTGTTGTGCATCTGGCATCTCTTCATCCTCTTCTTCATCTAGTAAGAGTTGCCTATGTACTTGTGGTTGTGGCTCTGGATACAGCTGTGATGCCGAAGAAATGGACGGCTGGGATGCTAAAATCGATGGTCGTGGAGCTAAAAATGAGGGTCTCACAGGTGAGATAGAGGGTCAGGCAGAAGGCGGTGGTGGTTGTGATGCTCTAGATGATGATGGTGTCCCCCACCGTGGCTTTGTGGAGGCTTCTTCCACAATTGGATCCACCAAAGCATCTGATTCAGCCTCTGTCAACCGGGGGTTCCTATTTTTCAGCTTCCTTTGGTAGGAGATGACATCCCTAGTCTTCTCCACCACTTTCTTTGTAAATTTCTTCATCTTTGCTCAAAATTGGAGGAGAAATCACTAAATTTCGAATTTCTCCAAAGAATGGGGCTGTTGGGGTGGAATGGAGAGAAATGTGGGATTTTGTGGATGAACAAGAGTGGAATTTAAAGATTAAGCTAGTAGAAATGGTAGGGAATGGATTTGGGATGGTTTAGGGGTGATTTGGTGGAGATTCGAGGGTTGGATAGGGGGTGTGAAGGGCTGCACAGTCGCTAGGGTGTGGGGCATAGACGTTCTGTTCTTCAGAGAAATGAGCAAATGATTTGGAATTTTTGCACATTCTGCCTTAAGTTGTAGAAATCGGGTTGCAGCACGGTTGTGCTGCCTTGCACGACCGTGGTGCATCCCTTGTCAATTTTTCTTAAACATTAGCCCTTCTCCCTGTGATTTTAGCCAATTGTGGAAATTCCCACGACTGTGGTGGTCTCTGTAGCTGCTATTCTCAACTTGAAGAACATCAAACACTCAAAATCTTGATCCAAAGTGATTTTTTTCTTTGAAAGTTTCCTTCAATTGTACTCAAATTTCCTTCATTTCACCATGTTATCACCAACACATCTTAAAACTAAACAAAAACTATTAAACACAAGTGTGTGTGTGTGTTTTCTTGGAAAGCGTAGAAAGAAAGCAAAAGTATAAAAAATTAAAGGTTGGGTCAAAATTTTCCCAAACCTATGTGGGTTGCCTCCCACAAGCGTTGAGTTTCTTGCCTTCATCTTGGCTTCTTGGCAATTCTTCAATAATTCATCCATTTGGCTTCCTCATGTGCCCATTCTTTCAATAGATACATCTCTCATTTTCACTCAATCTATGTCCCTCATCCATTTGATCACCAAGGCTGTCCTCAAATCCTTCATCTTGATCTCCTCTTCTCGAATGATCAATAGGACTCTTGAAGTGACCATATCCAATATCCTCATCTCAAACTCACCGGTTTGAAGACTTGTATATGTTGATCTTTATCTTCATGTCCTTGAAAGAGACTGTCATTATGCCACTACGAACATGTATCTTGACATCAACTGTAGATAAGAACGGTCTCCCCAAGATGATGGGGATCTTCCTATAATCCGGCTCCATGTCAAGAACAATGAAGTCAACTGGGAACACATCTCCTCTTTCCTTGTCAATCATCACCAAGACTTCATCCACTCACCCTCTAGGCACTTTGATGGAGTGGTCTGCCAATTAGAAAGTGCAATGTGTTGTGTTCAACTTTCCTAGACCCAACTCAACATAGACACTATATGGCATCAAATTCACACTGGATCCACCATGGAAATAGATTGTTGTCTCTATCCATAAATCTCAAACCTTTCAAATTCATGGTGACCACATTCACACACATGCCAACCAGCTATACAAGATGGCCATTCCTTCGCCTTTTTCTACTTGGGAAATCAAAATGATTGGTAAGATTAATTCCAGAGCCATAAATGTGAATTGCTTAATTTTGGTATGTATTGATTACTTCACCAAATGGACTAAATCCATTTCTAAACCAATTCTTTGTCTCAAAAAGTGATCAAATTCCTCAAACACAACATCATAAGCTAATATGGGTTACCACATGAGATTTTCTACAACAATGGTACGAATTTAATAACCAAAATTGGCAAAGAGTATCTGGGCTCTTTTGGAATAAAAAACCACTGAACATTACTATCTTGTCCCTAGATGAACATATTTGGGGAAGTTGCTAACAAAAACATGATTAAAATCCTCAAGAAGACAATTGACTCCTACAACAACTTGCATGAACATCTTCTAATGGCTTTGTGGGCATATCAAACCTCCATTAGAACTTTCACAGAATATCACCATACTCACTTGTATATGGGACAGAGTTAGTCTTACCAATGGAAGTCCAAATCCCATCCCTTAGAATACTATAAGAAGTAGAGATTAATAAGATAAAGTGGCTTCAAGACCAAATTTATTGCCTCAAAACACTCGAAGAATGATGAATGAGAGCTCTAAATTATGCACAATGTCATCAAATGAGAGAAAAATCAAGACGAAGGTTTGTCCATGTAGTTAAAAAATATATTTGGTGCTATGTGTCATTCAGAATGGTGATTCCATGGGATAGTTCAACTCCAAGTGGGAGGGACCTTATATCATCCATGACATCTATGATTGGGGTGGCTGTTCCAGAAAGACATGGATCGAGATACTCATCTTTACCAATCCTATCCTTGTCAAGTGCTACTACTTTTGACAAAGTGAACCTAAGAAACCTCAAGCTCGGGATAAGAGCCATGTAAGGTAGTAAAAACTTTCACCCCTTTAAAATATGCCTAAAATCTACTTAAGTGCCTCAACATGTTTCCCATGCCCCTGAAGCCGGGAGGACAAAGTAGAACCATGGGGTCAAGGATATGGAAGGAGCATGACCATTAACTTGAGGCACCAATGGCTCACCAACCTAACCTAATTTCTTAAAATAGACCAATCTTTAAAAGATAACTCTCATGGTTATGATTAGGACAAGGACAAACCCCGTGTTCACAATCATGACAACTTTAAAAGGTTAGCTAAAGTTTTGAGTCCCTAGAGACAGGTTCTACCTGATCTATGCAACCAAAGATGCCTGAAACTATACCAGGATGGAATACACATAACACTATATTGTGACATTTATTCGAGTCAACCTAGCACAAGGAAGACATGATGTCTAAAGTAGAGGTCAATATCCCTTTGTGGCTCCACACCTCATCTCTCTAAAAGAGACATGACCAATATACTAATGGACTAACGGATGAGAAACAAGTTGGGAAACCTTCATAGGAAAACTCCCTCATTTGTCATGAAATAGCAAGCATAACAAAGCCATGATCATCAATCTCCAAATTAATTCCAATAAGAAGATCCACCAAACATGGGAATCTCTAAAAAATTAAATCATGTAAATAGTAGGCCAACCAATCAGATATATTCTTATGACAAATCACCACACTAATTCATGTCAGGAGTAGAGGCTACTAGGGAATTTCAAACACCTGGCACTTTGGACAAGCTAGGCAAGGAGTTGTTTCTTATATGCCCATTACATGGCATGATTTTTAGCTTCTAGCGTAGGGGTGTTAATAGGGAGAGTATGGGGAGGGTAAGGCTCTACCCTTACTCTTACCCTCCAGAGGGAAGTGGGTAAGGGTAAGGCTCTACCCTTACACTTACCCTCCAGAGGGCAGCGGGTAAGGGTAAGGGTAATTACCCTTATCACCAATCTGCTTATCCTCCCCTTACCCTTAACCTCTTCCCCACAGGGTAAATGAGGAGGGTAAAGGGTAAATTGGGTAATTTTAATTAAAAAAATCTATAAACATTTTAACTTTAAAAGGTGGTGCCTACGATAATAATGATTACGTAACATATTTCTTAACTTGCATTTTTCACAAATGTGAATATAAGCATGCAAATGATATAGGTTATTTGTGTGATGTATTTATACATTAGTCCAAGAATAAAAAGGAAGCATCTTTTTCTAGTCAAGTTGGTGTGCTTATATTTTAACAGGTGGAGGAAGCTCTCTTACGGATTTCTCTCTATGACAAGAACAAGTAAAAAAATTAAGTGAAAGGGGTTCGACTATTCTGTCAGATCGTCTTCTGTAGGGAAGTTTCTCATCAGTAGCAGTGTTAGAAACTACTCACTTCTCGATGGGACAATGATGAGGCATGTGGCAATAGAAAACAAGGAGAGAAACAAATAAAGGGATGCCTAGGTGATCTGCAACCCACATTCTTTTCTACTGTAAGAAAAGGGTGATAAATTATCTAGAACCTTCTATACTATTATATATTTTTGTTATACAAATGTGGGTAAAAAGGTAAAAGGGTATGGATAATGTCCATACCTTACCCCCCCCTTATGAGAAGGGGAAAAGGGGAATGGGTAAACAGGTAACAGATAATAAAAACCTTTACCCTAAAAGGTATGGATAAAGGGTAAATAGATAATACCCTCCCATTGATAGACCTACTCTCCGGCGTGACATTCAGCGTTAGTAGAGACCCAATGCATATTCTCCCCTAGAATAAGGAATCCACTTGTGGTAGAACATGATGTAACATTTGGTGGGAAGAATCATCTACAAGTAGGAAATCAAAGTGCGGGTAGAGCCTAAAAATGCTTGGGGGTTTCAACTTTATAACTCTAGTAATGAAAGTGTATGAGGAGGAGGTGATCATGACATATGCCATTTTTTTAAATACTTAAACTCATAATCACCCTCGGTGCAATGAACACATAGGTAGCCAACATAGACTGAGGTAGATTGCCCGAGTTGTCTAATGAAGCTTGTTGTAGCAATTATCTCAAAATAATTGGGTCCTAGGTTCAGAGGTGCATGATCAAACATCATGGAGGGAGTACCCAAAGCTGGTGCCACATACCATGATAAAAAACAACTTTTCTATTTCATTTCCAAATCAAATCTCTAACAAAATTACAAAATGAAACCTCTTGCTAATAATATCAAAAAGAAAACATTCAAAAAAGGGGGTTATAATTTTTTGTATTTATGATAATTTTCTTTGACTACCCTATGATTTCAATCCTTCATCTCTTTCTCCAAATATTTTTGGATCTTAGACCATGACCTAAAATAAGACCAACTTTACACTTTTTCCAAGCTTTTAGGCCTAGACCACGACCTAAAATTGGACCACATTACAAACTTTCCATTTTTTGGACCCCAAACTACATTACAAAATTTCTAAATCTTTTTGGGTCTCAAACTACAACCTAAAATTGGACCAACTTTACACTTTCTCCAAATATTTTTTGTACCCAACCATGACCAAAAAATGGACCAACTTCACACTTTTTCCAATTATTTTTGGGTCCTGGACTATGACCTAAAATGGGACCAATTCAATGCTTTGTTTTCTAACTCTTTTTTGGGTCCTCGGCCATGGCCTAAAATTGGATAGATTCTACACCTTTATCTTCCAATTTTTTGGGTCCCAAGCCATGAAATGAAACTGACTGATTCTATATTTCATCTCCCAACACCATTTTGGGTTAGTCCTATGCTTCATGTGTTAACCTACCATAAACTAATCCATCTCTGACTTTCAATGGTCATGGGACCTTAAATTGTACCATCACACATATATGATATGTTCATATTTTCTTGAGAAGACAATCAACCAACATAGGTGAGACTTAGCTAGGCCACCTTAAATTGGAAGAGTACTCTACTACCATACCCTATCATCCCCAGGGAGCAAACAACTAACCAATATACTCCATAGTCTTAGATAGGACATCTTAAATTGGAATTTTTTTCTAGTACTCGATCTTACCTATGTTGAATTATCAAATTTCCAGATTGGATATACATAGTCAACACATTTTTACCTTTTAAGGGTTGTGATCCTGACCCAAATTATTCCACTTTCACATACTTCACGATTGGCCTAACTCAGCATATATTGATTTCAAAACAAAAAAACAAATAATAATAATAATAATAATAATAATAATAATAATAAAACATAGGGGTAAGAGAGAGAGATGATGATTGTTTTGAATATTTTCACAATAAATTAGTTTTCATGATTATCTAAGATCATAAACTCTTAGTTTTAATGACTTTTGACAAAACATCTATCTTGTTTGCCTTGTAGCTCCACCTTTTCTTGATAAAGCATGAGTTAGTGGGAGAATTAGGCATACAACTTACGTACTAGAGAAATGATGGAAGTATCTATTGCCACTAATAAATTTTAAATGGTTAACCAAACACTCTGGTTGAATTAATGATTGTTCAATATAGGTAAAATGTAACATAGCGAGTTTTGGCTATCCTGACTCTAGAAACCCTAACTTTGTGATTAGGATGATAGTGTTCATGGATGTTTAGAATTTATTAAACAAGGTTAGAACTATTCCCTGAAATGCTTTCTTGTAACCCTAATGAGCATAGTTAATGAATGTAACATGAATGAATCAAAGGTAACCTTAACATGTATAGGATTGGAAACACATTTTATACATCAACTGACATTCAGAGACACTCATATTTACCTAATAGCCTAATTATGTGCTAACATGCAATTAAGTTCATAAAATTTGTCAATATGATTCATTTGCTTATTAATATACATGAAATGTATTTATGGTTCTTAATATACATAAAGGAAAAATTGGACCTTAAATGTGAATATGAGTACCTAACGGTTTTGAATGAATGAATTTTGAATGAAAGGACATAATCAATTAATGATTGCTATCGTGCAAGATAATATATTGAAAATCGGTTTATGGTAAGATAATGTTAATAGGACACAAAATCCTAATTTTTGAGGCTAATTTTAATATGTAATAAATATATATTGAGATAATAGAGTGAACCCTAATCACACTACAAACATATAGAAAAGTCTAAAAAGATAAATCTAAGACCAAAATCAGATTCTTTGGGCCTAATCAGTCTAGGTGTAAAGTTTCAACCTAATGGGACAACGTAGGATACCCCAATTTGATTGGAGAAGATAATTTTGAACTATATAATCCAAATATGGATCAAATTATGATCTTTGATTTACATGATTTTTGGTCACACATCACATTTCTCAGTATTCCTAAGTTTTTTTAGTTAAGAAAGAAGATCATCTTATTCATCATGCCCTTCTCATGTAGTTGAAATTAACATCAAAATACATCATTCATGACTCGTGGTGTAAACATGTAGAACATCACCAAGGAAAGAAATACAAGACCATATATACATGTATACCCCTGAAAAAGAACTAAGTGTCTATCGACTTGGTGTAAAATATGGTGCCTGTCTTTTCTCTAGAATAGCATGCCTCTAAATTTCATTGACATTAAGGGTGGTTAAGTCCAAAACACCCCAACGTCCATATTCATGAGGAGCAGAGTTAAGAACTTTGGGAATTACAATGTCGATGATGGCTTCTTCCTCAGTGATCCTATTGATTTCTTTGATGAAGGTTTCCGCCTTCCATGAACCTAGGGAATTACCCCAAATAGTAGAAGAACATGTGTCTCATCCAGCTCAATGATCGACACATTATATTCTTGTCATCAAAAAAATTAAGTGCAACCAAGCACCCCTGAAATAGAGCAACAAAATAAACGACATCATTAAACGAACATCCAAAGGCCATGCAAATATACCCATGGTATTTGCAAACAATTCTGACCACCCATCTCTTGTGAATACCATTTGTATCTCAATCTTGACCAAAAGAAATATTAAGCTTGAGATTTTCTATGTCCATCGACTTCCACCGAACAAATTTAAGGACTTTAATTTTCATTCTAAGAGCAATGAACCCCATCAATTCCGAACCATTGTAAAAAAATTATCTTCAATTTTATGAATCACTTCTGATTTAGTGCACAATTGACAATAGTAACGAAAGGCATGCATTAAGAGTTCATGGAAAACTTAGTACCATCAAATCTTCTTTTGAACCATTGTCTCCATATGAAAAAGCATGATAAAGTGATGAACTCATTGTGGATCCACCCATGAAGGGTCTTCATGTGATTCTATGCACACCGTTCAATCATGGATAGAAGCAAATTAGGCAACTCCATATCTATTAATAGTAAGATCTTATCCAAAAAAAATTAACCATATCACTATGTAATAAAATATGCTCCATAGACTCCATAGAGGTTTCAAGACAACATGAACAGTGAAAAACAATAGGAATTTTGCACCTACAAATATTACCTTATGTAGGGAGCACTTTCTTTGTAATCTTCCACATGATAGTCACATCCCTAGGTAAAGAACTTCCACATCCACTTTGGATTTTGAGACGAAGAGCACTCATTTTTTGAATGAGCATGTGTTTTGTAGACTTTAAAGAAAAAAGACCAGTGTTACTCGGAGTCCAAATGGGTATGTCATATTCAGCTGAAAGCATCACTGGGGAAGATGTAATCATATGGACACCTTCTTCATCAATCATGTGCTCTAACAACTCATTTTCCCAACTTGTGTTAGGATTACAAAAGTTGTGCTTTCTATAATCTCGCACAGCTTCAGCCCTGCTTGCTACAAAGTTTCTTAGGGACTGATGGAATCATCGTTCATACCATAAGTACAAGACACCTTTTCTCACAATCTAGACACAAAGAGGAGTAAAAGAAGGAAAATATCTCCATAGATTCTTCCAATAAGGTGACACAAACAATCCTAAGCTAGCACTGAAAATGATTTCTGTTGTTAGAGTGATACTTGGCTTGAAAAAAGGATGCTCAAACAGAAGAACCAAAAACAACCTTCCAACAAGATTTAAACCTGAATGTGTTAGTGGTTAGCTTAAGGGATGCCACGCCAAGACAAACCCAAACCTCGAGTTAGGCAATAAATTCCCAAGCAACCCCATTACAACATTTATTAGCTATGTCAGCCCATAAGAACACCAAAAAGCAAGGAATTAATACTTTTTATAACCCCAACCTGAAGGGTTGCAACAATGATGGAGTATACAAAGGCGGATTTAAGAGTGTGATTAATAAGCATTCTTCAACCTGAAAAAGATAGAAATCTTGCCTTATAGCTAGCAACCTAAGATTCCATCTTCTCAAATAGAAAATTATATTGATAAATCTCATTCGTCCTTTAGCAAAAAAGATGCCAAGACAATTAAAAGTATGTTCAATCATCAAAACACCAAGAGTCCAACCAACATCTAATACCATGTTCTGGTCATTCAAACCATCCAGCATACCACATTTCTTTCTATTAATAACTTGACCAATGGACCTCTCATAATCAGCAAAAGTCTCAATAGTAGTCCCAATAGTCGTTAGGTTGGAATTAACAAAGACAACAAGATCATCCATGTATGCCAAGATGGAAGGATCATCTCCACCGCGTCAAGCAACAAATTGGGAAACAGATCCAGAATTGGTAGCTTCAATAAACATGTAGGACAACACTTCCTCAAATAAAATAACTAAAGATGGCAACAAGAGATTGCCTTGTTTAAGACCATGATGAGTGGAAAGAAGCCTGCAGAGCACTCAGTCAACATAACATAAGTCCAAGTACATGAGAAAAAGGAAATACATAAATAAAAAATCCTCATCACCATGCCAAAACCTTTCATAATTTGCTTTGGCACGTGACAATTAACTCTGTCATACGAACTTGACATATCATACTTGAAAATAATATTTGGGTGCTCCCCTCCATGATTTATATCATGTATAAGATCCATAGCAAGTCTGATGTGATTAGATATGTCTCATCTAGGAACATAGGCTCCCTCTACTACATCTAGTGAGGATTGACTTTTCATCATGCCCAACAAACAAGCATTCATATCTCTTAATGGTTCATTAACCAAGAGAGTCTAGTTTATCCATCAACATGGAACCTAGAGATGAATTTCTCATTCATTTGTTTAGATGATAATGCTAATTTATTGTTTGAGTCATTAATAACTTTTAGGTATTACTATTTTATCTCATGCATACCAAGTACTACAAGATAAATAAAGCATCGCCATAAAAGATCATATCTTTGAAATTGAAACATCAATTTATTGATAGTTACAAGATGCAGAAATAAAGAAATGTTTCTATTGGAAAAATGAAATAGCAGTTCATAACTATATTACATGTCTCTTGGGCTGAAATAAACTAAAGGTACTACTATTTATGGCAACAACACTTGCTCCACTCTTGATGAGTTTTCTTCTTAGTCCTTTCATAAAGGCCTTCACTTCTTTTCAGATCCTGCACATTAAATATGTCAGATCTATCTCCTGGTATCACATACCTAAGATTAAGAAGTATTTTAAGTTTATTTCATAACACCTAAGGTGGAGATATTCTTCCCATCCTTCTTCTTCTTTAGTTCATCTATGTAGAGAGGGCAATTTCTCTTCTAATGTCCTGGCTCATGACAATGGTGACATTTTCCTTCCTTGTTCACCCCACCCTTGGCTTTGAGTGTTGAAGATGACTTGGGTTGTTGGCTAGCATTAGAACCTTTCTTTGCTTTGCCCTTGCCCTTGCCTTTGATTTGGGTTTGTCTTTCTTCATCTGTGCCTCGGCTGACCTCAACATGCCCAACAACTCTGTCAGTGGCCTGTCAAAGTTGTTCATGTCATAGTTCATCACAAACTAACTGTAGGATTCTGGAAACAATTGCAGTATCACATCAGTAGCCAACTCTTGGCTCAGAGGGAATCCCAGTTGAGTTAGGTTCTCCACATACCCAATCATCTTGAGTGTGTGAGGGCCTAATGGATCTCCTTCTATCATGACGCATTTGAACAGTGCCTTGGAGACATCATATCTCTCTTATCATGCCTAGTCTTGATACATGTTCTTGAGATGTTGAACCATCTCAATGGCATCCATGTTCTCATGTTATCTCTACAACTCATAGTTCATTGAGCACAACATCAAGCACTTCACATCAATGGCATCCTCAGTATGCTTCCTGTAAGCATCCCTTTTAGCCTTTGGTGCGGTGGGAGCAAGTTCTTCTGGATCTGGTATATCTAGGACATAGAGTTTTTGCTCTTGAGTGAGAACAATTCTCAACGTCCTAAACCAGTCGTGGAAGTTTTTCCCATTTAGCTTGTCTTTCTCAAGGAACAATCGCAACGAAAAGTGATTGTTGTTGGTAGCCATTTATTCTACAAAAACAAATTTGCAATTTTAGTCCAAAACTCTTTTGATTTGATTTGATTTGAAAATTGACGATATTTAATTGGTCTTTAATTAATGTTCTCACTATTTTGTCTCAAATTGATAGCCCTCATTATCAATTTGAAAGATTGTAGTGTACAACCTTCTAGTAAGCAAGATCCTAATTTCATCCAAGTCATGGACTAGCGAGAGCTGTCACCCACAACTAGAATCTTTCAGGTAGGCAACTTTTGCCAATTGCATCATATGCAATTCTTGATAGATGCCATGCACAACTCCTTGCCATGTTCATCTTTATTCCTCAAGGTGCTTGATCCTATCAAGGTCACCTGGTTAAGTCCAACCCAAAAGCCAACACAATGAATATGCACCCTACGAAGGCAGACCCACATATTCACCATCACACTTCCACGAGATAGACAGTGCACCATACGAAGGCATGCCCACACGTAGTTGATCAAGCTTTTCATGTATTCTACTTTTGGAAGGCGTCTTCAACTTTATATGTTTGTTGAGGGGTTTTTATATGCTTATATATGCATATATGTATCCAATCACCACATATATAGTATATATCATATACATGCTATATCCCACAAACAAAAACATGCAACAATGATAAAGCGATGATTATAGCCATCCTATTATAGTTCCTTGGATCCACAAGGAACTATGGTCATCTAAGGTCTACATCGCATGCAACCTATTATTGATGAAGATTTGTGCTTGCCAATCCGGTTTGACTAGTTCAACCTTTGAATCGGTTGACTCACCTCTTAGCCGGTCAGTTGGTCTCCTTCAACCGATCGTCTGGCTCCTCCAGATGGTCATTTCTTCTGGTCGTCTGGGCTTCTCATTGGTCCACCAACTGCTCCTCAAACGGTCGTCTCGGTCCATCAAATGGTCATCTTCAGTCTTTGTCATAACAAGAAATAAAGCTAATCTATTTTAAATAATCTTTGTGAAACCTTGAGTTACATTCGAGGGGAGAAAAGGTAAAAGAAAATCTCGAGTTATCTCAAGTTATATTTAGAATATAAGAAGAGGGCTTGGTGCGTAAACTGAGATGAAAACAACCATAACCAACCACACACATGCACATAGGGTTTATAGGCCATAACCATGCTACACATCCACCTTCAAAACCATTTCAGGGAGACGTGTATCGGTTGCATATATACCATATCATATATGTATATATTAGTTTGGGATCATGTTATATTAATCAGATATTCATATTAGTCATTTAAATATTCACATCATATGCAATAAATAAAAGACGGTAAAATCAAAATATGATCATATAGATTGCCCCAAAATATAGAGTATTGACGTGGTTTTGATACCACTATTGGGTTTTATGTGGTCAGAGTAGGCAGCGGAAACAAAAAAAATTCTTTACCATAAACACATAACCAGCAGATCACATCAACATTTATGTAATGGGAAGGATGATTTAGCGAGTTATACATGGTCCTGAGTCTTGCTCAGCGACTATGCCTCACAGCAAGTGCGGTCTTCAGCCACCTATCTTCGACGATGTCTGTACAACTCCTGGTCCTGACCCAGACTACAGTTGACTGTCATCTTTCTGAGCAGCAGAAGCCTCCCGCCTCTATAGATAGTCCACATAGACTACCGGGAACTCTAGTCATCCTGAAGAATGGACTAGAAAGAGTTGTCCCCTTCTATTGTCGTACTAGTCACCAACACACTCTCCCATAACCAGTTGTTCTGCAGTTGTCTTTCCCTTATTGTGCTTCCTCCCTATTCGGGTGGCACTTGCTCGGGCTCTCTTGGTTACCAAAACCAGAGAGGACAACAACTTTAGAGAGCAAATGTTTCTCAGAAGTCATTCTGAGATGTTGTTTGTTTTGTGTCTGGAGAAGCCCCATGTACCCCTCTATTTATAGTAGAGGGTAGGGTCAGGGTTCCCAGTATGTGCGAGAGTAGAAGGGTCCAAATTTTCCATAGATAATTTGCACTACAACAGGTGAACCGGTCGCTTCACTAGTGAATCGATTAGTTGGTAGTGTGAACCGGTCGGTTCACAAGCCATAATTTCCTACAATTGACTTTCTTATTTTGTTTCAAATTAATACAAAGATCAATTCTTACCCAATCAAATTGGACTTGTGAAATGGGAAACTTTTCTCACAAATCGGGAAAACCCAACATTGCTCGTTTGGTCCAGTTGAACCGATCAGTTCACTAGAGTGAACCGGTCATCCCACTGACCATGAGCCGAACGGTTCACCCATTGAACCGGTCGATTGGTGGTCCATATTGTGCAAAACTCATTCAATTAAGTTCTCAATCAATCTAACACTCTAATCAGTTGGTTCAACATCCGAACTTGATGATTCTGAGTCAAGTCTATTGATTGGATGTTTGATTGAGTACCTAAACACTTTAGTAATCAATCCAAACATCATTCATGGATAAACTCCTCTTCCAAGTATATCCTATGTGTGTGACCCTATAGGTCCCATGTCACGTTAGCAGTGAATGTCTATAACTAGGTTATGACATCACAAGTAAAGAGTGGTACCTAGTTGCACATTAGTGCTACCCAAGTGAAATGGAAAGTTGGAGAACAACTTTCAATCCTACAGTCTGTGATTGGTGTTCCAGTGAATGTATAATTCCTTTGTATCTGATATCCTGAATGAACTCAAGGCATGGAGTTTTCATCCTTTCAACATTCATTCAAGTTTCTTGAACTAGAGCAGACTGTTTGAGATATGTGTGACATCAATATCATATATTGATTCACATGTGCATGCACATGTCTTTCTTAGTCTCACTTATCTAGTGGCCCGAACATCATATTCCCTTAGGAGGGAAAAATCCCATATCTATCACTCACAATCTATCTCATATGTCAAAGCCACCCAATCATCACCTTTATAACAACCCATGTTTCAGGACTACGTTTGATGATGTCAAAGTGTACCTAATCACATTTGATGAGTGTAGTAATTTCAGGTCTAAGAAGCACAATCACCACCTTCACTATGAGAGATGATTTTGACTACCATGTCATGGTTCCATGTGTCACTCTCATGGTGGGTCTGTCTGATACACTGTTCTCTAACATGTATCTATGTGCTTGGTTTGATATCATATATCATGACTAATAAGACACTGACATCTACCAACACACACTCTAGTATTTACGTGTCATTGTTGTCTATCTACCTTCCATAATGACATACGACTAGGGACATAACAAGAATGTACATACTCTTATCATATGTATGATCCCATTGTTCAAGTCACATACTTGAAGACATACATCATTGAGTATTGTCATTCTTTAGACATTCATTCAGCTTCATCATTATCTCATTGTTTGAACCAAAATAAATTAGAAGCTTGCCTTTGATATTTATCAAATCAATCCTGACGTATGCCAATCCAATCGTCATATGATTGGCTCTCACGGCATACATACCAACAGTGTATCTCTCTGTCACTCGCTTCCACAACGTTACATGTATCTTTCCGTCACTCAATTTCTCTCTTAACATGTATCATCCCATCATTCTATTTTCTATTTAGATCATGGAGGACACCAAGGGATCTACCATCTACAACAAGATGTCACCTATACCCTCCATCAAGCTGAACGGGAAGAATTATCTCTTATGGATGAATGTTGTCCATACAATGTTGGAATCTTGAGACAAGGCAAAACATGTTGATTATGATCCTCCTACTTCTATTGACAAAGGCTATGTTGAATGGAAGCGTCATAATAGTCTAGTGAAGACATGGATGTGGGGGAGCATGAAACTTGAAATTGCTGTGAGGTTCATGTTCTACACTATTGCCAAAGAGATATGGGATGCAGTAAAGAAAAATTACTCTCAAGAATAGAATGTTCTTTTTCAGTTTATGATATATGACCGTCTATTTGCAAAATGACATGGAGACAAGCCTTTGGAAGAATATTTTGGGGTGATCCAAGCTATTGCTTAAGAACTAAGTTTCTATCATCCAGTGACTATCACAGAATTAGTCAAAGATAGAGATGACTTGATTACAACAAAATTCTTATCTTACCTAAGTTCTTCATGCAGTTCAGCTCGCAGTGTTATCCTATCTTCTGACAAACTTCCCAGCTTGGAAAAAGCTTACTCAAAGATTTTACAATCAAATTTTAAATAGGCTGATCCTACACATGTTCCGTCACATGGAGATTCTCATGCATCTGTAGCCGATGTAGTTAGAGGAGGTCATATAGATATGGGTCGAAGAAGTGTCACACATCCTAAGTGCACTTTTGTGACAAACCTGGACACACAATTGAGAAATGTTGGAAGAAGCATGGCATACCTATTGCACCATTGTGGGGGAAGCAAACTATATTGGCACTACGGAGTCTTTTGAGCCTCCTACTTCAAATTCTAGATCTTCTGGAATCACACTCACCAAGGAGGAATGTGATAGATTTATTATGGCTACTCAGCATCTGAGTTTGGGATCATCTTATTCTTCAACCAGGCTACCTCTTTACTGGCTATTGGCTCAACTTCTTCATGGGAAGTTGAATCTGGAGCATTACATCATATGACTAGTATGAGGTGACTTCTTCATTCCATTGACTCACATATTCCTCACCAATCTGTGACCATAGCATATGGTTTAGTGAGGGTGTTAGCATGTGGATCTATTTCTCTAACTTCTAGAATTGATCTTAAATATGTACATTATGCACCTGCATTTCCATTTAATCTTCTTTTTGTTGCAAAATTGATTGATACTATGAAATGTACGGTGAAATTTGGACCTTCTTGTTTTATATTACAAGATTTCAAGAGTATGAGGATTATTCATGGGGGTCCTAGTAAAGGTGATCTCTACCTCTTCCATGGTGAAAGTCTGCCTCGCCAAGTATTTGCTCCTGCTCCAGCTATCCTTTTGAGCGGTTCTTTCTTACTATGGCACTACAGATATGGACATCCTTTGTTCGAGAGCTTGAGAAAGTTAGAACCTGAGTTATCCCAAGTGGCTTCATTGGAGTGTCAGACCTGTCGATTGGGGAAACATCATAGAATGTCTTATCCTACTCATGTCAATAAACAGTCTTCTTGTCCCTTTGAATGAGTGCACAGTGATGTTTGGGGTCCTATAAAAGACAACAACTCTAATGGTTTTTGCTATTTTATTTCCTTTGTGGATGATTTTTCTCGCATGGCATGGATTTATTTGTTGAAGAGTCAAGAGTTTGTGTTATCCATTGTCAAACATTTTCATCAAGAAATAAAGGTCCAATTTGATTTCAATATTAAAATTCTTCAATTTGATAATGCCTTGGAATATGTTCAAAGTGCTATGGCTGATTTTTGTAGCTCTGTTGGGATGATACATCATACGTCCTGTTCTCACACCCCTCAACAAAACGGGGGTAGCTGAGAGGAAAAATTGTCACCTTCTTGATATTGCCAGGACAATTATGTTTCAATCCAATGTTCCTAAGAGATTATGGTATGATACTTTACTTACCTTATCAATAGGCAACCCTCTTCTATGCTTCAAGGACGTACTCCATTCTCTGTCTTACATCCCAAGGATCAACCCTTTCTTGTTCCCCTTAGAGTGTTTGGTTGTACTTCCTTTGTCCACAATTTTAATCATAAGGCTGATAAATTATCCCCTAGGTCAATTAGGACTCTTTTTCTTGGGTACTCCTTCCAACACTAGAAAAGGTTACAAGTGTTATTGTCCCAGTCTCTGTTGTATGTTTGTGTCTAGGGATGTAACTTTTCATGAATCCACTCCATATTTCTCTAGTGTTCCCAGTAAGGGGGAGAAATTGTATGAGAGTGAGAGAGTGTCATCATTAGACATCCGTGAGAGAGTGCCACCACCACATCAGAGTGAGAGAGTGCCACCTATCATTCTTGACTATGTTGTAGTTTAGGAAGAGCAACCAGCAGATGGTACCTTAATTCAACAATATTCACATGTTTCCAGCAGATGAGGCAGACAAGATCCATAGGAGGTAGCGACTCTAGTCTTTGAGCCTTCCCCATCTCCCTCTACTCAAGAGACTCCTGAAGAACCATCTAACCTTGATCTTCCCATTGTTGTATGCAAAGGTACTCTTTCTTGTACTGTTCGACATCCTATTGCAAGTGTGTGTTGTTTGTCAAAATTATCTAAGGAGGCACGTTCATTCGCTCTTGGGATTGATTCTATGGTCATTCCAAGAAATCAACTTGATGCTATGAAGGATATTGGCTGGAAATAGGTGATGCATATGGATATGTCTGCTCTTCTACAAAACAATACCTGAGAACTTATTGACTTTCCTCCATATAAAAATGTTGTGGGTTGCATATGGGATTCATAGTGAAACATAATCCAAATGGTTCAGTTGAGAGGTTGAAGGCTAGACTTGTGGAAAAAGGTTAAACTCATACATATGGGGTTGATTTCTTTGATACCTTTTCACCTATGGCTCGTTTGAATTCAATGTTGATTCTTATTTCTCTAGCTACTACTTTTAACTGGCCTCTATTTCAGCTTGATGTCAAGAATGCCTTTCTTCACGGTGATTTATAGGAAGAGGTGTACATGGAGCAACCTCCTAGTTTTCTTATTCAGGGGGAGTTCCAGAAGGTGTGTAGATTGAAGAAAGCCATCTATGGGTTGAAACAATCTCCTAAATCTTGGTTTGATAAGTTCAGTGATGTTGTACTAAAGATGGGCTTTTCTCGTTCTATGATTGATCACTCCTTATTCTATTCTAGCTCTCCTATAGGATCTATTATTATTGATGTATATGTTGATGATATATTTATCTCCGACAGTGATTGTATAAGCATATCATGTTTAAAAAAAGGATTGCAAGGACATTTTCATACAAAGGATGTGGGCAAACTGAGGTTTTTTTTGGGCATTGAAGTACTTAGATCTCATGTAGGTACGAATTTGTCTAAGAGGAAATACATGTTGGATTTATTGTAGGAAGTAGGTATGAGTGAGTCCAATCTGGTGTCTACTCCTATGGACAATCATGTGAAGGAGATGACAAATGATACTGATTATCCAGATGTAGGATATTATAGAAAAATAGTTGGTAAACTGATATATCTGACAGTTACTCACCCTGACATTTCCTTTGTTGTCGGACTGGTGAGTCAGCATATGAGCTCACCACAATAGTCACATTGGACAATAGTTTGTCATATTTTAAGATATCTGAAAGGTACACCTGGTAAGGGGATCACCTATTACAAACCCAAGACCCCTGTGTCTACTCTTGTTGTAGTTGATGAAGTATCTACATCATAATGAAGACATAAATAAATCTGTTGATGGATAAATATTTATACTTTCTCTACAATTGGAAATTTAGTTTGTGACCCCCACACATTTGCTACCCAATGGGTGATAATACTCATTATCTATGGTCACAAAGTTCACCAAAAAATTTGAATGACTATTACTAAGTAAGGAACAAGGTAAACAAAAAACCAAATCAAGTTCCAGAATAGAAGTTATTCACAAGTTAAGAAATAGAGTTAAATAATGGAAACTTAACCCTGAAAGAAGCTAGAATGGGATACTTTCCCATGTTTTTACTTAAGTGGGATGGATAAATAGTAAAATATTGGTTGTTATTCTCGATCAATATTGATAATCAATGAAAGAACTAGGAATGTCGCATTGCTTATTTGAATTATAATTTCTCCTTATATAAGTAGTCATCAGAACATGTGTAGCGGTTTCATATATAGAAAATAACTAAATATATACATTCAAATAGACTTGTCATGTCAATAATATCCCACAATATCATACTTCTATTAAAGAGGTATTTACACATGCAAAACTAACACAACAATATCAATCTATTGTGTTGATTTTGGCAGGAAAGTAATGTTACATTCAGTAACATTTAGGTTTTCTCCCTTCTAATATACTATCCGTTCCTATGAGAAACGGATATGATAAGACTCTTTGGAAAGTTTATTTTTCTCCAGGGTAGCATCACAAAAACATATTAGTTACAAAAATCAACACTATAATTTCTTAAAATAATGATTATTTCTTAAACTATAGCATCAGATTCTCTTAGGAAACCAAAGCAAAGTTTTTTTGGGTAGAACATTTCACCTCAAGGTTTTTTGGGTACAACATTTCATCTCATTTAGCGTCGTTGGAAGACTTTAATGTCGATTTAAATGAAAAATGATGCTAAGTTTTTCTCATGCTACTTATTGCATCTGATTCTAGCTATTTAACCAATACCATAGGCAAAGTGGTACCTGAAATTTTTCCTCAACAATAATTTTGGCATACATTAATGCTTCTTTTTGTATAACTGACCTTGTAAGTTGTTGTATGACTTACTAACTAGAACCAATGACATATTTAATAATTCTATAGTCCAAAAATATATTAGTGGTTTCACATTCTCCTGCCTTTTCTTTCTTTACACTTTGTGCCTTGGTTGGATTTCTATATTTCTTATTGTCAGACTATGCATTAGAGTTTTTTGTAGAGAATGGAAGAGCTAGATTCTATATAGATAGATACAGAGTCCAGTGTTTGTCATGTATAAAAGGTAGGAAGATGTATATTTGGATGGACAATTGAAGCATTACAACCAGCAAGTCTTTTCCCTAGGATCATTTTTAGCAATGAGGTCATCTTGAAGTTCATGTCCACTTGTAGAAATCCAAAAGATAATCACCTAGTAGGGATTGATATGTTGACATGGTGCTTATTGTCATATACTTGTTTCTTTTTAGAATGTTGTTGAGATGTTCCTTCATAATATACATGCTTCAAATATGAAAGACAACATGTAGGTCTTCATATTCATCTTCTCTCTGCTTTTTCATAATTATATCCATGTCTTCTTGGTTCATTCTATCACAAGACCATCTGTCAAAATTTGTAAAAGTAGCCTTCACCATCCCAACTGGACCTTCTAGTATATCTTCTCCCTCTTAGTCTTTGTTTGTGGGGACATTAGGATTCAAGGGTTTCTCTAGCTAAGGTTCATCTATAGGACTATCTGTGTAGACCTCTCTGGGCTAAATATTGCCAGAATATATCTCTACTTCTAACTACAATTGATATTTTGTAGCTATGTGTTTAGTAGAACT
Source organism: Alisma plantago-aquatica (assembly GCA_963693085.1). NCBI lineage: Eukaryota > Viridiplantae > Streptophyta > Magnoliopsida > Alismatales > Alismataceae > Alisma > Alisma plantago-aquatica. The sequence continues at coordinate 1,150,583,136 of OY856411.1, read as the reverse complement.
TTATTTAGCATGCTCTCCTATAACTTTTCATGCATTTGTTGTTTGATCATGTGCAAGAGTTATATATTTTTGTTGTTGTTTTTTTGTGGTTTGACCTGGTACTAAACTTAGCTTTGGATCAGCTTGTTATGTTCTTTTTGCATATTGTGGCTATCCTTGTATTGGTGTCACTATCTAAGGGGAGACTTTCCCTTGTAAATCAAGTGATGACTACTGTTGTAAAGCATATTTTCTCAAATCCTACTAAACAAGACGAGTCTCAGAAAATGCAACCATGTTGTCATAAACTATCCATTCTTCTCCTTCCCTACTTCCATCACCCTACATGAGGGTGAAGTGGATACTAATACATGTGGATTTGGCTCATCGCTATCATCAATAAATTCAAATTCTAAAGTTGAAAAGCCATCATTATCATCACCCCCAAACAAATAGTTCCTAACCTTGGTAGGTACATTATTTGTAGCAGAATAACACATTTCAACTCAAGAGGTGTCACTCTACCCTAGGACATATGTTGAGTCAAACCAGTCAAATGAACCTTCTATTTGTTCTTAAGACAATGTAGTGGCCGATTGATTATCTTGTGATGAATGAATGTCATCATCAATACAAATGTTGGTGCATTTTTTCTCCTCCACTAGTTGCACAACTGGTTCAACTAGTTGAAATATAGGAATTTTCCAGAGCAAGTGAGTCTTCACTGAAAAATCTAAGTGAGTCCCACAGGTGGTTCAAATAAGATGGTGAAATTAGTTCTTCAACAGGTCTAGCATAGTGGGTATCATAGTGAAGTTTTCATGTGTGTGCGTAAACACCTACAGATTGGACAAAACTAAAATCTAAAGCTCTTGAAGTCTTTTTATTTTCCCAATAGCCTCACATTCAAATTGTTGGGGTCGTGTTGGCATATTTTCTAGATTTGTCATTTGTGTTGCATATAATTAATTTGGATTTGTTTCATTGATATGTTGTGTATTGATGATGCTTATTTTAGCAATGTGAAATGCATTTCTTATGTGGGCCTCAATCTTTGTCACCTTTGATAGCTAGAAATCATGCCTCTCAAGTAAGACATGAAATGGTGTACTTTCTCTTGAAGGTTGGATGACGAAGTGGAATGGAGTGCATCAACACTTTATCTTCCAAGGGCTACTATTCTTATCAACTCTTTGTTATGTGATGACATAGTAGACATGAATGGGTTGGAATTTTTTCATAGGGACCATCACTCTAGTATAGTCAAAGTAAGAAGAGTAGGTGTATGATGTAGTATCTATGGCCTCCGGAGTATAGATAGGTTGAGTAGACAATGATTGTGAAAAATACACGACTCTTAATTATCTGCCAAGAGCCGAGACTATGGAAAAATTTGGGAAAGCAGGTGGACAAGATGTTCTACCTTGTGTAACTTAGATTGATGTATGAAAATCAAATGATTACAAAGAAAAGGAAAATTATGCCATCGTGTAAGGACATGTTTGTGTGACAAGAATGAAAACCTACACATGTATATACATGCTTAGTCTAAACCAAACAAAATCTTTAGGTGTTGAATGTGGAAAAAATGCATCTCCAGAAATGGGATCAAAAGTTGATCAGCCTTGAAAATGTATCTAAAATACGAGTACAATTAACTTGGTTATTTAGGATTGGGCTATATATTTATTACGAAAACCTTTAAGACACCATAATAAAATATAGAGTCAAAAGTAGTAAATGGGTTTGAACAAAATGAAAAGGAGAGACAAGCTATTATGACCTAAGATATTAACTTATCTAAGTCAAATAAAGATGTATAAGAGGTTTCCCTCATGGAACGAAATGACAAATTGAATTGATAGCAATAGAAAAAGTAAACTCAGCTATTAAACAAAATAAGTAGTATTTTTTTTGAAAATTTGATATTAGATTAAACTTGGATTGGGTTTTCACCAACTAGGAGAATCCACCAACATGAAAAGGCCCATACTCATTATATTCCCTCAAAATATTCTATGAGAATAAGTCTATCACTCATCTCTCTAGATTGGGTTATATCTATAGTATAAGTGTGCATCTTTCTTTATATGACCAACAAAGAATCTAAACATAAAACCATTTGATCATTGGTTCCAGTGATCCAACACACTCAAACATTCACACTAGTTACTATATGTTGATTTGATCTAATGATACTCTTTAGAGGCATTAGAAATCAACTATCACAAGATGGTATATAAGCATCCAAATTGTTTAATAATGAATAAGAGCAAGGAGGTAAATAGTGACATTAATATAAACATTGAATGGGATATGAATATATATGTGGTTGGGAGGGCTAGTGGATGCTTCCAACCCAAGTTAAAGGGATTAGACATTGATATTCACAAGTTCCATGGATGATTTACAAGATTCATTTACCATTGACAAAAAATAGTAGATAAAAAATGGGAGATAGATTGAAGAAAAAGGAAACAATAGTAACTTTAATCAGAGCCTTCTCCTCTACTACCAATGGTAAGTATGGAAGGTAGAGGTGTTGGCCATATATCATTGGAGGTTGAGGTATATCTCTAACATTTACTTCTCTTGAAGTTAAGAAATGGTCAAATTTGATTGCTTGGACGATGATCAATGGAGACTAAGGCTCTCATTTTCATCTAAAATGGTGAAAGATGTTAAGTATGAAAATTGGAAGAACCTCATGGATGAATAATAGATGATCATTTATGTAGGAACACATCCTCTACTTATAAGGATTGATTCTTTGCCCAAGGTCTCTCAAGTACATGTGTTTTAGTGATCTTTACTTGTACCCCAGGAATTGGGGCATGTGCCTCAAGGCAAACTCTTAATTAACTTGCGATAATGGATGTCGTAGTATGTCCATTGGTTGAAGTCTATGATTTGATCATTTATAGATATTCCATCAATTTATGGAGTCTCTAACTTCATCATTAAATGACCTTTTGTCTACAATTCATTGATGGTAGAATGTTGGTTCATTGGTTGGTGTATGCCACTTCATAGGTAGATGAAGTCAGGGTTTCATAAATGGGTAGGTATGTCACACCATGAGTTGATGGTCTGGGTGTTATTCATAGGTGAAGAGATGCATGGTCCATCAATGTCTTGGGACTCAATCAGTGGCAGATCGCCAACTGTCTCATTGGTAGATTGTTGATGCCCTTCATTTATTGATGGCCCATGTATCCCATCAGTAGATGATCGACGATCTTTTAGGATGATGAGGATTAAAGGCTGGGGAGCAATGATTATCTTAGGCCTACGGTCTTGTTTGATTAAGTGTGATAACTAGTGGAGATGTTGCTTTGTTACACATCTTGGAAACTTCTTTACAAAAATATGCAAAGTAATGACTAAAATGATATATCAATTAATACATGTAATTATGAGATTAATCATGCTAAAGTCTTAAGAAATTATAGGAAATGAGGGTAAAAATATGTAACATCCACAAGATTAGGTGGTATAAACATTGCATTGAGTGGTTATGCAAATTGCATTCTATATATTAATTCTTGTTTGCTTCATAGTGAAGTTCATAAAAATTTAAAACAAACAATTATGGAAACTACTAAATAAAAAATTCCAAAAACATACTTTTCAGTATAAATCAATCTAATTTTGCACTATAATTACTACATCGAGATAAGGGCAGATGGGGAACAAGATGTGCGGCCATCCCTTTCTTGGTGGCAAAACCTCTCCTCCAAAATGCAACATCCACTGATTTAGGGTCATAAACTCACTATGCATAACTTTTTGGACCCTCTTCAAAAGCCTCGCAACATTTGGTGCTAAAAATTGAAACGTATTCAAGCATGAAAAAGCGTGTATCAACAATGTGCATTTTTTATTCTATTCAGATTTGACAAAACCAAATTCATAACTAAAACAAAATAATCATGTCAAAATGAAAATAAAAAAACACAAAACATTCAAAAGAATATAGCATTTTTGTTTTTCTACATCTATGGGATGTCTTATCTTTTATTTCATTTTTTTTGTTTGTATTCAGTTACAATATGAGGATTCTGGCTCAATTCACACACATTCCATGCATACACGGGTTGTGACTGAATATTGTGAGCTATCACGTTCATTATACTACATACATATCTGATTTGTTTTACATTTTTTTTCACATTCAAGAAAATTTGTGTTCTATGTGCCTGTAGCCTTGTCACTTTTCCTCGTTGTCATATATGATATATTGTATACATTTGCTTCCAGTATTCATTGAATATTTTTTAATAAAAATCACAAATTGCAATGAAAATGCCGAACAAATCGGTTGATGTATGTCACTTTGTTTTGGAAAAGATGATGAAATATGTTTATCGTGATTCTTTAAAAATATTACAATCTTTGTTATTTGAGGGGAGGGGTTCATTGTGACCACTGACCTCTTACTTACCATTACCCTTATGGTTAATCTATTATTGGGAGGAAGGTGTCTTTTGAGTTTGGCAGAGATCATAGCTTTTGTAAAGCTTACGTTGCTACTTAAGACTAACAACATAATACGTCCCATCGTAGTTGGCATTATTTGGAGGCGTCTAGTATTCAAAATTTTCTATGGTAGGAGTGAGTAAGGATATGGCCAAGTATCTCCATGACTTCAATTAGGAGTATGTGTATCTGGTGCGCAGAGGCAATTTTGCATAGTGTCAATAGGATGTTTAACGCGCAACATGATGATGGTTCTTTGTCCATGCTTACAGTGGACTTTTCAAATGCATTCAATATGGTAGATAGGTTGGTTGCTCCATGAGGTGAGGGTGAGGTGACCATCTATTTCTTTGAGTATGGATTTCTTATATGGCTAGGCAACAAGACTATACCTTGGGGATGGACATATTTGGTCAACCACTAGGGTGCAACAGGGTGACCCTTTAGGCCCACTTCTTTTTTCCCTTGTATTGCATCCACTCATCCATAAGATCAAAGACAACTGCAAGTTTCTTCTTCATGCTTGGTATCTTGACAGTAAAATTGTCGACACAGAGGAGGTGACCAAGGTTTTGGATATCATTCAGCGGTCTAGACCGGCTTTGGGTCTTAATTTTAATATTCATAAAATTGAGCTTTTCTGGCCTACATGTGATGGTAGAAAGTTTCAGAATGAGTTGTTCCCAATAGACATTCAGAGGCTTTTGTTAGGAGTGAAGTTGCTTAGAGGAGTTGTTAGTAAGAATGAAAGTTTTATTAAGGATTGGCCATGGAAAGGTCTTCTAAGATTGTTGAGTTGATGCATCTTCTTCCTCAATTGGGTGATCCCCTAAGTGAGCTCCTTTTCATCTGATCTTGTATGGGTATTGCCAAACTTTTGTTCGGATTGTGGACTTGCCAAGTAATGAACATGGAGGAAGCAGCAACATCGTTTGGTAGAAATTTACAAGAATTTATTGAAGACATTATAGTTTGAAGAGGTCCTTTCTTTAGAGACCTCTAATGGAGGGTGACATCATTGCCCATTTGTGTTAACTGCAAGATCATTAATGATATATTTATCATATTATACTTATATATAGATGATATTTTATTTTTTGGTTCCAATAAGTTTGATATGAAAGATATGAGTGTCGTTGATGTGATTTTAGGGCATAAAATCACATGGTCTACTGATAGTATAACACTCTCTCAGACACACTATGTTGAGAAGACACTGGAGAGGCTTGAATACACATCACATAAGTCTGTTAAGACTCTGTATGACTCATCCAAGCCCTTATTCAAGAATGGGAGTGGTATTCATGTGTCTCATTCTAATACTCTCAGATTATTTGAAGTTCGATGTATCTTATGAACTACACACGATTAGACATTATTTTTGTTGTAAACAAGTTGAGTAGACACACCATTTGTCCTGACAAGACACATTCGAAAGCTCTTAATTGACTGTTAAGGTATATCAAGGGGACTAGTTCTCATAGGATGCAGTATGGTAGTTATCCTTTTGTAGTCGAAGGATATAGTGATGCAAGATGGATTGCCTTGAACTCTGGAAGTAATGATGTCTCAAGATATATATTCCTATTGGGAGGAGGTTTTTTTTGCCTAGAGGTCTAAGAATTAGACCATATTGTCTCGATCCACCTTTGAGGCTGAGTTGCATTTTTTAAATGAATTAGATTGGAAGTTGAATGACCATATGGACTTATGTTTATTTTACCTAATGGTGTCTGATAACCTCCCATTTTGTGACGTTATCTTATTAGTTATCTTTAGTTTTCCATACTCTTTCTTAGATAAACTAAATAGAATCATTAAACCTTCTTACTTAATTGCAGATACATCAATAAACTAACTTTTCCTCTTTTTCATTACAGAAAACACAAAAAAAAAATTACAAAGACTCCTCATGGTCCCAAGACCGCGAGAAGCCTCACGGTCCCAAGACCGCGAGAAGCCTCACGGTCCCAAGACCGCGAGAAGCCTCACGGTCCCAAGACCGCGACAAGCCTCACGGTCCCAAGACCGCGACAAGCCTCACGGTCCCAAGACCGCGAGAAGCCTCATGGTCCCAAGACCGCGAGAAGCCTCACGGTCCCAAGACCGCGAGAAGCCTCACGGTCTCAAGACCGTTTGGGCTCAACTTGAGCCTATAAATAGGACCTCAAGGGCCACTTCAAAAGGATCGAATTTCAAGACGCCCAAAGGCTGCCTCTCCAGATCCAGAGCACTCTGGTCTTCCGTCCACTGCCCCAAGGCTGCCAGTTTTGGGATTCGTGCTCATCATCAAGCTTCCTTCTCTCTCTTCTTTCTCTCTCTTCAACAAAGAAGGTGGGAAGAGAAAATCCTTCATCAAAGCAACCACGAAGTGCGAAGATCGTTGCTCTCTTCACCAAGGGTTCAACCTTCCTTCCTCCGTGGAGATGACGTTCTTTCTCTCTCTTCTCGCCTCCTTCTTTGTCATGAGCGAGTAGTTTCATTCACTAGGGTGCGGGGAGTAGCCCCGCTACCCATGTTTTCAATTCATGCGATGTAATTCAATAACTTGTAATAAAGATACTCTTCTTTTCAGTTTGACTTCAATCGCTTAATGAATACTAGTTGCTTGATCATCAACTTGTGTTACATATTGTCTTTTGGTATGAATTGTCTATGTTTGTACCCTTAGATCTAAATATCGATTGAATGATTGGTTATGGATGTATGTAGTCACCATATGTCTGTTTCGGTGTCTAGAAGTGTTTTCATGAGTGGAGTAAACTCACCCCCATCGTTGCACTTTCATACTATGAAATGGAATCAGTTGACGTATGGAAGTGCAACCTTGGTAAGGTCGAGGAACACATTTCATGAAGGAGTAATGCAAAGCATGTGACCATTCATTATGGAATGGCTGGCATTGCAATACTCCACACTTCTCGTAGCTAGTTATCCGAAAGGAAGCTAGGACTACAAGATACTAACTGATTTGACTCTTTTTGTAGGTTGTTTTATTATGTTGCATGACTTGATCCATGTGTAGTGGTGTGAAACCCGATAACATCCTAGTGGTTTTTATCAATTGTTTACAACCTTAATCTTTACTTTCTTGCTTTACTTTCCTCACGTTTAGCTTTGAAACCAACATCAAACTTTCGATCTAAATATCAACTGTTAAGTAGTTAAGTAAAACTAAAACGTTTTCCATCTTGACTTCGTCAAGACCGTTGTCCCGAGGATTCGACCCTTAACTATACTACGATAAGACTTCCGCGTGTCTTAGCACACGTGGGTGGAGTTCTTACCATAGTACAAGCAAGGCTAAACTTAAGGATTCATCACCTTAGGATTTTTAGTGGTGTTGCAAAACTCCATCAAAAATTGGCGCCGTTGCCGGGGACAACGGAACTTTTTAGTTTTTACTTAACAACTTCTTGGTTGATTAGGATTTTACACTTTTTCTTGATAACTACTCCAATACTTCTTGATTTCTTCATTTCCTTCCATTATCCTAACGTGTGATTTTCCTTCTACTCAGGTAGAAAACGTGTATGCAACCCCCGCATAGCATCGGATTCTCCCCTGAACCAGAATACGATTCTGAGGTAGAAAGAAGTTTCCACCGAAGGAATAGACTTAACCGCCAAAGAGCCAGACAGATGGCCGAAGAGCAACGCCTTGTTGCAGAAAGAGTCAACGCCGCCATAGCAGCACAACGAGCACAACTTATTGCCGACACTCGTGCTCAGGTGCAAGCTGAGATCCGAGCTGAGGAACAAGCCCGCATCCAAGCAGAGCATGCTGCTGCTCAACTTGCGTTAAGAAACAAGCAACTTCGGGACTACGCAGTCCCGAAGAATTATGAAGACGATCATCCTGTCCGACCACCGATTATTAACATACCACACTTTGAAATTCGGACGCAATGGATCCAGATCATGCAAGGCATCTCTTTCTCCGGAGCACCCGGAGACGATTGCATGGATCACCTTAAGAGATTCAAGTCACTCTGCCGACTTGTACCCCAAGCAGGAATTGCCTTGGAAGCAATCATGTTACACCTTTTCCACTTCACCTTATCTGGAAGAGCACTAAGCTGGTACAACGCTTTGGATAGACACCCCATCATCACTACTTGGACTCCTTTAGAAGAGAAGTTTCTTGAGAAATTCTTCCCACCTTTGCTAACCTATGAGATTAGGGGACAGATTAGTCACTTTTCCCAACTACCTGGAGAATCACTTGCTGAAGCTTGGGAAAGATTCAAAGAACTCCTGAGAAAGTGTCCTCACCATGGCATATCTCAAAATCAACTGATAGAAACATTTTACAGAGGAGTAAGTGATGATATCAAGCAATTCCTAGATTCCTCATCTGGAGGAAACTTTATGAGAAAGAATTATGAAGATGCCTGGAATATAGTTACGCTAGGGGGCGAGAACCAATCCAATTGGGGAAGGTCATCCAACCAACCCAAAGGCGTTCTTAAGGTTTACAAAGCAGAAGAATCCATGGAACTCAAGGCTATTGCTGAGGCTTTGAAGACTATTGCTAGCAAGCAACAAGCCCTCGAAAGTTCTTTCGGGGAATATGATAAGAAGAAAAGCTCTCAGGTTCAACAAGTTAAGGCAGCTACTGGAACTTGTGAAGCCTGTCATGCATCCGATCATCCCACATTATCATGTGGCCTGTTATACAATGTCATGATGGATTTACAACCACCTATGCCGCAATATGAACCCATTATCGAGCATCCCGAGGACCAAATGCCAGAGCAAGTCAACTCCATACATTCAATACCTGGCCAAGTGTATTACAACCCAGATAAACCAAGGAACCATCCTGGTTTTCAATACGGGAATCCTGCAGGGACTGCCAACCCACAGCAGCAGGCACAAGGTGTATCTTTCAATAGACAACCACCAGGATTTCAGAATAACTTCAATCAAGGGAATTACAGACAAGGTTTTCAAAGATCTAACTATCCCAGGAATCCTTCTTACCAATATGCCCATTCAGGACTGCACCCTCAGTTGCAACAACCCCAGTTGCAGCATCCACAGCAACCCCAGTTGCAGCAGCCCCAGCAGCCACAGTTAACTGTACCTCTACAACAACCAGGACAGCAAGTCACTCAGTATCAACAAAGGGGTGCTCCTCCCCAATCATCTGATGAGATATCCTTGATTAGACAAATGCTTCAATCGCAACAAACCATGCTTGCAAACCAACAAGCTCAACAAAAGGCCGTAGAAGCCCAACTGGCACAGATTGCCGCTCAATTGAAACCTCAAGCCGGCACTTTTGCTGGGCAACCAGAGGCAAACCCGCGTCATAACCCAAACAGACCAGAACAACTTAATGCCGTCACCACGCGGTCTGGTCGTGTCCTGCCTGATGTCACCAGAATCGATCATGATGATGATGACGTAGCCATTCTTTCCCCAACGGGGAATTCAAGCAAAGAAACAGAAAATTCTGCAGAGGAAGAAAAGGAAAAAGAACCAATCCCAGAAGTCCCACCAAGAATTCCTTACCCAGACAGACTAAAAGGAACCAAAATGGATACTAGGTTCCAAAAATTTAAAGAAGCTATGAAAAAGTTATACATTGATATTCCTTTTCTTGATGCCCTTTCCGAAGTGCCCGCTTGGGTAAAATACCTGAAAACCCTCTTGTCGAGAAAGTATATGACAGAAGAGCATGAAACAGTGAAACTTGCTCAGACCACTTCAGATATTCTGCTTAATAAAATGCCAAAGAAAAAGAAGGACCCAGGTTCCTTCGGCATTCAGTGTTCCATTGGAAATGGCTCCAGCAAGAAAGGATTGGCAGACCTAGGAGCAAGCATATCTATTATGCCCTATTCAATGTGTAAAAGATTAGGCTTCACTGAATTGTTACCTACGACAATGACAATTCAGTTAGCCGACTCTACCATAACTGCCCCTCTTGGCATTATCGAAGACATCCCTGTCAGAATAGGAACAAATTCTTATGTCCCGTGTGATTTTGTTATTATGGACATACAAGAAGACCTGAGATATCCGATAATCTTCGGAAGACCTTTCCTAGCTACCGCCCGAGCTCTCATCGATGTAGAAGCAGGAACTATTATTTTGAGACTTGGGAGGGAGGCTTTCCAGTTCAGAGTTCTAAACAGCATGAAAGGTCCAAGCATTCAAGAGGAAGTCTTTCTCCTGGATGCTATATATCAAATGTCCCAGTTAGAAATGTATGAACCATCCGACGAATTGGAAAATACTCTTACAAATCCGGAGGTAGAATTCTCGGCCAGTGAACTAGTACAACAATGCCTGCAATACTTAGAAAAAGCTGAAGAAGCTCCGACAGCCACGTTTGAAGAACTTAAAGCCATCACAATTATAGAAGCCACTGAGCCACCTAAGGCTCCAGAAATGAAAGCCTTACCCGAGGGGCTTAAACATGTTTTTCTTGATGATGAGAAGCTCTGTCCAGTAATCATCAGCTCCACTCTGGAGGATGATCAAGAAAACAGACTCCTCGATGAACTGAAAAAGCATAAGAAAGCCATTGGCTATAAAATGACTGATCTGACAGGCATAAACCCTGCTTTATGTATGCACAAACTGCCCATGGTTGAAGAGTTTAAACCATCACGAGAACACCAGAGAAAGTTAAACCCCAACCTCAAAGAGGTGGTTCGCCTTGAGGTCCTCAAGCTTCTAAAGGCAGGCATTATCTACCCAATTTCTGATTCTCAGTGGGTAAGCCCAGTGCAGGTGGTCCCTAAAAAGGGGGGAACCACCGTTGTTCTTAATGACAAAAATGAACTGGTGCCCACTATAACCGTTACAGGGTGGCGTATGTGCATTGATTATAGGAAACTTAATAAATCAACACGAAAAGATCACTACCCCCTGCCCTTCCTAGATGAGGTCCTCGAGCGCCTAGCTCATAAGAAGTTCTTTTGTTACCTCGATGGATATTCTGGTTTTTACCAAATCCCGATACACCCGGACGATCAAGAGAAAACTACTTTTACCTGTCCTTTTGGGACGTATGCTTTCAGAAGAATGCCATTCGGGCTCTGTAATGCACCAGCTACTTTCCAACGATGCATGTCTGCTATCTTTGCGGGATTGACAGAATCTATAATGGAGGTATACATGGATGATTTCTCAGTTTATGGAGACTCCTTCGACAACTGTCTGCTCAACCTGGTTCAAGTTTTACAAAGATGTGAGGAAACAAACCTCATTTTAAATTGGGAAAAATGCCATTTTATGGTAACAGAGGGTGTTGTTTTGGGACACAGAGTGAGCGACAGAGGGATCGAGGTGGATCAAGCAAAAATTGACGTTATCTCAAAATTGATGCCACCAAAAGACGTAAAAGGAGTGCGTGCCTTCTTAGGACATGCTGGGTTTTACAGAAGATTTATTAAAGACTTCTCCAAAATAGCAAAACCCATGACACAACTGCTGACCAAAGACACAGAGTTCAACTTTAACCAAGAATGTTTGCAAAGTTTCACAACTCTGAAAGATGCCTTGATTTCTGCACCAATTCTACGAGCTCCAGATTGGTCGTTACCTTTCGAAATCATGTGTGATGCGAGCGATTATGCCATAGGGGCCGTTTTAGGGCAAAGAATCGACAAGAAACCCTATGTTATATACTATGCATCTAAAACGCTGGATGAAGCACAAAAAAATTACACCACTACAGAAAAGGAATTTTTAGCTGTCATCTACGCGTTCGAAAAATTCCGCTCATACCTGATAGGAGCTAAAGTCATTGTCTACACCGACCACTCCGCTATATGATATCTGATTCAGAAGCAAGACGCAAAACCTAGACTTATCCGCTGGGTACTAATGCTTCAAGAATTCGATTTGGAAATTAAAGACAAAAGCGGAGTGGAAAACGTCATCGCCGATCATCTCAGCCGTATTAGAGTCGAGGATGAAGAAAAAATCCCTATCCAAGATTCCCTCCCGGACGACCACCTAATGAAAGTCTCCAATGGATTTCCCTGGTATGCCGACATTGTCAACTATTTGGCAACATGAATCATTCACCCATCCGCATCCTATCACGACAAAAAGAAGTTCATTCACGACGCTAAGCAATATTTCTGGGACGAGCCCTATCTTTTTCGCTTATGCGCAGATGGACTCTTTCGTAGATGCATCCCAGAGACGGAAATCACTCCGGTCCTTGAGCACTGTCACTCAGGCCCCACTGGGGGCACATGAGTTCTAAGAAGACAACCCTCAAAGTCTTGCAATCTGGCTTTTATTGGCCCACCATCGCAAAAGACGCACATGAATACGTGCGATCATGTGACAAGTGCCAACTATCCGGAGGGATAACCAGAAGAAATGAAATGCCATTGAACATATGGCAAGAAATCGAACTCTTCGATGTATGGGGAATAGATTATATTGGCCCTTTCCCCTCGTCTTATGGATTCAAGTATATCTTGGTTGCTGTGGATTACGTTTCAAAATGGGTAGAAGCTCTACCAACCACCTCTTGCGATTCAAAACCGGTAATCAAGATGTTTAAAGAGATAATATTTCCCAGATTCGGCGTCCCAAGAACGATTATATCTGACAGCGGATCACATTTCTTGAAACGGAGCTTTGAAGCCTTATTAAGAAAATATGGAGTCAACCACAAAGTTTCTACACCATATCATCCACAGACATGTGGACAAGTTGAAGTTTCCAATAGGCAAATTAAAGCTATTCTGGAAAAAACTGTCAATCGGCACCGCACCGATTGGTCCACCAAACTATCTGACGCTCTATGGGCTTACCGTACAGCTTTCAAAACACCCATCGGAACAACACCGTTTCGATTAGTGTATGGGAAGTCTTGCCATTTGCCAGTTGAATTAGAGCATAAGGCTTGGTGGGCTATTAAGCAACTAAATTTCGATCTCAAAGGTGCTGGTGAATTCTGACAACTTCAACTCCAAGAACTAGAAGAACTACGAATGACAGCCTACCACAACGCAAGAATCTACAAAGAACAAACTAAGATCTGGCACGATGGCCACATCAAAAGAAAAGATATAATCATTGGAGACAAAGTCCTCCTATTCAACTCCAGACTAAAACTGTTTCTTGGAAAACTGCGTACTAAATGGTCGGGGCCCTTCACAATCAAACATATATACCCGACAGGAGCTGTCATTATTATTGACGATAATGAAGGAGAGAGGACCGTAAATGGCCACAGATTAAAAAAGTATCACACTCCGGCAGACAAGTTATCAAGACAAACCATAGAGATTCATGACCCTATAAAGTCAGCATAGCCGGGGCAAAATATTGTCGTGCCAGCGACGTTAAAACAAGGCGCTTCTTGGGAGGCAACCCAAGGCCTGAGTATCACCTTCCCTGATTTTTCTAGCCTTTTTCTTTTGTTTTTAAACACCCTTTTGTTTATCTTTGTTTTTCCTTTTTCTTTTGCTTTCTTTAAATCCAAAAATACATAAAAATCCACATGATCTTGAGGTCAAACGGTCTCGAGACCGTTTAGGCCCCTCGCGGTCTCCAGACCGTGAGGCCCCTCGCGGTCTCCAGACCGTGAGGCTCCTCGCGGTCTCAAGACCGTGAGGCTCCTCGCGGTCTCAAGACCGTGAGGCTCCTCACGGTCTCAAGACCGTTTGAGCTCTCTCGGTCACTTGACCGAGAGGGCTCCTAAAAACCTATAAATATACCCCCACCTACGCGCCCCTCTTCTTGATTCCTGAATTCTCGAACTCTCCTGTTTCATTCCACTCTGACCTTCGTCTCTACACTCCCGCGCGTCGCTGTTTCAAGTGCTTCGCCGACGACTCGGCTTCGTCGCCGTCGTTCTCGACTTTGTCGTCGTCGTTCCTAGCTCGTCGTCACTCCCGGCTCGTCGTCAGCTCTGCAGCAGCTACCCCTTCGCCGACCCACCGACCGCAGTGATAGGTTGACGCATCACCGTTTAAACCTCGCGTTCGAGCTCCTTCCCGCCGTTGTCGCCATCATCGTTTCCGCAGCTCTTAGCCGACGAACGGCCGCGCGGTTCGTCTCCCGCGCGGTTCGTCTTCCTCGCGGTCTCAAGACCGTTTGGATCCTCGCGGTCTCAAGACCGTTTGGATCCTCGCGGTCTCAAGACCGTTTGGATCCTCGCGGTCTCAAGACCGTTTGAGACCAAACGGTCTCAGGACCGTTTGAACTAAATCAAACTAATAAAACTCAAATTCAAAATAATTTTACTTTGTTATAATTTCAAAATTTAAGATTTCTAACTTTTGTTTCTTATCAATTATTTCAGAATGACTTCACCTGCTAAGCAAGGACCAAAAAACGCTCCCTTCTGGATAAAAGAGAAGCTCATTGCTGAACGAGCAAATCTGCAAAGCTTAGTCGACGACTTCAAAAGGACTGGAAAAGTCCCAGCAGAAGTGAACCTGACTGCTGTCATGAAGGACATCAAGCGAATCAACCGCTGCCTAGATGAAGAACCTTCTGACGAGGAGGTCGAAGAGACCTCATCCGACGAGGCCTCCGAATACCAGCCTTCCCCTGAGAAAGAATCACCCACTACAAAATCTAAGGGGAAGAGATTGACTCAAGAACCAACAACTGAGCCATCATCTAAGAAGAGAGCCAGGAAACAAGTCCACCCTGCCTGTGCAAGGGAACAAATCCTAGCAGGGTGCATCCCACCATCCTCCACCACCGTCACCAACCCTGCCACAATAACTGTTCCTATTTTTCCTCCCATCACCACCACAACACCACCACCCGAGAACCTTCACCTCCAAATCATTCCCCCCATCAACCAACTCCTTAAACCAACCAAGTATGTCTGCCCCACCATACTGATGAAGATGGGGATCTACCACAAAATCCTCACTCTTCTTGAAAATTCTAACCTTTCCCGGCTCTGCTTTGTATCTGAAATTTCCTACTCTGAGCCAACTACTGAATTCTTCACCTACTTCAACAAAGAAGTGGTGGACATCTTGCATAAAGAACGGGACGGTGGTGACCGTAGAATAACCTCCAGAATCTTCAACAATGAGGTAGTCATCACCGAAAATGTCCTGAACAAAATTTTCATCGACAATAAAGACCAGCTGAAGAATGTCAAAGCTGCTGGCACAGACCATCCCAGTTTCAACAAGCATAACTTCTGGAAGTCATTAACGGGGTTACCAACCTTTGATGCAAGGACAAGCAAGGCCTCCAACGTTCATTCTGGCCTAGTGTGCACGTTACACAAAATTATCGTCGGCGCACTTTTCCCTAGATCCAAAGGAGGAAATGTTCTCATATCCGACCTTTTTGTCCTCTGGTCAGTCCTCAACGGAATGCCTGTTAACATTGGACGGCACATGCTGATCAAGCTATCAGCCTTCGCCCTCGGGAAAGAAATCTGCACGGGTGGTCATATCACATCTATCATCAAATATCTCAAGATGGATAGACTTCTACCCAAATGCAGCCCAATAAAAGGCGACATTCTTACCAATGAACAGACACTAAAGAACTCTTACATCTGAAAGGATAAGGATGGAAGGCTGAACTACGTGTTCTGCCCCCACAAAATCTTCAAGAATCCTGCTCCCACTTCCAGAGCTTGCTGACTATGATAAAGACAAGCTCCTATTCACTGAAGACGAGATCACCACAATCATAGCTTCAGTCAAAGCCAGAGAAAAGAAAGCAAAGGCAGGGCAGGCAGAGCTTAGTATAACTGCCCCGGCAACTAAAACAACAAAGCTCCTAGTCAAACGACCTTCCAGAAGGCTCGTCAAAGCTCATGAGCTGTCAGGGACACCCACATCGAAACCTAACCCTGAATCTGAACCCCCCCTCCCTGAAGAAAATATTACATCCTCATCACTAGACTCTTTTATAATGAGTCTAAATGCTGAGCTCAATACCACCTCTCCACCTTCCACCACCCCAATATCTACCACCCCACTACCATCAACCACCCTTCAATCATCCTCCGCTCCACCTTCCTCTACCACCCCTCCACCACCTCCACCCTTCTTTACTTCGGGCACCCCATTCTCCACCACAATGCCCGAATTCTCCTCCTTCACATCCACCGAATTTCCATCAACATTCCCGGATCCATTTCCCTCTTCGGGAATGCCACCATTTTTTCCATCCTCCACCACCCCGACATCGCTGGTGACCCCATCTACAGTCACCACGCAATTCGCGGGTCCATCAACAGTGTCTTTTCCGCATGACACTATCATTCCACCCTGACCCCTGCCACCTCACCCTTCGTTCACTGGGGTCCCTTTTACTAACGTCGGTGAGGAATTCGGACGTCAATTTGACACCATCCGAAACCTCCTCACCGACCCATCTAACATTTTAAATTCTATTTTTTCATGCGTGCAGGGTCTAACTAAGGAGGTTGCCCAGATCGGCGAGCAGAACCGCGCCATGCCAGGCATCCTCCAAGGAATCCAACAACGTCAAGCTTCAGTGGCCAAGAAAGTCGACCACATCGACGGCCACTGCAACAACTTGCCCAAGTTGATCCAGGGAGTACAACGCCAGCATGAAGTGTTGGCAAAGCAAGTCGATAGGATTTCCGCGCAGACTTTACCTCTGCCAGAGACCCTACGCGAGCTGAAGCAACAACAGCAAGCTTTCAGCACGCGCCTGGACGACATCACCACCACCCTCACGCAGCTACATAATCGCCAGGAGGAGTCATCAAATAATGGGCTCATTCAGCTAAGAGCTCAAGTAACAGATCTCACAGCAAGACTCCTCTCGGCCGAACAACGTTATTCAGATCTTAAAGAAACCCACGAAGCACTGCTCGAAACACACGAGCACGTGCAAGTGGCTTATGATGAACTCCAATCCATCCATCGTCTGTGCAAAAAGAAAGCACAAAAGAAGACAACTAACGACGATGAAGATGATGCTGATAATGATGACGATTCTGATTCTTCGGCGGACTCCACCAACAGTACCTCCTCAGATGAAGACTCTGACAAACCAGATGATGCTGGGGAGGGTCCAAGCCAAGGAGCAGAACCCAGACAACAAAAAGATCACCATGACGGTGATAAGGATCCCAACTCCCCACACCATGATAATGTTAATATATCATATGGGGATCAATTTCTTGACTACTCTGCTATGGGATCCATCGGGGAAGCTGCTAAAGACGCAGCCTTCGCCGAGTTCCACCAATGCATAATCGGAACCGACGCCACCCCTCTTACAACAGCTGTTTTACCCCTCTCAGCGCCCACCACGACAGCAACCTCACCCCTCGACGAGTACGAATCAGAACGAGTGCAATTAAATACTGATGAAGAGCTCGATTCTGCCTCGGACTCAGACAACGACACTCTTGGCTCTGAGGAAGCCCCAGAAGTACATCCCTCCCCCCCTCTACAGGAGCTTCCCTCGCCACCACCCCTGCCGCACAAAATGCATGACCTTGATATGGCGGCCATTTCCACTTTAGATGCTCAGGATATCTTTATACTGAATACTATCGTGGACGATACAAAGGCAGGAGATGATATTATCTACCACAACACTAAAACGAAGCGCAAGTTGACACGCAAAGATTTTCGCAAAATCCTGCGACCTGGGTCGACGATGCCAATGTCTATCTTTCGTGTTCTCCTCGCCAACTGTATCGAAATTTACAGAAGCCACAAGAGGAAGCAGCCTGTCTTCAATGCCTCACCCGCCCTATCCTTGGGCCTCCTATACAAAGATATCCAAGAAAAATCCATCGAACGTCTGCGTATCGGGCTAGCACGACGAGCACGTTATCTTACTGTGCCATTCCAAATTTTAAACCATTGGATAGCTATGATTGTCGATACAGAGGCTCGGGACGCCACGGTTTATAACTTCTGCAGCACCGAGCTACCCGCCGACACGATAAACTTTGTGGGTGAAGCAGCCGGCGAAGCAAGATGCATACCCTTTCGGCTGCTTAAGTTAATTTGGGCTGCACGCCCATCTCTCCGCCAAGACTGGAGCCAGCCCTGGTTCAAAATTATAAACCCTCCAGTTCAAGCCACAGAAGGATCCGGGGATTGCGCTTTCTGCACCATTCGTCACATCCAAGCGCTGAACCAAGAAATCCCTTTCTCTGCCCTGGTCACTGAAGATTTTCATTCCTTGAGAGGACGTTATGCGATGGAGCTCATCTGTGACAGATGGTTCTTCAAGGACCAAACGATGGCACCAGATGATGTCCCTCGCTACCTCTTCTCTGCTATCCAGCGACCGCAGCGGCGACCCTTTCGCCAAGCTCTAAAAGAGTCAGAGAAATCAAAGGGACCGGCCTCCACTACCGAGCAAAGCAAAGACGCCAAAGACCCGTTGTCTGCCATCATACCATCTTTTCCAGACTTCGATCTCAGTGCTTGCAAAGGCCTATCCAGCTACGAACTACGTCTCATTATGTCAAAGCTTTCCGCCGAGAATGATGAGCTCGTTTTCATGTCTGGTGACATTCTTATAATGGCAGACACTCTGCGAGAATCTTTACAAATTAAAGGATCCCTCTCTGTTGGCCTTATGTCCGCCTATCAGCTTCTACTCGGACAAGATCACCCCACAGCATACATGGTGTCTCCATATCTGAAGGATGATCTTTTAAAGCTAAAGAACTTCGGCGCAGCTGAAACACTAATCTCATATCTACAACACACAACGCCGAAGTTCATCATGCTACCCTTCCTCTACCATGAACACTGGCTACTTCTGGCAGCAAACCTATCGGATGGAACAATTACAATCTATAACAGTTCTGATAGCCAGTACAACCCACGACAGAAAGTTTACGTCGTAACGCCAAAAACACCCACAGAGGTAGTGGCAAAAGAATGTGCTGAAAGATTAATTGATCTCCTTAGTCAGCACACAAAAGCTTATGCCAAAGAACACTTTAACCGCCCTTCCTTCTGCCACAAGTGTCCCCAGCAAATCCGACAATCCAACGACTGCGGCTTCCATGTCCTCTACTGGATGTTTACCATCTTAGTTCTTCAGAAACCAGTAGAGGATATGACTGACGTAGACTATCACGCCCTGCGTGGACAGTTTGCAGCTAAGCTCCTCCAAGCACCAGGAGCAAGCTCAGGATTAACCGACGCCTAAACGCCCTTGTCCATGCATCTCTCAACCTATCCCTTTGACACTATGTGGACAGAGTGCGTGATAAGTTAGGGGGGGAGTGCACTGGACAAGGGCGAGGTATCATCCTTCTCCAACTCTTCTAACTCATTTTTTCCCGCACATCATTTTCAAACTTTTTTATTCGTACTTAGACTTTTTCCAGTATTTTTTTCAATAAAACAACTTCTAAGTATAACTTTCATCATGGAAAGTATCACCCTTACCTAAGTCAGAGATAAAGCAGTCCTCATATAAATAATAAGATTAGCTTACAGGCTTGAAATGGCGAATCCATAAAATTCATTCACTATTGGTTTTTATGCTCTTACTTCAATTCTATCTTAGATTCTTCACAGGTCAACTTCAGGGCCAAAGCAAACCATATAAACTCTCAAAGCCAAGAGGGAAATCAGGGAAATCCAAAATCAAGAAATCTCGCGAGCGGACCACCAATTAAAAATAAGTGCATGTCAGGAACCCTAAGAACAGTTTTCTTCTTTCAATAAAAGAGGCTTGGCCGCCCAATCAAAAACCCTAACAAAACCCACTTCCTAATCCTGTGAGTATCGAATAAAAGCCAGAGTGTTGAATAAAAACATGAGAGTTGTGCCACACATAAGGTCCTATATGAAGAGCCAACAAAGATCTCACCCGGCCGGTACATTCAGCTGCCCTCATGAAGGCAGATGTGTTGTGCCCGGTAATGAGATCCTAAGGTTTCCTAATATATGAAAAGGCTGATAAAAGAGCTCACCCGGCCGGTACATTCAGCTGCCCTCATGAAGGCAGATGTGTCGTGCCCAGTAGTGAGTCTCTAAAAAGCATAGACAAACCCTTCCCCACTTGAAGGGGGAGCTACACAATAAGCCTTTTTAGCCAGCCCTCATACCCACTCTAGCTACCAATAGGTTTTCCAAAGAAGTATAAAACTGATTAGAGTCGATGACATGCACATAATAAGAAAGGTGGTCCCAATGCGAGATTCACGAAAAAAAAGGACCTGAGATCCATGCAACTTTTGATACTCGAAAGAGTTAGTGTAAGCAGAAGCCCTGATAAGACCTCGGTAGATCTCTGACCTAGAATTGAAGCAAGAGTATGGAAACCCTAATCAAATAAAATCGCCTCGCCATTACATGCCTTAGCTCTATCTAACTTGAGGACAAGCTAGACTCTAAGTTAGGGGGGGTGATAACCTCCCATTTTGTGATGTTATCTTATTAGTTATCTTTATTTTTCCATACTCTTTCTTAGATAAACTAAATAGAATCATTAAACCTTCTTACTTTATTGCAGATACATCAATAAACTAACTTTTCCTCTTTTTCATTACAGAAAATACAAAAAAAATTACAAAGACTCCTCATGGTCCCAAGACCGCGAGAAGCCTCACGGTCCCAAGACCGCGAGAAGCCTCACGGTCTCAAGACCGTTTGAGACAAACGGTCTCAAGACCGTTTGGGCTCAACTTGAGCCTATAAATAGGACCTCAAGGGCCACTTCAAAAGGATCGAATTTCAAGACGCCCAAAGGCTGCCTCTCCAGATCCAGAGCACTCTGGTCTTCCGTCCACTGCCCCAAGGCTGCCAGTTTTGGGATTCGTGCTCATCATCAAGCTTCCTTCTCTCTCTTCTTTCTCTCTCTTCAACAAAGAAGGTGGGAAGAGAAAATCCTTCATCAAAGCAACCACGAAGTGCGAAGATCGTTGCTCTCTTCACCAAGGGTTCAACCTTCCTTCCTCCGTGGAGATGACGTTCTTTCTCTCTCTTCTCGCCTCCTTCTTTGTCATGAGCGAGTAGTTTCATTCACTAGGGTGCGGGGAGTAGCCCCGCTACCCATGTTTTCAATTCATGTGATGTAATTCAATAACTTGTAATAAAGATACTCTTCTTTTCAGTTTGACTTCAATCGCTTAATGAATACTAGTTGCTTGATCATCAACTTGTGTTACATATTGTCTTTTGGTATGAATTGTCTATGTTTGTACCCTTAGATCTAAATATCGATTGAATGATTGGTTATGGATGTATGTAGTCACCATATGTCTGTTTCGGTGTCTAGAAGTGTTTTCATGAGTGGAGTAAACTCACCCCCATCGTTGCACTTTCATACTATGAAATGGAATCAGTTGACGTATGGAAGTGCAACCTTGGTAAGGTCGAGGAACACATTTCCTGAAGGAGTAATGCAAAGCATGTGACCATTCATTATGGAATGGCTGGCATTGCAATACTCCACACTTCTCGTAGCTAGTTATCCGAAAGGAAGCTAGGACTACAAGATACTAACTGATTTGACTCTTTTTGCAGGTTGTTTTATTATGTTGCATGACTTGATCCATGTGTAGTGGTGTGAAACCCGATAACATCCTAGTGGTTTTTATCAATTGTTTACAACCTTAATCTTTACTTTCTTGCTTTACTTTCCTCGCGTTTAGCTTTAAAACCAACATCAAACTTTCGATCTAAATATCAACTGTGAAGTAGTTAAGTAAAACTAAAACGTTTTCCATCTTGACTTCGTCAAGACCGTTGTCCCGAGGAATCGACCCTTAACTATACTACGATAAGACTTCCGCGTGTCTTAGCACACGTGGGTGGAGTTCTTACCATAGTACAAGCAAGGCTAAACCTAAGGATTCATCACCTTAGGATTTTTAGTGGTGTTGCAAAACTCCATCAGTGTCGAGTCTTGAGACATGATGCTAGTAGGTATATCCTTGGAGACTCTAACTAAGTGATTAGTGTTGTGCAAGCTGCATCAAGGGAATAGGGTTGTTCCATCATTCAATCATGATTCATGATTTCAATGTATGGCCTTTAATACATCTATTTTTTTTCTATTTGCGGTCGTCTTATTGTGTTGTTATCAATCGATATTCTTACACCTAAGGTCCACGTTCAAGACTTTAGTTCACCTAGATCATGCGACCAAGATGACCTTCTACTTCAGGGTCATGACCATATCAACTGGAAGAACAATTTGTAATCAGAGGATAGCATATCACTAATTTCTTTAAGTAATGTCTCTCTTCTCTAAGAGAGCATTCTAGTTCGAGTTTTCTAACTCTATTTATTTATTTCTCCTGCACTTTTTATATGTTGTTTCTTAATTGATTCGTAACTTGACATGTAAACCTATTAATTAAATTACAATCATGGCTATTGCTTGTAACAACATTTTGAAATCCAACACCTAAACTATGGACTTGAAATGTTCAATATAAAAAAAACACCGAGTCGACATTTTGCATCTCATGGGTAGTCAAATTGCAACACATGCTGCAGATCAGTGCTCACTGACATTATATATTGAAAGGTGGCTGTTAGCCAGCACGTCTCTACTTTCTTTGGTATAAGGATACACAAATCGTAAACATCCAACAATCCAACGCCGAATTTTATATTATTGGAAATCGTTTTAAATATTTTATTACTGTTGTTAGTGCACTTTTGTACTATGAAAGCATATTCATTACGAGCAAACTGCACGTTAACTGCTACATCCATAATACTTTAATGTGTGCCATTTGTGTAGATTTTATATGTAGCTCTTTTCTGTCTTGTTTACTGTTCTTTGTATATGTAGAAAACATCTCTTGAGATGCAAAACCTTTAATGAGTCATTGGTCGTAACATATCTACATTCACAATGCAAATGGATACAAAAAACGGTACAGATGGCACAAAAATATACACAAACAATGCACAAACATTTTAGACAACTGAACCGTTAGTAGAATGCTGCTGATTTCTTAGCTTATAATGGATTTCTTTTAAGAAATACACAGATAAAAACAACAGTACAGAAACTTTGATAAACAATTCACATCAAAACTTGACCCTCAGTGGACCATAATTAGCTATTACATGTATATATTTTAGTATGGGTATTGCATGCTGATCATGTTTGTTTCTTCACCCAGTCATCCGGGCATTCAGCTGCCCAATCTGTTTACGAAATCATTGGGACACCAACAGTTTGAGTTTTTACTATCCAAGGTGGCATACAAAACCCACATGCTCCAACTATGATGGGTTATAAAATTCAATATATGTAAATAAGAGAAGCTATGAGCCATTGACGGATCTCCATAGGGCTGTGTGGTAGGGGGGGGGGGGCAAACCCCCCCCCCCCCCCCCCCCCCACGATTTAAAAAATATATTATATTTATTGTTCAACTAAAAAGGCAGGTGGCTACCGAAGAAAAAAGCACGCATGTTTTCTCGCACGAGGACTCCTCATTTACTTGCAATCATATTCGGATTTCCTTGCTGTGGCAATTTTTTTTTCCTTTCTACAAAATTCCTTTCAGTTTTCTATCTGTTTCCTATACTTGGTCAAACTCCCCCTTCTAGATAACGTAACCACTAATCAAAATCTCAAACACATGAGTAAATTTGTGGTCCCAAAAAAGAAACAAAGTTAATTAAGAAACGGCCAATGCTAACCAAATCAGAACCATCGTCTCAGACATGCAAAAACATACATCTGAACTTTCTGATATTTCCAACACGCACCCATATTTGGGATCTGTTCGAAAAAGACGTCTGACATTGGTCGGTACAGGTTGGTAGTCGAACTTGAAATTTTTTTGGGCATGATATAGTAAACACAGTTGTGTCTTGCCGTCGGACAACTTCATTTGATTACTTCCAAAACTACTACGGCTACATCAAGCCATCCCCATCGACGAAAGTTTGGCGCAGTGGAAACTGATATCTTTTATCTCTTTGTCGAGCACACATCACAAGCACGCCAAAAAAAAAGGATAAGAGAGACAAAGAAGTTGAAGTTCAACATATTCTATACCCAGCATATTGGCTAGACTTTCTTGTTTGTGGAGTTGCCGGGCTATCTTGTAAGTCAACATGTATTTCATTTTATTTCTTGATCATGTTTGTGATCATATAAAACTACTTCGATCAACTTTACTCAAAAAAATCTCATGACTATTTAATTTTTTATAATTGATTCACATGTATGCTTAATTATATACGGCCCCCTCAATATTTCCCCTCAAGATCCATCACTGCTATGAGCTGTTCTCTTACAAAATGAGATAGTATTGATCGAGCTTCTCGTAGAACGAGACACCTTGGTCAGTTGTGTATGTATGGATATATATTTGTCACTATGTGGGAACTGATGGTGTAGTCTGTTCCATGTTCCATATCTGTACTTACCAGCATCTGTGGGAAATAGTAATATTCGTGTAATAGATCGTATCTTTCTTTCTGCAGAAAAAGAAAGCTTGCCATGTACTCAGTTATGTATTCTAGGACGGCTTGAACCACCTTATACAACTTCGAAATCAACTAAGTGACGAATCCACCCTGTGCCGCAATTAACTGAAACCACCACTGATCATTTACCGTTTTCAGTGGACCATTTACCGTTTTCAGCGGTAAACCCTGGCACTCTTTTGAAGAGCCCCCCAATAGGGAACCTTCCATAACGGTCGTGGAGGTGCTCAGAACCAAATACTCTCCTCTGCTCTTCCAACCGACCCAAGTTGTGCAGGTGATGATGCTCCCTGTCACTTGGGTGGTCAACTGTTTGTGGCATTGGGCCATCCGGACCAAGACCATAAGGCACATATGGAGGGAACCGATGGGGTGGCATTGGCTGGAAGAAAGATAAGCCAAGGGGTGGCAATGGCCGGAAGCTAGGTGGTATTGACGTAAGTTGGTGGAAGCCATGGGGTGGCAATCGCTGGAAGCAAGGCAGTGGTTCGGTATGTTGGTAAAAGTGACGGGATTGGTATGGCTGGAAGTGTCGTGGCAGTGATGGATGTCGGAGGAAGTCACTGGGTGGCTGGAAGCGCCGTGGCAGTGGTAGATGTCGGAGGAAGTCACCGGGTGGCTGGGTCAGTGGCAGTGTGGCAACCAAGAGGTCAGGAGCATCCATGCCTGCATGCTTCCTCTTAAAAGGTGGGAGAGGGAATGGTTGTTGGTGTACTCTGTTATGGCTCCCAGGTGAACGGTTCCCCCGGCCAAGCCCAGCAGTTGCACTGAGGCCGTCACTACCCTTCACTGTACCATAGCCATAATGTTGCCGCTTTAGATGTTTGCCCGTTTGTTGTTTTTCCTTCTTTGCAGTCTTCTTTGTGGGTGACTCAGATTGCAGGACCAGGATGCCTGCCTCGGCCTGCACTTTGGCGCCCATAGCAATCTCCTTTAGGTTTTCCTTCTTTGCAAGCTTCTTTATGGGTGGTTGCTGATCGATGTCTTCACTCACTCCAGTCTCCTTATTAGGTGCTCCAAACTTCTCTTCCGCTGCTATGATCTTCTTCTTAGATGTCTTCACAGCTGCAGTCACCAGGGTGCTGCTCTTGTCAGACTCAACAACTTCAGCCAATGCCGCCTGTTTCTGCTCCACCTTTGCCAAATTCTTGGCATCGAGTGACTTAGAGAGTGGAACCAGGATTTTTGCTTCGGGTTGTACTCTACTGTCCTTAGAAATCTTCTGATTGTTTTCCTCCTTTGCAATGTTCTTTGTGGGTGGTTGCTGATCAGAGGCATCTTTCGTTTTCCCAATCTTCTCATTAAGTGCTTCAAACTTCTCTTCAACTGCTTTAATCTTCTTCCCACCACATGCCTTCACAGTTTTAGTCCCAAGGTTGCCGCTCATGCCAGATGCAGTAGCACTAGCTCCAAATTCCTTTTCTATCTTCTTTGTGGGTGGTTGCTGATCAGTGGCATCTTCAGTCATCTCTTCCACTGCTATAATCTTCTTCTTAGATGTCTTCACAGCTGCAGTCACGAGGGTGCTGCTCTTGTCAGACTCAACAACTTCAGCCAAAGCCGGCTGTTTCTGCCCCACCTTTTCCAAATTCTTGACATTGAGTAACTTAGAGAGTGGAACCAGGATTTTTTCTTCGGGTTGCACTCTACTGCACTTCGAAATCTTCTGATGGTTTCCCTCCTTTGCAATGTTCTTTGTGGATGCTTGCTGATCAGAGGCATCTTTCGTTTTCCCAATCTTCTCATTAAGTGCTTCTGATTTCTCTTCAACTGCTTTAATCTTCTTCCCACCACATGCCTTCACAGTTCTAGTCTCAAGGGTGCCGCTCACGCCAGTTGCAGTAGCAGTAGCTCCAAACTCCTTTGCAATCTTCTTTGTGGGTGGTTGTTGATCAGTGGCAACTTCAGTCTTCTCTTCCACTGCTCTAATCTTCTTCTTCTTTGATGCCTTCACAGCTGCAGTCACGAGGGTGCTGCTCTTGTCAGACTCAACAACTTCAGCTGATGCCGGCTGTTTCTGCCCCACCTTTTCCAAATTATTGGCATTGAGTGACTTAGAGAGTGGAACCAGGATTTTTGCTTCGGGTTGCACTCTGCTGCCCTTGTAAATCTTCTGATGGTTTTCCTCCTTTGCAATGTTCTTTGTGGGTGGTTGCTGGTCAGAAGCATCTTTCGTTTTCCCAATCTTCTCATTAAGTGCTTCTAACTTCTCTTCAACTGCTTTAATCTTCTTCCCACCATATTCCTTCACAGTTTTAATCCCAAGGGTGCCGCTCATGCCAGTTGCAGTAGCAGTAGCTCCAAACTCCTTTGCAATCTTCTTTGTGGGTGGTTGCTGATCAGTGGCATCTGCAGTCTTCTCATGAAGAGCTTCAAACTTCTCTTCAACTGGTGCAGTCTTCTTCTTACTGCATGTTTTCACAATTTTAGTCTCAAGGGTGCCGTACATGCCAGTGGAAGTAGCAGTAGCTCTAAACTCCTTTGCAATCTTCTTTGTGGGTGCTTGTTTATCAGTTGCATCTTTCGTTTTCCCAATCTTCTCATTAAGTGCTTCAAACTTCTCTTCAACTGCTTCAATCATACCGCATGCCTTCACAGTTTTGGTCCCAAGGATGCCACTCATGCCAGTTGCAGTGGCAGTAGCTTGAAACTCCTTTGCAATCTTCTTCGCCGGTGGTTGCTGATCGGTGGCATCTTCAGTCTTCCCAATCTTCTCATTAAGTTCTTCAAACTTCTCTTCAACTGCCTCAGTCTTCTTCTCACCACATGTCTTCACAGTTTTAGTCCCAAGGGTGCCACACGTGCCAGTAGCAGTAGCTCCAAACTCCTTTGCAATCTTCTTTGCGGGTGGTTGCTGATTGTTGGCATCTTCAGTCGTCCCAATCTTCTCATTAAGTGCTTCAAACTTCTCTTCAACTGCTTCAATGTTCTTCTTACCACATGCCTTCACAGTTTTAGTCCGAAGGGTGCCACTCATGCCAGTTGCAGTGGCAATAGCTTCAAAGTCCTTTGCAATCTTCTTGGCGGGTGGTTGTTGATCAATGCAATCTTTCATCTTCCCAATCTTCTCATTAAGTGCTTCAAACTTCTCTTCAACTACTTCAATTTTCGTCTTACTGTGTGCCTTCACAGATTTAGCCCCAAGGGTGCCGCTTATGCCAGTTGCAGTCGGAATAGCTCCAAAGTCCTTTGCACTCCTCTTTGCAGGTGGTTGCTGATCAGTAGCATCTTTAGTCTCTCCAATATTCTCATTTATTGCTTCAAAATTCTCTGCAGCTGCTTCAGTCTTCTTGTTACCACATGCCTTCACAGTTTTACTCCCAAGGGTGCCGTTCATGCCAGTTGCAGTAGCAATAGCTCCAAACTCCTTCGCAATCTTCTTTGTGGGTGGTTGCTGATCAGTGGCAAGTTCAGACTTCCCAATCTTCTCATCAAGTGCTTCAAACTTCCCTTCAGCAGCTTGAATCTTCTTCTTAACCCATGCCTTCACAGTTTTAGTCCTAAGGATGTCGCTCATGCCAGTTGTAGTAGCAGCTAGAGCCAATATCAGCTCCACCTTCCCCATGTTCTCGGGATTGGGTGGCTGAGACTGTGGGACAGGGACGCCTGCTTCATGATGCACTTTGGTACAGATGAGAGACTCTGTCTGCAACTTGACATTCTTTGTGGAATAGGAGAGTGAGGCATCACTAGACTGCAAACAATATGTGACAGAACCAAGATCATTCTCAAGTTTGTCCATATGCAAGGGAAGATCCTTTGCAAGGCTATCACCAATTCTGGAATTTATCTCCTCAATGGATAAGGAAAATGAAAGGTTGCCGTCAGCTGCTGACTGCAATTCTTCCAGCTCTGTAGATGGTGGCGTCTGCAATGGAATGCCAATTTCTTTTTGAGTATTGTGTCTCTCAAGTGGCACCACTGTAAGCTTTGCAACACCTGGATCCACCTTGGCATGTTCAGAAGAACTAGAGACTAAGGTGTCTAAGGAATCTTCATGTTGACGAGAGTCAAGAGACTGCAAATTCTCAGGTTGGGACATACAGTCAAGGAAATCGTTTTGGATGTCACTGCTGCGGCTTCTATCAACAGAAACAGCATTCTTCTCCAGCACGATGACACTATCCAAATGTGATACATGTCCGGCTTCCATGGCCAACTTGTCCAACTCAGGCTGTGTCTGCAACTGGCTGTCAATTGTCTTGTTGCTTTCAGTATCAGCATTATTGTTATCTTCCTCACTGTCTGCAGGTAACCTGCATAGTTTAGCCAGGTGGGTTTGTAACTGGCAATCTACTACCTTGTCGGCAACCAGAACAGTTTTGTTATCTTCCTTTCTATAAGAAGGTTTCTCATGTAACTCATTCAGCGCAAGTTGTTTAATTTGCAGCTTGCCTTCTTTTTTACCTCCCATGCTAATTGTTTCCCTATCGGCCTTCATGCTTGGTTGTATATGATCAACAGCATCAACAACAGTTGCAGTGCCCTCTCCAGCCCCCATTACAGCCGTCATATCATCACTCAGTTTGTAGGACAATGTTTCATTCTCATGCATCCCCTCGCCCTGCAAACTTAAGCAATTCAAGCACTATCCAGGGCGATGGCTATGAAACAGATGTATAACTCTTGGTTCAATTATTTTTCACCAACGGAAATAAGAAATTAATATTATAATAGAAAGACACCTTCCCTGCAAGAGCTAGTATCACTAATAAAAAATGTAGAGAAAACAACACACACACACACCAGAAATTCTTCCGAGACAGCATATAATAGTGCAAGACCACTATAATGAAAGAATGGGCTCACATCCTCTGTGCTCGGGACAATGTGCCCGGCACATCCCCTTCGTACACTTTGTCATGGGGCCCACAAATTAAGGGATTAGATGTTACAGGACAGAGGCGGGGACAGAACTTAGGTACATAGGATTTGGACCCTCAAAGAATATCTATACAAGACCGCATAAGCAAAAATAGTGAGCCTCCAAAATGACATTTTGACTTTTTGTTTAAGTGAGAGCCTCCTTTTATTAGCTACACCTACCATAGTACCTCCTAATCTACTTACTACTGTTGCTAAAGTTTCCTACTAACCCTGCCATGGCATGAGCGTATGTGATTTACCTCTATGCAGTTATACATATTTTATTAGTAGTTTATCTTAACAATAGTCTATAGCTGACGATTATAATAAACAATCAAATATGGCTCAACATTTAACATTTAAATAATTAGAAACATCACATTTAATTAGTTGTTAGCCTTCATCAAAATAATGAGTTGTAGCTATTTAACTTGCAATTATATTCTCAATATTTTTGAAGTAACGCTGAAATTGTATAGGCATACAATTGTATTTTTCACAAGGTTGCCCATTTATTTATCTAAGTGTTATTAAATATTATATGAAATTTCTAAAGAACCCCTAAGCTTCTCTTTTTAGAAAATTAGCAGAAGACACGTGCTAAGCACATGTTACACGTTTAAATTAACCTAATAAATAATATTTAGGTATATGTGTGTAATACAATTGGTCATAGTTGATTTGTATGAATCGGTCGAAACGGGCTAAGCACATGTTACACGGCCAATACTACTTTGGCATATACATTAAGACATAAGCATACACAAACGCTTATAGAAATGTTAGATATAGCACAAAATAATTTATATACAATCCGCTAAAAGAGAACAACTCGATTAATTGTCAATTGACTCTCTCCAATTCTTAGAGAGTTGTTACCATGGTCGTTACAAAAATTTCTTATGTGAGCAATCTGAGGCATGTATTTGTTGAAAACCAATATATAATTTATACTTATAAAAAATTTACATACAACTTGTTAAAAAGAACAACATGATCACTGATGCCTAACTCCTTTCAATTTGTAGTGTGTCCAACAAAAATTACATGTGCTTCCCTTCTTGGATATGCACCGATTGATGGCTAATGTAGCTAAAAGAAAATAATTCAGTTAACTATCGGCCGACTCCTACCAACTTTTAGCATGTGAAAACCAAAACCAGATCTGCTCTAAATAATTATATGATTAGGAATCACAATATTTTACATACAATCCACTAACGAAGAACAACTCGATTAAATACCACCCATTTCCTTCAACATGTAGCATGTCATTCCAAAGCTACATGTACTCTCCTTCCCGGGCGTGTGCATATTGATGATTAATATATAATCATTATTCAAATAATTTAATACAATCCACTTATATAAAACAATTTGATTAATTATCAGATGATTACTTACGTGTCACTACCAAAATTATATTTGCTTAAACTATTATATTATAATTACTCAGAATAACTTACAAACAACCTGCTAAAAAAATCTAAACTAATTACCAGGTGGCTCCCTGTAACCTGTAGCATTCCTTACCAAAATTACATGTGCATCTTCTTGGGCATGTGTCTATTGACGCCTAATATATAATTAATAATCAGAATAATTTACATTTCACATGTCAAAAGCTAACAATTTCACTAATTTTCGTACGTGTGTCTCCGACCTACCGTGTGTGATTACTGAAACTGTCTATTTTAAAAGGATAAGCAAGTAAATAAACGGGACGTTGAACTCACAGACAGACTGTTGCAATACATAAACAAACCGCCAAACACATAGACGTCTTATTGGAGTATGTAGATGTGCCAGAGTCAGGTATTGCAGAAAGCTCAGGGTTACACAACGTGTGCACCCTCATATATATATAACTGAGACAATTATAGAGAGGTCCATATATAAAGGAAAATAACAAAACAAATAGCATGCTTAAGTAAAACAGGAAATATCTAATGTAACACTCCCCCTCAAGTTGGAGCATAGATGTCAATCATGCCCAACTTGTCCAGCAGCATGCAGAACTGTTTCTTAGCCAAGAGCTTGGTGAAGATATCAGCAACTTGGTCTTCAGATCGCGTGAATGGAGTGCAGATCTTGCCAGCAAGAATAGACTCTCTGATAAAGTGGCAATCAACCTCGATATGTTTGGTGCGCTCATGATAGACAGGATTATTTGCAATGAAGATGGCAGCTCTGTTATCACAATGCATAGGAATGGCCGATGAAGACTCAATCCCAAATTCTTTCAGAAGAGAACACACCCATAGCAACTCACAAGCAGTATGGGCCATGGCCCTGTATTCAGCCTCAGCACTAGACCTGGCCACCACAATTTGTTTCTTGCTCCTCCAAGTGACAAGATTGCCCCCTACAAAGGTACAATAGCCAGAAGTAGATTTTCTATCAACTTTGTTGCCTGCATAATCAGAATCAGAATATCCTTCAAGAACACAGTGCCCATTTTTTTTATAATGAAGTCCCTTTCCAGGAGATCTTTTTAAGTATCTCAAGACTTGGCATGCAGCATCCCAGTGGCATTGTCTAGGTTTGTCGAGGTATCTGCTAAGAAGACCCACTGCAGTAGCAATATCAGGACGAGTAACAGTCAAGTAGATCAATTTACCAATCAGCCTCCTGAATTTTTTATGATCAGTAAACATAGCAGAAGAATCATCATCCCAATTGACATTGGGATCAAGAGGAGTATTTGAAGGTCTCTCACCAAGCATACCAGTCTCCTGTAGTATATCAAGAACATACTTTCTCTGCGAAAGAACCAAGGCATTAGAATTTCTAGAGACTTCTATGCCAAGAAAGTACCGGAGTCTACCTAGATCTTTGGTAGCAAAATGCTTGCCCAAATGATCTTTAGTAGCCTGAATACCAAGAGTGTCGCTGCCAGAAATAATAATATCATCAACATATACAATCAGAACAGTAATACCAGCAGAAGTCTTTTTTGTGAATACAGAATGGTCAACTTGTGACCTCAGAAAGCCAAAATCAATCATAATCCTGCTCAGCTTATCAAACCAGGCACGAGGACTCTGCTTGAGCCCATAGATAGACTTTTTGAGCCTGCATACTTTGTGAGACTCCCCCTGAGCAACAAACCCAGGAGGTTGCTCCATATACACCTCCTGTAAATCACCATATAGAAAGGCATTTTTCACATCAAGCTGCATAAGAGGCCAGTTTAGATTCACAGCAACAGATAAAAGAATCCTGACAGAGTTAAGACGAGCAACAGGAGAAAAAGTCTCAAAATAATCAATGCCATAAGTCTGAGTGTATCCCTTCGCAACAAGCCTTGCCTTCAACCTCTCAACCGTACCATCAGGTTGATATTTGACTGCATAAACCCACCTGCAGCCTACAGGCTTACACTGAGGAGGTGGATCCACCAGCTCCCAAGTGTCTCTGTCAGTAAGAGCAAGCATCTCATCATTCATAGCAGATGTCCAAGCTGTGCTTTTCAAAGCTTCCTGAACATTCTTTGGAACAGCCACAGCCGATAAGGCAGATACAAAATTGCTGGAATGAGTATTTAGATGAGCAGTCGACACACACTGAGAAATGCTATGGGAAGTACAAGAACGAGTACCCTTGCGGAGAGCAATAGGTATGTCAAGATCAGAGTTTACCTCAGGAGCAGCAGAACCTTTTGGAGGAGAAGATTGGTTGTCTTGGGGGGGGGGGTACATTTGTCGAAGGTGCTTTATTCTTGCGCTGATAAACAATAAGAGGAGGGTCTTGCTTTGCATTAGTCTCAGTGTCAGTGCGATCAGGCATACAGTCAACAATAACAGGTAAAGGAGGAGCCAGAATATCAGTCTGCAAACTATCTCCTGCTGAAGAATAATACGGTGTGTCCTCAAAAAAGACAACATCATTACTAGTAAACCACTTTCGAGTGCTGGGATTATAACATCTGTAACCCTTTTGAGTCCGAGAATAGCCCAAAAAAATGCATTTAGCAACTCGAGGAGACAGCTTATCAGAAGTAGGTCCAAGCAATCGAACAAAACAGGTACACCCAAAAATTCTAGGAGGCACAGGAAACATGGAGATGTCGGGGTGCAAAACTTGGAAGGGAATTTTATTCCCAATAACAGACGATGGCATCCTATTAATCAGAAAACATGCAGTCAAGATAGCTTCAGGCCAATAAGTCGGGGCACATGAGAATGCATCATTATTGTTCTGGTAACTTCTAATAAGTGCCTATTCTTTCGCTCAGCAACACCATTTTGTTGTGGGGTATAAGCACACGAAGTTTGATGAAGAGTACCCACAGATTTACAAAAAACAGCTACATCTTGCTTAACAAATTCTAAAGCATTATTAGTGCGAAAGGTTTTAATAGGCAAGCCAAACTGAGTCTTTATTTCAGCAAAAAAATATTTAATAGTAGACAGCACTTCAGACCTACTTTTTAACAGAAACAACCAAGTAGTCCTCGAAAAATCGTCAATAAACAGAATGAAGTACTTGTAACCAGACAAACTTGGTACATTGCATGGACCCCATACATCAGAGTGAACTAAATCAAAAATGTGTTTACTGGTCACAGAACTACGTCTAGGATACACAGTACGAGTCTGTTTCCCTAGTTGACACGAATCACACTGAAAATGACAGCTGCCAATATCAGGAACTAAACTACGCAGCTTCTCTGAAGAGGGATGGCCCAGCCGGTAGTGCCACTAGAGAGTAGAAACAGAAGCAGATAAAGCAGATACCACAGCAGCTTGCTCTGATCTAGGTAGCTGGTCCAAGTAAAACAGCCCACCAGCACCTTCATACCCCCCACCAATCTTCATCCTCGTGTGAAGGTCCTGAAAAGTGCATGAACCAGGAACAAATGTCAGGCTACAATTCAAACTCCGTAAAATCTTGCTGACAGATAACAGGTTAAGAGGAAATCTGGGCACATATAAGGCAGATTTTAGGCGAAAATGAGAACTAATATCACCAACTCCAACGACTGACGACTTAGAGCCATCAACAAGCATAACAGAAGACTGTCGGGCAGGAGCAGATATATGCGTAAATAAAGATTTATTTCCAGAAATATGTGCAAAGGCACCAGAGTCTATCACCCATTTGGTATTACCAGAAGAAGAAGGTGAGGAGGAGCTCAGGAAGGCAGTGTCATAACCAGAAAAGGTAGCATGTGCTCCACTCGTAGATGTAGCAGAAGAGGAACCACCACGCTCAAGGAGAAGACGCTCCATCTCAACACGGATGTAGTCTGCAGTGGCTCCCGCAGGCTCTGGTGCAGGTGTCTGAGTAGCACCCTCAGACACAGAAGAATCGGCCGCAGCATTGGCCCATGCCGGCTTACCATACTTTTCCCAGCATTTTTCCTCAATATGGTTGGACCGACCACAGAAGGTACACAAGCGCTGTCCTTGCTGAGGACGCGCAGCAGTAGGAGGAGCTCCTCGTCCAGCACCAGGTCCACGCCCCCGGCCTGCACCCAGGGGAGGACGACCATCACTGGAGCGGCCACGACCACGCCCGCCCCAAGCGGCCAAAGCAGTAGAGTCCCCCGTCTCAGGAGGCGGAGATGGTGTCGATGACGGAAGGCGCTGGAGACGCTTGTAGGCAGTCTGCAATGTAGGGAGTGGATCACTCGCCAAAATCTGATCGACCACTCCATTATAGGACTCAGGTAAACCACTGAGAAACTGAATCAGCTGAAGCTCCGCCCGCTGTTTCTGCATAGTAGCTAAATCAGTGGACAGCGGGTGATACATCTCCAATTCACCCCACAGACCAGTGAAGGTGGAGAAGTAATCTGAAATGTTAGAACCAGTAAACTGCAGACGCCCCAATTGCTTTGTGATATCAAAGACCTTCTTCGGATTTTCACTGTGCGAGTAGGTACTGGCGAGCTGATCCCACATCTGCTTCGCCGTAGGCAGCTGAAGAAGAGTGACGCTAATCTTCTCAACAGAGCTGTTGAGAATCAACGTCATGACAGTCGAGTCATCACGAACCCAGTCATCAAAGGCCTTGATATCTTTGTCATCCGCCTCCGCTGCAGGCTGAGGCGGACCCGTCCGAATCAAGTGAGAGTACTTCCCTTGTGACTTGGCAAAGATCACAAAGGAATAGACCCACAGCTGGTAGTTGCGCCCATCAAGCTTGACAGTAGTGACTTGACGGCGTGACTCTCTCCACATGTCATCCCCGGAAGACGTCATGAGAACGGCAGGCACAGGCACATGTAGAGGACGGACTACGCCGTCAGGCAGGCAGAAGTAAGCAGAAACACGTCACTGTGGACCTCTCACATACACACTATGCCAAGGCGTAGCAGAGAACCCGGAGGCCGAGGCCTACACGGGCAGGCAGGCACAAAGAAGCACGAACTGACGGTAACCCCTTAGACGAACAACGCGCCGATCTCCCCCTGACTAAAGAACTAGGCCAGATCTACCAGTGGGTCAGTGGTCCCGTAGATACGACCACCCAGCAGCGCACCTGCTGTGCGAACAACAACTACGGTTGCTCAAGCACTAGCGGTGCACCACGCCAGGAGGCAAGACGGAACTACAGACCCGACAGAGAGACCTGCGGCCCGGTGGAGGCGACCGGCCGGAGCTGCGGCGGCCCTGGCTAAGCCAGCGGCGGCGGCTTGCAGCTGCCGGCGGCGGGCGCTGGGCGGGGGGGGGGGGGGAGAGAGAGAAGGGAGGGAGGGAGGCTAGGTTAGAGCCTGCTCTGATACCATGTGACAGAGTCAGGTATTGCAGAAAGCTCAGGGTTACACAACGTGTGCACCCTCATATATATAACTGAGACAATTACAGAGAGGTCCATATATAAAGGAAAATAACAAAACAAATAACATGCTTAAGTAAAACATGAAATATCTAATGTAACAGTAGACATATCTCACTGGTATACTTTGAACAAATACACACGTACTCCTAAAACTGAACTCACAGACATACTGCTGAAATACATAAACAAACCGCCAAACACATAGACATCCGGCTGGGGTATTAGGCATATCTCACCGGCATGCTTTAGACAAACACAGACACATAATCCTAAAACTAAAGCCAAAAGTCATATGTATACGTGGCAGTAAAACGATATGAGAAATCAAGGAGAAGATAAATCAATTTTTGTGTGGGGCTAGTATATAGACACCTGGCAAAAAAATATATCTTATTACCTATGGAAAAAAGCTAATGAATAGTACTTGGAACAACAGGCATGTCGTTGCTCTTATTCATTGGTAATAAGATAGTAAGAAATAATTGTCAAAGAGTAGAATAAGGCTAATCAATGTATTGATAAGAGGAATCCCTCTCCTTTATATAGGAGAAGGGGAAAGCATACAGACTTTAGACTAAACCCTAATGGGCCAAGACACACTTAGACCCTATACAATTAGACTCAAATAACATAATTAACTAAATTAACCAGACTCTCTAATAATAATAAAAATAACAAAATAGGTGAGAACTATTACCTAGATTAGAAACTCCAAAAGAAAAAAAATCTAAACAAGATGCCAAGAAAACACCTTGTAGCTGGAAAAGAAACCACACAGACATGTCAGATGCCCTTATTTATAGGGTAGTAAGACTAGCAACTTAAGGTATCAAACAATATGAGCTATATAGGCGAGTTAAAAAATGGTACTATGAATAAACTGAGACTTGTTTATTGAGTGAATGAAACAGTGTACAATGCAGTCTCTTATATAACAGAAGAGAATAGAGACTAAAGCAGAGGTGAGCAATATGGGACTAAACTACAAAAGTGAACAACATAAGTGAGGCACATGCTATGCACATGACACTCAACAAAACATAACACAACATATCTCTATACTCCCCCTCAAGCTGGAGCATAGATGTCGAACATGCCCAGCTTGTCAACTAGAGTTTGGAAACGAGCTTTGGGAAGTATCTTCGTGAAGATGTCTGCAACTTTCTTGTCAGTACTGAGATATGGAGTGCAAATCCTGCCAGAGAGAACCGCTTCTCGAATAAAGTGACAATCGACCTCAATATGTTTCGTCCTCTCATGAAAGGTGGGGTTGCTCGCAATAAAAATGGAGGCCTTATTGTCACAAAACATCGGAATAGGGCTGGAATAAGATATATCAAATTCCTGAAGGAGACTCTGAACCCACAACATTTTGCAAGCAGTATGAGCCATCGCTCGGTATACCGCCTCTGCACTGGATCTGGCGACAACAGTCTACTTTTTGCTTCGCCAGGTGACAAGGTTTCCACCCACAAATGTACATTAGCTTGATGTAGACTTTCGATCTAAACGACTTCCTGCATAGTCCGAGTCAGAGAAACCAGATAGGTTGCAGTGGCCATGCTTCTTATACATCAAGCCTTTCCCTGGAGAACTTTTAAGATATCTTAGAATATGGCATATAGCATCCCAATGACATTGCCGGGGTTTGTCAAGATATCGACTGATGAACCCGACGGCAGCAGTAAGATCAGCTCGTGCGACAGTCAAATAAATAAGCTTGCCTACCAATCTCCTGAACTGGTGATGATCAGCATAGGAAGGAGATTTTGCATCATCCCAATCCATGTTTGGGTCAATTGGAGTGTTAGCCGGTTTGCAGCCCAGCATTCCAGTTTCCTGCAACAGATCAAGCACATATTTTCTCTAAGATAGGCACAGTCCCCGCAGATGATCTGGAGACTTCAATGCCTAAGAAATATCGAAGTTTTCTGAGATCTTAAGTGACAAAGTGCTTCTCTAAGTAAGTTTTAGTGTCCTATATGCCCACAGTTTCACTGCCAAATAAGATAATATCATCTACATAAACAATCAGAATGACAAGTCCAACCACTGTCTTGCGAATAAAGACTGAATGATCAGAGTGAGAACGACGAAAACAAAAGGTGACTAATATCTAACTGACCTTTTCAAACCAGGCTCGTGGACTTTGTTTGAAACCATAGATAGCCTTGTTCAACTTGCATACTTTGGAGGCAGACTCCCCCTGAGAAACAAACCCAGGTAGTTGCTTCATGTAGACTTCTTCCTGTAAATCTCCATAAACAAATGCATTTTTCACATCAAGCTGAAAGAGAGACCAGTCTTTATTCACAACAACAGAAATCAGAATGCGAACAGAGTTCAATCGTGCAACAAGAGAGAAGGTCTCAATATAATTGACACCGTATGTCTGTGTGTAGCCCTTTGCAACAAGACGGGCTTTGAGGCGTTCAATAGTCCCATCAGGCTGATATTTAATAGTAAAGATCCAGCGACAGCCCACTGTAGGGCAAGAAGAAGGGCGATCCATAAGATCCCATGTCTTGCGATCACAAAGAACCTGCATTTCTTGGTCCATGGCCTTTTTCCATGTTGGAATGGAAAGAGCCTCTGTAGCATTTTTCGGAACAGTGATAACAGAAAGTGCAGAAGTAAAGCAGGCAAAGTTATTATGCAGTTTGTCAGATGTGTAGAAATGACTGATAGGATGTTTAGTGCAGGAGAGAACACATTTCCGTAAGCTGATAGGAAGGTGCAAGTCAGAAGTTACCTCAATGTTTATTTGATCATCCGCAGACGTAGGAATTGGTTGAGGAGGGGCAATGGAAGGAGTGCTTGTCTTCGGTCGGCATTTGTATACTTGCAGCGGACGTTCTTCAGGCTGGTCAGAGATAGACAAATCTTCAACAATGTCCGGGAGAGGTTTTTGTGCCAACACATCATGAGATAGGCTTGCTCCATCCTTAGAAAAGAAGGGCATATGCTCAAAAAAGACTACATCCGCACTGACAATTCACTGTCTAAGTATCAGATCAAAGCAGCGATAGCCTTTTGGAGTTCTCGAATAACCCAAAAAAATGCACTTAGTAGACCGAGGGTCAAGTTTCGACATTCCTGAGCGCAAATTCTTAACAAAGCAGGTACACCCAAAAATGCAAGGTGGTACAGGAAAAAGAGGTGCATCAGGAAACAAAATCGAGTAATGTATGTGATTTTGTAATACAGAAGAAGGCATGTGGTTTATAAGGAAACATGCCGTAGTGACTGCCTCAGGCAAGAAATGGCGAGGAACTTTATAATGGATAAGAAGAGTGCGAGCAACCTCTAAGAGATGGCGATTTTTGCGTTCAGCAACACCGTTTTGCTGAGGAGTATAGGGGCAAGTGGTTTGGTGTATGGTGTCATGATCAGAACAAAAAGAAGTAACAGACTGCTGCATAAACTCTAGGGCATTGTCAGTACAGAGAATTTTGCTGGTTTTATTGAATTGAGTTTGTATTTCAGAAAAGAAAATGTGAATATTGTCCAAAACAGTACTCCGATCTTTGAGCAAAAAAAGCCAGGTAGCACGGGAATAATCATCAATGAATGACAGAAAATACTTAAGACCAGTTTGACTCGGGACACTGCATGGACCCCAGATGTCCGAATGAACAATATCAAAAATAGCTTTAGACCCAAGTTCTTTCTTAGCAGGAAAGACAACCCTTGTTTGTTTACCCAAAAC
Organism: Alisma plantago-aquatica; assembly: GCA_963693085.1. Taxonomy (NCBI): domain Eukaryota; kingdom Viridiplantae; phylum Streptophyta; class Magnoliopsida; order Alismatales; family Alismataceae; genus Alisma; species Alisma plantago-aquatica. The sequence goes on along the minus strand of OY856411.1, from coordinate 1,150,542,925 downwards.
ACAGGTTTCACAAGAGAATTTATTTTCAGCTAAAGTAGGAAATAAAAGCTTCAACTTCGCAACAGACGGATGACCCAGCCAGAAGTGCCACTGAAGTCTTGAGACAGATGTAGATAAGAGAGCTGAAGTTGTAGGTGGTCCAACCAAGTAGTAAAGTCCATCTGGTCCTTCATGGCCCAAACCAATCTACGTCTTTGTGCGGAGATCCTTCAAAATACAATCAGAGAGATCAAATTTAATAGAGCACTGAAGTTGTTTGACAGTTTTACTGACAGATAATAAATCAACAGGAAACTGAGGTATATATAAAACAGATTGAAGATTCATCTTGCGAGATAGTGGAACGGTACCAACGCCAAGGACAGGCGTTTTTGAGCCATTAGCAACTGTGACCGATGGAATATGCGAAGTTTTGGATAGAGTAGAAAATAAGTGGATGTTGCCTGCCATGTGGACAGACGCTCCAGAATCAATGCACCACTTATGGTTACCAACTGAGGGAGACGCAAGCATAGTAGAGGAATCAGACGCCGATGTCGAAGGTAGTTGAGACATTCGCTCCTGGAAGAATTTCTCGAACTCAGAGTGAAGCCAGTCAGTGGATGGAGGAGCAGCTGGTGGATCGGATGGAGCTTCAGTGGAGGCATGGTTTGCCCAGGCTGGCTTGCCGTGCTTGATCCAACACCTATCTTCAGTGTGAATGTCACGACCACACCAGTTGTAGTAGCGAGGTCCAGTGGCTTGACCTCGTCCAGGAGCAGTAGAAGTGCCACTTCCTCCAGAAGGTGGTGGACGTCCTCCACGACCACGTCCTCGACCGCGGCCACGTCCAGAATCAGTAGTACGAGCAACCAAGGCAGGATGCTTAATAGCAGGTGTAGAGGATACAGATGGTAGTCGTTGGATCCTCTTTAGAACGTCGCGAAGAGTCGGTAACGGATCACTTGACAATATTTGATCAACCACTCCTGAAAAAGATGTAGGAAGGGCAGCCAGGAACTGAACAAGTTGGAGTTCATTGCGTTGCTTCTGAACCTCTTTGATGTCAGCAGTCAGAGGGTGGTAGATCTCATACTCATTCCAGAGAGCAGAACATTGGTTGTAAAAATCTTCAATAGACGCATCTGAGGAGTACTCCTTGGCTAGGTTTTTGAAAATTTCAAAAACTCTCTTCGGATTTTGTTGGTGCGAGTAGACATCAGACAGTTGGTCCCACATTGCTTTGGCATCATGAAGGCACAATAGAGACTGACTAATGCGCGGCTCGGTGCTATTGAGAAGCCAGGACATAACGCCTGATTCGTCTTTAGACCATTGGGCATAAGCTTGTTTGGTCTTGTCGTCAGCGGTAGCAACAGGGGCAGGAGGCGGATCAATGGTAAGATGTGAGTATCGGTCTTGAGCCTTCACATATAGTACAATGGACGCCGACCACAGATGGTAGTTTGATCCATCGAGCTTAATAGTGGTAACACAGAGAGACCTAGGAGGCTCCACAGAAGCCATACTAGGCAGGTAGTAGCAAGATGGTGGTGTAGCAGCAGCAGACAACAACGAAAGAACCCACGATGGGCAGTAGCAAACAATAAATAATGAACCCTCTACGGGGCAGTAGCAGCAGCAGGGATCTGATGCATCAGATCAGAAGGACCCATTTTCGGGCAGAGATGGATAAAAGGAACCTACGCCGAAATGAGGAAATCAATATTCCGTCATGAGGCATAGGCAGAAAAAGATCTGAAGACATAGAAGACTCTCAACGTGAGAACTCTATGGCTGTCCGAAAGAGCAGATTAACCGTTAGGAGAAGAGGAAGGGAATTGATGGTGGGGAAAGTAGAGGATGGAGAAGAGTAGCAGCCGGTGGGTAGAGTGGGGAGGAGAGGGGCAGAGGTGGGGGGGGAAGTGGGTGACGGAAACCGGTGGGTGAAGGGGCAGCGGCGGCAGCAGCAAGGAGGGGTGGGCGGCGGGTTGGGGGGGCGCAGGTGGTGGCGGCGGGTGGGGGCAGGTAGCGGTGGCGGCAGATGGTGGTTGTGGAGGGGCGGCGGGTGGTAGTAGAGGCAGGGAGGGCAGCGGCGGCGGCTGCGCTGGGCAGGGAGGCCGGCAGCGGGGGGGAGACGGTCTTCAGGGCTTGGGGCCAGGGTGGGAAGAAAAAAGGGGACCGTGCCTACTCTTGATACCATATGAATAAACTAAGACTTGTTTATTGAGTGAATGAAACAGTGTACAATGCAATCTATTATATAACAGAAGAGAATAGAGACTAAAGCAGAGGTGAGCAATATGGGACTAAACTACAGAAGTGAACAACATAAGTGAGGCACATGCTATGCACATGACACTCAACAAAACATAACAAAACATATCTCTATAGATACCACATGTATAATTTCAAATATCAATATAGTAACAATATAGTGAAATGCCAAAATTTTGTTTTAATCTAATTCAATAATATTTATGAAACAATTACCAAATATGTATGTAATTCATTTTAGATCTTCATATACCTAATTAAATAGACAACAAAAGGCAAATCAATAGGTTATTAAATGGTAATTTTTAACTTTGGTTCATAGCCTGTCTATTTTGGATAGTAGTTTAGAAGTATCCTCCCAGGTTGATATAAATGTAACAAAGTCAAACAGTGATATATCTATATATACATATGCATGGTATAAGTTATTTTATGTCACATATGTGTCACATCCATGGTAGAAATTTTTTTAAATGTGTTTGGATAAAAAAAGTATGCACAAGGGGCACAATTGACTGGATTTGAGATTGCCAGTGATTAAAGAAGATCTTCTCTTTTGTACCTAATCAGGTATAAATTTTTGGGATCACTTCATAATGGTGGAACATATTTTCTTTTATATCTAACAAGATTATCGTTTATTAGTTGTTTATTAGTCTTATCATAACACAACTTGCCCTTATTGCAAGTTATACCATGTCTAGATGGCACCCCCCTTAGAAAAATAAGAGAATAAACTCCTACTATAAGTCTCTTATTATATATAATATTTCTCCTCTATTTTGTTAACAATTTTTGAAATCATGAGAAAAAGAAGTATTCATTCCATCGACATCTGCATTGGTGATGTGAAAGTCATATAAACTTCTAAATCTATTTCTGGATTCAGCAATGCTGACCCATATGCCGCCAAAGTTGGCACACTCAACGAGAAGATTCAAATGTGTTGAAAATACATGTCATCGCTGACTGAAATAGGGAACTATCAAGGATTGTAGTGTATGTTGGTTGCAACTAGAGGCTAGCGAATTTGAACCTGATACTACAAGACTGCAAGTACCCCAATTATTTTGGTTTATATTGTATACCAATTACTATTAAATAGTGTTTTAATTAGCTCTTTATATTCACTTGTTATTTCCCTATTCTATGTGGACCTATATGTAATCGTTCTTTCTATAAATATATGGGGTACACACATTGTGCACCCCAACCCTTACAGACAAGTCAAGATGGTACCAAAACAGGTTCACTAGCTGCCACCCACCCCCTGCGTCATTGCTCCTCTCTCTCCCCCCCGCCCGTCGCCGCCTTATCCCCCAGCTGCTGCCCTCCGCTGCAGCCGCCGACTGCTGCAGCTGTCGCCGACAGCGCCACCCCGTGTGGGCGCTAGCTTGCTAGCCGCAGCTCACCCTGCTTCCTGCCCCCGACGGTCGTCCGTATTGAGGGTCTCTAGAGCCCTCCTCATCTCTGCCTGCGTCGGCCTTTGAGCCGCCGGGTTCTCTACTGTGCCTCGGTGTAGTCATCATGTAAACTGGTCCTTTCCAGTTTCTCCTTTCTGCCTGCTACCGTGTAGCCGGAGGATCTAGGCGGTTCTGATCTTCTTTGTTGTTGTTTTCTGCTATTGGACTCGGTCTCGATCATGGCTTCCTCCCATGATGATTGCCGTTGTAAGGTGACTACTGTAAAGTTGGATGGGCGCAACTATCAACACTGGGTTTGCTCCATGGAGATCTTTGCAAAATCCCAAGGCAAGAACTCCCATCTGACTCAGGATCCGCTTCCTGCTCCGCCCAATACTGTCGAGTCCAAGGATAAAAAGATATACGATGATTGGGTCAAGGATGACTCGACTGTGATGACGTGGATCCTGAACCGCAGTGAAACTCGCATTAGTGCTACTCTGCTTCGTCTCCCGACTGCCAAGGAAATGTAGGATCAACTGGCCAGTACCTACTCTCACAGGAAGAATATGAAGAAGGTGTTTGATCTGAACAAACATCTGACCTGCCTACATTTCTATGAGCCCGATATTGCTGACTATTTTTCAACTTTCAAAGGATTCTGGGTTGAACTTGAGAATCTTCATTCGCTCTCTACCGATTTAGCCACTATGCAGCGACAACGGAAGGAACTCCAGGTTGTCCAATTCTTATGCGGACTTCCTAACTCATATGTTGGAGTGGTTGATCAGATCCTTGTCAGTGATCCACTACCGGTGTTGGAGATTGCTTTTCAGCGTCTACAACGACTGTCGCCTTCTTCCTCAGATCTGCCTTCTGATACCAGTGACACTACTGCTCTTGCTGCCATGACTGGACGAGGTCATGGTAGGGGTCGAGGTCGACCTCCGGATAACCGTTCTCCTGCTTCGAGACAGGGACGTGGGTCCCTTGGTCGTGGATCCCTTGGCCGTGGTTCATCTGTTGATGTCTCTGGAGGTACCATAGCTCAACGGTATTGTGACTTTTGTGGTCGCACCAAGCGCACTAAAGACAGATGCTGGAAGAAACATGGCACACCTACGTGGGCCAATGTTGCATCTGAGGGTGCTTCTCAGATGTCTCCTACTGCTACCTTGAGTTCCTCCACTACCAAGTTCATCCGTTCAGAGGTGGAATGCCTTCGACTAGAAAAGACCGGTGCTTCCTCTTCTTCTGCTGCTGAATCTAGAGCTCACGCTGCAACTTATACTGGTTGTGATTTTGCCTTTCTGAGTGCTCCCTCTTCTAGTGTTGGTAATACCAAATGGGTGATTGATTCTGGAGCTTCTTCACATATATCTGGCAATCGTTCTCTTTTTTCTAAACTATCTAAACCTTGTCCTAAATCTATTATTCCCGAAGATTAGGGGCTATGGGCATGCGCAAGACTTCCTGGGAGTCTGTCTCCTCCTGACTCTAACAAGGAGGATCAAATTTTATTTAAAGGCAAACAATCTATCATTAGAAGAGAACTATGGGACGTATGCAGAAGGAAATCTCCTATGGTTCCTTGGGGTAGGTGAATTTGGTCCAAACATTTGCCCAGGTTGTTTTCTATATTCCTTTGGAAGTTCTTCTTGAACCGTTTGGTTACTTTGGATGTGTTGAAAAGATTTGGTTACTCTTTAGTATCGAGATGTTATGTTTGTGGTGATGAAGAGGAGTCTAAGCCTCATATCTTTTATGATTGCTTGTTTGCCAGAACCTTGTGGGGAAGGTTGAGCCTGGATTATGGAATTTTTCCTACTGAAGATGGTGATCTCATCAGTTTTGGTGGTCCTAGGAAGCTCTTGGCTTGCTCAATCCTTTTTTCATATATGGGAAGAGAGAAATCATAGAGTCTTTAACAATTTTGTTACTAGAATTGATAGAGATTGGCATATTATTAACTGTATAGATGATAACTGTAGAGAGTAGCAGTAGTTTCTTTCTCCTCTTTCAAGCAGCTTTGTAAATATTTTCAAATATCAATACAAAAAGAGCAATACGCTGGGTAAAACAAATAAAAAGATGTCTTAAATACACATTTATGACTTGATTTGGACTAAAATGACATACCCTACCATAATTTGATAATCTTATTCCTTAATGTTTGACTAATGCTCATCAACCTCAAATCAGTAATCGATGTTTCTCTGAGTTTAATATCATCCCCCAATATATTTCTAGCTATGATTGACTCATATGACACCTAAGCAAGATTTAACCCTTATTAAACTTTCCAGTCAATCGTATGGACTTCCAATAGTCTGTGATTGTTCTAATTGATTGGCTAAACCTTTTAGTAACCAATTAAACTTGTATCCACAGTTATCCTCCCCTTCCCTATGCATCTTATGTGTGTGACACTATAGGCTCCACATTAATTTGTAGTGATGTTTGTAATCATATTACAAATTCACAAGTAATGAGCGGTATCTAGCAACACGTCGTTGCCACCCATGTAATTGGATAACTTGCATAACAACTTCAATCTTGTATTGTGACTAGTGTTATAGTGATTGTATAATCCCTTTGTCTCTGATATCTAGAATGAATTCGAGGCATGAAACCATCCTCTTAATGTTCAATCTATGTTCCTTGATTAAGAGTAAACTGTGTGAGATAAATGTGATCTCAATATCATATATTGACTCACATGAATATGGTCGTGCATTTCAAAATCTCACTCATCAAGTGGCCATGATATCACTCAAATAGGAGATCTACATCATTCACAATAATCACATATGTCACAGTGCACCAATCCTACTTGTATAGCAACCCTTATTCAAAGTCACATTGAGTAGTGTTAAAATACACTGAACAACATGTGATGGTTGTAGCTACTTCAGGCCCAAGAACCATAGTCACTACTATCACATTGAGATATGATTCTTACTACTATTTTTAGCTTCCATGTATCATACTCAAAGTGGGTATGTCCGGTACACTTGTTCATTAGCAAGTACCTATGTGTTTTACTCGACATCAAATATCATGACCAATGAGACATAGTCATCATTCAACACACATACTAGTCTTATGTATTGATGTCGTTTAAATTTCCACAATAATATCTAGCTAGGGACTTAGAAAAGAATGAATACTATTAACATATACATGCTCTCATTTGCAGGCCCTCAACCCGAAATCACATGTAATTCAGCAATACATTCTTAAGACGTTATAATATCCAATCATTATCTCATTCTGAAGCAAACATAACAAATTAAAATGTATTTATTATTAATCAAATCAAGTACAAAGTATCCCATTACAATCATCATATGACTGGTGTTAATATAGTGTACATAGGACCTTCTTGTAATATGTAGATAAGGGTCTACATGCAAATTTTTAAGTTACTGATTTTATATTAGAATACACTCGAGTGTATCCGGAGCAGAATACACTCAAGTAGTTTTTCATGATGCAATATATTTTTTAACAATCTAATTCGTTGATCTTCTTAAACATCTTGTGAACAACTCGTATATAAAATTTAAGCCCATTTGGACATTTATAGGTCATGTTATGATGACCACAGAAATTATGCATTTCAAATTAGTTTAGTGCGTTGATTTTGTTGTCCTTGGATGACTGACCTACACTCATCTAAATGTGCTCAAAATTCTTATGTAGCCTAATTATAGTATGACAATGAAGATCAATGGTTTACATTTTATAAAAAAATAGTCTTGATATGCAAATACAACTTGAGTGTAGCGTGTGATCCGTACACTCGAGTGTATTCTAGCCTCTCTCTCTCTATATATATATATATATATATATATATATAAGTCATGAGAGAGACCTGCCTTTAGGACGTCTCTTTCTCCTCAATATGGTTGTCGACATGGTATCAGAGCACATGGTTTGAAACCCAAAATTTTCTTTGGAACAACTGCTGCAGTCCAACAACATTGTCCCTTTGTTTGTTCAGCTGCCAAAGTGTTTCTACAGTACAGTGCATTACTGTAGCACAACGGCCACCAAAGTGGCTCCTGCTTCTTCTCCAGCGAGCGTTTGTCAAAGGCAACACTTGGGATGGGTCTCCCTCTATCACAAAGGCCTTTAGGAGCATTCCTTCTGCTGTTGTATCCATCGTGGGTCTCCCTTGCATCTCCTTAATTTAGCTCTAGCAGCAGCAACTACTACTGCTTGCTTTGGTAGTCCATTTAGGAGGGCGTAAGGGCCCCATTTTCCCTTGGATCCTTGCTCTAGTAGGGCGCCACTACCCTTACTAGCAGACCGTGGGGTTGTCCTCTTCATCCACATCAAGAAAAAGGGTCATCAACATATTCTTCCTCAAGTGGTCAAGCTGTAGTTACTATAGCAGCATGTCAACTGCACAGTTTCAGCCACAATTGTTGTCTACTTGTCTTTTCCTAAGGTTCTTTTGTAACCTATTGGCTGTATTAGTATATATATTTTCCTGGTTTTATTTTCCCTTTAATATTGTGTTATGGGCCATTGTTTATTAGCCCATTAGTCTTTTTCCTTTTTCTAGAATATTCTTGTTTCTAGATTATTCTTACTCTCTCCTATATAAGAGAGTCCTGTAATTGGTTTTACTCATCTAATACAAACAATCTTTTAGATCTTAGATGGTATCAGAGCCAGGTTCTGATCCTGGGACCTGTGGGTTATTGGCCCACCACGCTTCCACTGTGCCACTCTGATTTTTCTAGAACTACCTGGTTATTTTTGTTGAAGGACAGATCTCACATAGTTGATACTACCACATCTTTTTTTGCTGAGATTCATACCCAGATTGATAAAACTATAAAAATCTTCCGTACCGATAATGCCCTTGAATTCATGCAAACCTCTGTCAGTCCTTTTTGTCAAAAAAGGGGTATCATTCATCAAACTTCTTGTTCCTACACACCTTAATAGAATGGAGTTGTCGAACGTAAGAATCATCATCTTCTTGAGGTTGCCCGACCCTTCTCTTGTACAATGTCCCTCGCTTTTTCTGGCCGAAAGTAGTTTCCACTGTGTCTTACCTTATTAATCGCATGTCGTCCTCTGTTCTGGGCAATCAAGTGCCATATCAAATTTTATATCCTGATGCACCACAGAAAGAGACTTGGTGGTGGAATGATGAAGTAAAGAAGGCTATTAAACTAAAAACGGAGATCTATAGGAGCTTACCCAAATCTCGAGATGATGCAACGTTCCAAAGATACAAGCAAGCAAAGAAAGAAGCTAAAAAGGTTGTTCAGGAGGCAAGGTCTAGATACTTTGATGATATTTTTAAGAAGCTAGACACAAGAGGGGGAAAAAGATATATATAAAATGGCTCGTATAAGAGAAAGGAAAGGAAGAGACTTGAGTCAAGTGAAATGCATTAAGAATGAAGATGGCAGAGTGTTGGTGAAGGACGATGATATCAAGAACCAGTAGAGAAATTACTTTCATAGGCTTTTCAATGGAGATACTGCAAACAAAATTAGAGACTCGTGTGACATGAATACAAGAGATATCATTTACACACGACAAGTTTCATCTTTTGAGGTCAAGAATGCTTTGAAAAATATGAAAATGAGAAAGGCATGTGGACCAGACGGTATTCCCATTGATGTATGGAAGAGTATGGGGGATGAAGGAGTTATGTGGTTAACAAAGTTCTTTAACAAGATCATAAAGACCAAGAAGATGTCGAATGAGTGGAGAAATAGTACTATAGTCCCCATCTACAAGAACAAAGGTGATGTTCAAAGCTGCACAAACTACAGAGGTATCAAGTTGATGAGTCACACAATGAAGTTTTGAAGAGGATTATTGAGTAGAGGCTCAGATCTATAACGCGGATATCAAACAATCAATTTGGTTTCATGCCTGAAAGACCAACAACAGATGCTACTTTTCTTATTAGGAGGCTTATGGAGAAGTATAGAGAAAGCAAAAGAGATCTTCATATGGTGTTTATTCATTTGGAAAAGGCTTATGATCGAGTACCTAGAGAAGTGTTGTGATGGTTTTGAAGAAAAAGGGTGTGCCAATCCAATACATTGACTTGATCAAAGACATGTATGATAGCTCTACTGCTAGTGTGAAGACTCCTGGAGGAGAGACCAACTTTTCCTATCACAGTTGGGGTACACCAAAGATCCACACTTAGCCCATATCTGTTCGTTCTTGTTATGGATGAGTTGACAAAGAATGTTCAGGATGATATTCCTTGGTGTATGTTATTTGCTGAAAATATTGTTTTGATTGACGAAACTAAAGATGGATTGAATGATAAAGTTGAACGTTGGAGAAATGCATTAGAATCAAATGGATTGATGATTAGCAGGAGCAAAACTGAGTATATGCATTGCAATTTTAGCCAATCTCACAGTGTGAATGATGGAGCCAAGTTGGACGGAGTAGATATATCAAAATGTGATAAATTCCGTTACTGGGGTTCTATTATTCAAATAGATGGGGATGTTCAAAATGATGTTTGTCACATGATCACTGCAAGATGGTTGAAATAGAGGAGTGCAACTGGAGTTTTATGTGATCGGAAGATCCCTCTCTGGTTAAAAAGTAAGTTTTATAGAACAGCTATATGGCCAACCATGGTCTATAGGAGTGAATGTTGGGCGGTAAAGAAACAAGGTCTCAACAAGACGAACGTGGATGAAATGTGTATGCTGAGATGGATGTGTGGGAAGACAAGAAAAGATCGCCTGAGAAATGACTATATCAGGAATAAAGTGGGGGTGGCAAGCGTTAAGGACAAGTTGCGCGAGGGCCGACTCAGATGGTACGGACATGTGCAACGCAGACCGACTAATGCGCTGATACGAAACAATGCCATTAAGTCAAGCACAATAAATATAAGAAGAGGAAGGCCTAAATTAACATGGGATGAGCTTATAAAGAGAGATTTTGAATCTCTACATCTTAACCAAAATATGGCCCATGATAGAGTTGAATGGAAACGAAGGATCCATTTAGCCGACCCCAACATAGTTGGGACTGGGGCTTAGATGATGATGCACCTCTCTTTATTGTGCCTCCTCAAATTTTTAGAAGTACCTGCTTTGTGAAAAATCTACATCCTGGCCTAACCAAACTGGATCCACGTGCAACCAAGTGTGTTTTCTTGGGGTACTCTAGGACACAAAAAGGATACCGTTGTTGTGATCCTACTGCAAAGAAGTGGATAGTTACTGCTGATGTCGTCTTTTTTGAGCATATGTCATTTTATTCTTCTGATGGCTCCACCCTAACATCTGAATTACTAGTGGATACTCATTTACCTATGATTGATGATACTGATTTGCCAAATACAATTATTGCACCGGCTCCTCCACTAAAGTATATCAAAGAAGACTGAAAGCTACAACTCCCTCCATTGCCCCTCGAAGTCCTCCATCTTTTTCGGCAGATCCACCTCCACCTCCGGTATTTTCTGACTTGGAATTCCTATCAGTTTACGCAAGGACTCGGTCTTGCACTCAACATCTCATTGGGAATTTCTGTTCTACTGCTAACTTGGGAACTAATTTTGCCAATTTCACTTCTGCTCTTTCTGCTGTTTCTATTCCTAAAAATGCTACCCGGGCTCTTCAGCATCCTTCATGGTGTCAAGCCATAGAATCTGAAATGTAGGCTCTTACTGATCGACATACATGAGAGTTGGTTGATACGCCTGCTAATTGTTCACCTGTTGGTTGGCGTTGGATCTTTACAGTCAAATATCAACTAGATGGAAATATTGAGTGATTAAAAGCTCATCTTGTAGCCAAAGGCTACACTCAGACATATGGTGTAGATTACTTTGAGACCTTTTCTCCTGTTGCACACCTGAACTTTGTCTGTGTACTTATTGTTGTGGCAGTAAATTTTGATTGGCCTTTATTCCAATTAGATGTCAAAAATGTTTTCTTGTATGAAGATCTACATGAGGAGGTATATGTAGAGCAACATCTCGGCTTTGTTAATAAGGGGGATTCATCCGAAGTTTTTCGCCTGCGCAAAGCCAATTATGGACTAAAGCAGAGTCCCCAAGCCTGGTTTGACAAACTAAGTTCCATTCTTCATGTTAAAGAGTATATATTAGCCTATTTAATTAATAGGTTAATTAGTTAGTAGGCCTTTAGTATCTCGACCCATTTAGATTACTTGAGTCCCAAGTCTTTAGTGTTTCCTCTCTCCTATATATAGGATAGGGGCGTCTAGTCTTGTACTCATCGAATCGAATCAGTTCAATACAATATTATTTCACACTTCACAAGTTCCATTTTCGTCATTCTCAGTTTGATCATTCGGTGTTTATCAAAAAATCTACTTCTGGTCTTGTGATCCTCATTTTCTATGTTGATGTTATGATATTATTTGGTAGTGATCAAGCATGAATTCAAGCCACTAAAGACTACCTGGAAATGCACTTTGTTACCAAAGATTTAGACAAATTGAGATGCTTTCTGGGCATTGAAGTCTCTCGCTTGTCTTCTGGTCTATGCTTGTCACAACAGAAACATGTTTTGGACCTCCTATCTGAAAGAGGAATGCTTGGGGAAAAACTTGTTGCTATTCTCTTGGATCCTAATATTAACTGGGATGATGAGAGTTCTCCTCCTTACCCTGACCATCATCAGTATCGTCCAATGGTAGAGAAACTTATATATCTCACTGTTACCAGGGTTGATATTAGTTTTGTTGTTGGTCTGGTCAGTAGATATCAAGATAAGCCCAGACAATGTCACTGGGAAGTCGTATGTCGTATTCTAAAGTATCTGAAAAACTCTCTAGGAAAAGGCTTGCTTTACAAGAAACATGGGCATTGTACTCTCATTGGCTATTCTGAATCTGACTGTGCAGGAAGCAAGATAGATCACAAATCTATATCTAGGTATTGCACCTTTGTAGGTGGTAACCTGGTTACCTGGCAAAGCAAGAAGCAGACTGGTAGTTGCTCGCTCTAGTACTGAAGTTGAGTTTCGAGCAATGGCTCATACTGCGTGTGAACTCTTATGGGTTTGTAGTCTTCTTCAAGACTTTGATGTTTCTGATTCTAAACCTATTCCCATGCACTATGATAACAAAGCAACTATATGCATTGCCAGCAGTCCTACCTTCCATGAACGCACTAAACATATTGAAGTTGATTGCCACTTTATGCAGGAAGCTGTCTTATCTGGCCAGATCTCCACGCCATATACGCATACTTCGGATCAAGTAGAAAACATCTTCACCAAAGTTCTTCTAAAGACCATATTCACTACTCTGATGGACAAGTTGGGCATGATTGATATCTATGCTCCAGCATAAGGGGGAGTATTAGTATATATATTTACTGGGTTTATTATTATTATTGTATGGGCTTTAGGCTTGTCTTGTCTATTAGCCTCTTTCTTTATCCCATATTGATTATCTCTACTTTATGTTTTACTCTCTTATCCTATAAAAGAGAGAACTTCGTAAATGTTTTTGTCATCAAATAAACATCCTTTACTATTTTAGAGTCATCTTCCGTTTCTGTTTTAATTACAGCTCATCAATCTAGTTTCCATTCTTTTACATTTTTCTTTTGTCATTTTTCGTTTATATTTCCTACCATAGTCATCATTGGATTTTGCTTTATGCAAATAGCAAGCAAAGTCATAAAAATTAGGAGCTTGTAGAGTCAATACATGGTTGTTCTCGTTAGAGAGTCTATTCAGTTAAGTTGGTTAGTCTATTTGTTATATGGGCCCAAGTGTGTCTTGGCCCATTAGGGTTTGTCTTGTGCCTATATGCTTCCCCCTTATCCTATTTATAGGAGAGGGGGTCACCCTTCTATCAATAAGAAAAATTACACAAAGAGGACTTCTCTATCATATCGTATTTCCATATTGGTATCAGAACGTCGATTCTAACTTACGGAGGAAAAGGGACAGCCTCCACCTACAAGTGGCCGCCTTGGTGACTTCTTGGCTTGCCACTCGCCAAGCATCATCCCGACCTACATGGTTGTCTCTTCTCTTTTTCTTTTATAAAAATCCAATTTTTTTTCCGACGCACTCCAACCTGACCATCACTTATTTTATCTGCCTCCCCTAAATCTATTACTTCTCTGGATCCCCCCACCTGCTAATCTCTCCCTGCCAACAACCCGTTGTATTTAATCTATGTATGTCTGTTTCACAAATCAATGATTTTTGCATTGGGCTTTAATTTTGAGATAACAAGCTAGAACACCTTGTCAACAATCTCAGCGGTGCTCTTGTATTTGGCAAATCTACCAATTTCACGGTCCTTCTATCATGGTGTTTGTATCCTCAGCTACGTAGATCATCCCTACGGAACTTGGCATGTGACTACTTGAATTCTAGTTAAAAGAAAAGCTATAGAGGTTTCTCGTTGTGACCATGTCCACGGTTCATCCCATCTTAATTCCCAGTTGCTAGCAGCATCACAGTGGATGAAATCACGCTTGTAATCAGTCCATGACCATGTTCTCGATGTTTCCTTGTTCCTCGCTGTGTTTCCTTGGGTCAAGGCCCAGAGATATATAAGTGTTTCCTACCGCCTCAAGGAAAATAGACCATGACAAGAAGAAAAGAAAAAAGAGAGGGCATCATGCTTGGGCATTGAGCCACTCTCCATCTTCCGCTATCTGCAACACTAGAACGTCATTAGCAATTGCCTAACGGGATGCCTTCCTTGTTGTAATGATCCGTTGTGGTTGTTCGTGATGATTTGATGTGTTCAAACAAAAAGGAAAAGAAAGCAAAAGGAATGAACGGTGAAATCAACCAATTAGTGGAGCACTTGCATTAGTAAAAGAAAAGATAAAAAAGGGACGAAGTGAAGCAGAATTTCACACTCTTATATCAGGAAGATTTATGTTTGATTCATCGTCCTCTATTGGTTAGCCTAACAGCAGGACAAATCTCCCTTTTCGGGTTGCACTAACATCCACATATTTTTTCTACCCAGATCTATGTAATCGGGTCATGTTGCACATTGACTCGGGTTGTCGGTTACCTCCTCCACATATTTGCCTACATAAACACTACCTTTACCATTGTTTTTTACTTCCCACCCCAACCACTCTCTTGACTCTTTTCGTGGTTGTTATGAAGGCGAGAATAGAGGGTGATGAGTAGAGGTAAGAGATGAGATGGAGGAGAGAAGAGGATTTTAGTTCTGCTGATCCATATCTATATGGATCTTCATCTTGATGCTACTTTTGCTGCTATGTAATATTGTTTTTTTCTGCTATGTGGATCCTTCTATTACTTTTATCTTCCTACCTTATGAAGAACTTGAGAAGCTTATTCATCATCATTGACTGTTGCAATGTAGTTATCTACTTCACCTATGCTATTTGTTGAATGATGACTGCTCCTATGAAGTTATTTACTTATGCTATATGTTGATTGATTCTCTATCCAGCAACTTCATTCTTTCTACTTGTGCTATGATTAGCACATTTTACTTGTTGCTTTCTGCTGCTGTACTATATGTTGTTCGTTTTCTGTTTCCACGTTGACTCTTTGTCTGTGCCTTGCATACGTCTACTATTGTTGTTGTTGTGACCCAACACTCTTTGGGGACTATGACCCAACACTTTCTGGACTGTGACTTCTGCTACTATGACAAAAATTATATGATGGTACCTTCGGTGACTTACATGCGTATGATGGAGCTTTATACTTTATGTTAATATATATTCCTGTTTTATATATTCTGTTAGTTGTTTTTTTGTTATTTCCATATTATATGTGGACCTCTCTGTAAATGTTTCAGTGTTATATATATGAGGGTGCACACATTGTGCAACCCTACGCTTCCCAAAACTGCTTTGTGTTTCACATGGTACCAGAGCAGTAGATCCAGCCGCCACCCTCCCACCCTTCTCTCTCTTCTCCGGCCGTCCGCCCCCCCCCTCTCTCCCGCCCGCGCCGCCCAGCAGCCACCCAGCCGCCGGGCAGCAGGCAGCGTCGGCAGCCGCCGGGGCACCGCGCCGGGCAGCAGCAGCCGCCGGGCTCTCCGCCGGGGCCGGGCGCCCACTCCTCCGCAGGGGGCCGGTGTGCCTCCGCGGTCCTAGCCGCCGGTACGTTGGCTCCGTGAAGTCCTACAACGATCCGGTGGCTTGAAGTTGGTGTGACGTAGACCGTTTTTTTTTCGGTCTCTTGCCTGCCTGCCCGTGTAGGCCGTTGTGCCACCGGGTTCTGTTCTGCGCTTCGGCGTAGACCGTATGTGAGAGGTCTTCTCCGTGTTTTTTGTGCCTGTTGTGCCTGTCTGACGGCGTAGACCGTCTCCTGCCTGATCGTGCCTGTTCCTGTTGTGCCTACTGCTCCCATGGCGTCCTCGCATGATGACTTCCGCCGTCAGGTTACCACTGTGAAGCTTGATGGGCGCAACTATCCGCATTGGGTCTGCTCCATGACGATCTATGCCAGATCCCAGGGCAAGTACTCACATCTTACCCGTGCTGGTCCGCCAGCACCCGCAGAGGACGCTGATGCTAAAGATGTGAAGGCGAATGACGACTGGGTTCGTGACGACTCCACTGTGATGACCTGGATTCTCAACAGCAGCATTGAGAAGATTAGCGTCACACTTCTTCACCTACCTACGGCGAAGCAGATGTGGGATCATCTCGCCGGTACTTACTCGCATAGTCAGAACCCCAAGAAGGTGTTTGACATCACCAAGCAGCTGGGACGTCTACAGTTCACGGGGACGGACATTGCGGATTACTTCTCTGACTTCACTGGATTATGGGGTGAACTAGAATCCTATCACCCTCTCTCCACGGACCTGGCTACCATGCAGCGTCAGCGCCAGGAGCTTCAGTTGGTCCAGTTTCTATGTGGATTGCCCGAGTCCTACGCGGGAGTTGTGGACCAGATCTTAGCCAGTGACCCTCTGCCGTCACTACAGAGTGCCTACAAACGCCTTCAGCGTTTGCCTTCGTCTTCCTCGTCTCTGACTACTGATGTTGGGGACTCTTCGGCTCTTGCTGCAGCTTCTGGTCGTGGCCGTGGTCGCTTTACTGATAGTCGTCCTCCCCTGGGTGGAGGACGAGGACGGGCTGCTCCTGGTCGTGGAGCCTCTTCTACTGCCCCTACTGCTGGTGCGCGTCCTCAGTCAGGACAGCGCCTTTGTACCTTCTGTGGCCGGTCCAACCATATTGAAGAAAAATGCTGGGAGAAATATGGTAAGCCGGCGTGGGCCAATGCAGCTGCTGACTCCACTACTACTGCATCAGAAGGAACGACTCAGCCTACTGACTCTGCCTCCTCGGGTGCGACTGCTGACTACATCCTTGCTGAGGTGGAGCGTCTTCTTCTTGAGCGAGCTGGTGCGTCGTCTCAAGCTTCGACTAGTGGAGCTCATGCCGCCACTTATTCTGGTTATGACACTGCCTTCCTGAGCTCCTCTTCTACTCCTGGTAATACTAAGTGGGTCATCGACTCCGGTGCCTCTTCACATATTTCTGGAAATCGATCACTATTTCAAAAATTATTTAAACCTGCTAGACCCTCATCTGTTATGTTGGCTGATGGTTCCAAGTCTGCGGTGTCTGGAGTAGGGGATATTGTTTCTGACTTTCTGCTGAAATCTGCCTTATATGTGCCTAGATTTCCTTTGAATATGTTGTCTGTCAGCAAGATATTGCGAAGCCTACAGTGCAGTCTGACTTTTATTCATGGTTCATGTGTTTTTCAAGACCTTCGCACGAGGATGAAGATTGGTGGGGGGTATGAAGGTGTTGATGGACTCTTCTATCTGGATCATTTGCCAAAAGCAGCTAAAGCATCTGTGACTCCTGCATTATCTACCTCAGTTTCTGCATTACAGTGGCACTACCGGCTGGGCCATCCATCATCTGAAAAGCTTTGACATTTAGTGTCTGATCTTGGCATTTGTAGTTTTCATTACGAGTCATGTCAACTTGGAAAGCAGACTAGAGTTGTTTATCCTAGACGCAGTCAGATTAGCAGTAAAAATATGTTTGATATAGTGCATTCTGATGTATGGGGACCCTGTCATGTGCCAAGTCTATCTGGTCATAAGTATTTTATTCTTTTTATTGATGATTTTTCAAGGACTACTTGGTTGTTTATGATGAAAAGTAGGTCCGAAGTTTTGTCTGTTATCAAGTTCTTTTTTGCTGAAATAAAAACACAATATGGTATGCCTGTCAAAAAATTTCGTACTGATAATGCACTGGAATTTGTTAAAAAAGATGTGGATGTTTTTTGTAAATTTGTGGGTACAATACATCAGACCTCCTGTGCTTATACACCTCAGCAAAATGGTGTGGCTGAGCGTAAAAATAGACATGTATTAGAGGTTGCTAGAACTATTATGATGCATGCACATGTTCCTCGCTCGTTTAGGCCTGAGGCTATATTGACTGCTTGTTTTCTGATAAATCGAATGCCATCATCTGTGATTGGAAACAAAATACCTTTTCAAGTTCTTCAACCCGATATTCAGCTATTTACTGTGCCTCCTCGGATCTTTGGATGTACCTGTTTTGTACGGTTAGTTGGACCTACTTCTGATAAACTGTCTCCTCGTGCTGAGAAGTGCATTTTTTTGGGATATTCTCGTACCCAGAAGGGATACAGGTGTTACACTCCTACTGCAAGAAAATGGTATACTAGCAGTGATGTAGTTTTCTTTGAGGATACTCCTTATTATTCGACTCGTGGTGACAGTTTACAGTCTGATCTTATTGCCTCACCTCTACCTGTTACTTCTGATTGTGTGCCTGATACTACTGACAAAGTCACTACTGAGGCTGATAAGCCTCCTCTTATAGTTTATCAATGCAGGAACAGAGCACCTTCTACTCAAGAAACCCCCCATGAAAACCAATCTTCACCTCCAGAAGGTTCTACTACACCTGAGGTACATTCTGATCTTGATTTACCCATTGCTCTTAGAAAGGGTACTCGTTCCTGCACATCACACAGTATTGCTCAGTTTGTTTCTATTGATCATCTGAATGTTCATTCTAGCAATTTTGTATATGCCTTATCTGCTGTTGCTGTTCCAAAGAATATCCAGGATGCTCTACAGAGTACTGGATGGTTGTCTGCTATGAAGGAGGAGATGTTGGCCCTTGCTGAACGAGATACTTGGGAGCTGGTGGATCCACCTCCTCAGTGTAAACCTGTAGGTTGCAGATGGGTGTATGCTGTGAAATATCAACCTGACGACACTGTTGAAAGGCTGAAGGCACGGTTAGTTGCTAAAGGCTACACCCAAACATATGGTATTGACTATTTTGAGACTTTCTCTCCTGTTGCTCGTCTTAATTCTGTCAGAATTCTTCTGTCTGTTGCTGTTAACCTTGCCTGGCCACTGTTGCCACTAGATGTGAAAAATGCCTTCTTGTATGGTGATTTACAAGAAGTCTATATGGCGCAACCTCCTGGGTTTGTTGCTCAGGGGGAGTCTCACAAAGTTTGCAGGTTAAAGAAGTCTATTTATGGGCTGAAGCAGAGTCCCCGTGCCTGGTTTGATAAATTGAGCAAAATTATGATTGATTTTGGGTTTCTGCGTTCTCAGGTGGATCATTCTATTTTCACCAAGAAGACTTCAGCTGGTATTATTATTCTGATTGTCTATGTTGATGATATTATCATATCTGCCAGTGATTCTCTTGGTATTCAGGCTACTAAATCTCATCTAGGCAAACACTTTGCTACCAAAGATTTGGGCAAGCTTAGATATTTTCTGGGCATAGAAGTTTCTAGAAATTCTAATTCTCTTGTGGTTTCTCAGCAAAAATATGTCCTAGACATACTGCAGGAGACTGGTATGCTGGGGGCGAGACCTGCTGATATTCCTCTAGATCCGAATGTAAATTGGGATGATGACTCTTCTCCTCTCTTTGCTGATCATAAAAAGTACAGGAGGCTGATTGGTAAACTCATTTATTTGACTGTCACCAGAGCTGACATTTCTACTGCAGTGGGTCTTCTTAGCAGGTACCTTGATAAACCCAGACAGTGTCACTGGGATGCTCTTTGTCAGATTCTACGATATTTGAAGAAGTCTCCTGGCAAGGGACTTCACTATAGGAAGCATGGACACTGTTCTCTTGAAGGGTACTCTGATTCTGATTATGCAGGCAGCAGAGTTGACAGAAAATCTACTTCTGGGTATTGTACGTATGTTGGAGGTAATCTTATTACCTGGAGGAGTAAAAAACAAAATGTTGTGGCCAGGTCCAGTGCTGAAGCTGAATATAGGGCCATGGCCCATACTGCCTGTGAATTGTTGTGGGTGCGCTCTCTGTTAAAGGAGTTCAGGGTTGATTCTTCTTCTGCTATACCTATGCACTGTGATAATAAAGCTGCTATCTTCATTGCGAATAATCCAGTTTATCATGAGCGCACTAAACACATTGAAGTAGATTGTCATTTTATTCGGGAATCCATTCTGACTGGCAAGATATGCACTCCCTTCACTCGTTCTGAAGACCAAGTTGCTGACATCTTCACCAAGCTGCTGGCGAAGAAGCAATTCTGCACACTGACGGAGAAGTTGGGCATGATTGATATCTATGCTCCAACTTGAGGGGGAGTGTTAATATATATTCATGTTTTATATATTCTGTTAGTTGTTTTTTTGTTATTTCCATATTATATGTGGACCTCTCTGTAAATGTTTCAGTGTTATATATATGAGGGTGCACACATTGTGCAACCCTACGCTTCCCAAAACTGCTTTGTGTTTCACACTTTACAACTACTTTTATTCATCTTAGAGTCTTTTGTTGCTTACTACTTTGCACACTGGCCTTCTCTCCAGCTGTGTTGTCTACTTTCTCCTACTGTGTGCCAGCACTCTCTGGCTTAGTTGTGCCTTGCACATGTTGACTCTTTTCTAGTCCATGCTTTGTATGCGCGTTGACTACTGCTTCCTAGGTTCCATAATTCTCTGGTCTGTATTCCAGTACTCTTTGGTCTAGTTCATGACGATAGGGACTGAGATGAAGACCGTATTGCCTACATGTTATTTTCTTCTACTCCAGATGTCACTTCACGGTAATCAAGAAGCTCCTCCTACCTGCCTGCTTACCCACTTTGAGATTTTCTGCTTGACGAAAGTATTTGAGTGATGTGAGAAGAAATGAAGAGGAGAAGACGACAAGAACACCGATCAAATGTCGGCTGCAAGACACAGCAAAACGTAAGAAGGGCTTGAGCCTACTCACTTGTATTTATATATTAGGGTAAGTACATGAGGTACAAAGAGAGAAAAGAAATAAAAAATAAATATTATGAAGAAAACAGAACCGCCGCTGGATTGACGAGCCGCCGCTGTGCCGGTGTCGATACCATCGACATGAATGTCGATGGTATCGACAGATCATCATCTCGACCTTGAGCCGATGTCGATACCATCGACATGAGTGTCGATAGTATCGACCAGGATGCAGATTGCTTCAACTTATCCCTGAACTGATCTCGATACTATCGACAGAGTGTCGATAGTATCGACCAGGATGCAGATTGCTTCACATTCCCCCTCAAGCTGGAGAGTACACATCGTGTATGCCCAGCTTGCCACAGAGTCTCTGAAAGATTGCTGAACCCAAAGGCTTTGTCAGGATATCTGCTAGTTGGTCCTCAGATCTGACATATGGTGTCACAATAGTGTCATCTTTGATTTGATCACGAATAAAATGGAAATCAACCTCTATGTGTTTTGTACGCTCATGAAAGATAGGATTCCTGGCAATGTGCATAGTAGATTGATTGTCACACTTGAGCACCATAGAAGGTAGAAGAGAAATTTTTAATTCAGATAGAACAGATTTGACCCAATTTAGTTCACAACATGCATGGGTCATAGCACGGTATTCAGCCTCAGTGCTAGATCTAGCAACCACATGTTGCTTCTTACTTTTCCATGTGATAAGATGATCACCTAGAAAGGTACAATAGCCTGATGTAGATCTCCTATCAGTATGATCACCAGCCCAGTCAGCCTCTGAATATCCTGTGAGAGGCAGAGTAGATGGAGGTGCCTTTGGTCTAGAATATGTGATACCCTTACCAGGAGCACTTTTCAGATATCTCATAATTCTGCAGACTGTTGTCCAGTGTGACTGTCGCGGAGAGTGCATATGTTGGCTGACCACGCCCACAGCAAAAGAAATATCAGGTCGAGTGACTGTTAGATATATTAACTTGCCCACTATTCTCCAGTAATATCCTGGATCTTGATACTCAGCATCATCAACCACCTCTTTGATGTGATAATCCATCGGTGTAGATACCAGTTTAGATTCAGCCATGCCTGTCACCTGTAGTAAATCATGCACATATTTCCTCTGAGATAAATTGACACATGTATGAGATCTAAGCACTTCAATGCCTAGAAAGTATCTTAGTTTGCCCAGATCCTTTGTATGGAAGTGTTTTTGCAAACTTTCTTTGACACGAGATATTCCCATGGTGTCACTTCCAGTAATTACTATGTCATCAACATATACAATAAGAATAATGGATCCACAAGAAGAGCTGAAGTAAAATAAGGAATGATCAGTCATGAAGCGAGAAAAACCCATCTGAAGAATAACTTCACTGAACTTGTCAAACCAAGCTCTAGGTGACTGTTTCAGCCCATATATAGCTTTCTTTAATTTGCATACTTTCTGACACTCCCCCTGAGCAACAAACCCAGGAGGTTGCTCCATATATACCTCTTCCTGTAGATCACCATGGAGAAAAGCATTTTGTACATCCAGCTGAAATAGGGGCCAATCAAAGGTAGTAGCAAGAGAAATAATGATCCGCACAGAATTCAGGCGAGCAACAGGAGAAAAGGTTTCAAAGAAGTCAACACCATAGGTTTGGGTGTAGCCCTTTGCGACCAATCGGGCTTTCAACCGTTCAACTGATCCATCCGGATTGTGTTTGATAGTGAAAACCCATCTACAACCCACTACTTTCTTTCCTGCAGGAAGATCAACAAGATCCCAAGTGCCATTATTTAAGAGAGCTGACATCTCAAGTTGCATAGCCTGCTTCCAGCCACTGTTCTTCATAGCATCATAATGATTTCTTGGTATAGCCACATAATCAATCCCAATAGCGAATGCACGGGCCTGCTTAGATAGATGAGACAGGCAACATACATTTGTTATAGGATGTTTAATAGTACAGGACCGAGTACCTTCCCGAACAGCAATAGGAAGATCGAGGTCTGATGTCTCTGTAGGAGTCTCTTGAGTAGAAGGCGATGATGATGGCTCAGAGACTGGTGTCGCTACTTCTTCTGGATCTTGCCTGCCTCGCCTATGGTAAACATGTGTGTAATGCTCAATGGTAGGTCTATCTCCTGCTTGTTTATCCAGAATAGAAGTAAAATCCGGAATGATAGGTGGCACTCCCTCACTCTGCACCGATGGTGCAATTCTCTCATTTTGTATTTTTGGTGTCTCTCCCTCTCTCAACTACTCCCCCTTGCTCATAGCATTGGAGAAATAGGGAGTGGTCTCATGGAAGGTGACGTCCCTAGACACAAACATGTGGCGAAGACTAGGACAGTAACACTTGTATCCTTTTCTAGTATTAGAGTAACCCAGGAATAGTGTTTTAATGGACCTAAGAGACAGCTTGTCGGCCTTAGGGTCAAAGTTATGGACAAAGGAAG
Organism: Alisma plantago-aquatica; assembly: GCA_963693085.1. NCBI lineage: Eukaryota > Viridiplantae > Streptophyta > Magnoliopsida > Alismatales > Alismataceae > Alisma > Alisma plantago-aquatica. Next base: position 1,150,519,583 of record OY856411.1, on the reverse strand, counting down.
TGCAACCAAACACTCTAAGAGGAACAGGAAAGGGGGAGTCCATGGGACGCAACACAGAAAACGGAGTTTGTCCTTGAAGAACAGAAGAAGGCTGTCTATTAATCAAGAAACAAGCAGTTAAAAGAGCTTCAGACCAAAACTTCTTGGGCACATTGGATTGAAACATAATGGATCGAGCAATATCAAGAAGATGGTGATTCTTCCTCTCTGCCACCCCATTTTGCTGAGGGGTGTGAGGGCAAGATGTGCGATGAATCATACCAACCGAGCTGCAAAAATCAGACATAGCCTTTTGAACATACTCTAAAGCATTATCAGACTGGAGAATTTTTATATTGCAATCGAACTGAACTTTAATTTCAGTATGAAAATGTTTCATAATAGACAACACAGACTCTCTACTTTTAAGAAGGTAGATCCATGTCATGCGTGAGAAATCATCGACAAAGGAGATAAAATAACGAAAACCATTATAACTCTGGTCTTTTACAGGACCCCACACATCATTATGCACTAACTCAAAGGGACACGAAGCCCGCTTATTGACTCGACTGGGATAGGATAACCTATGATGCTTGCCCAATTGACATGACTGATACTAAAGAAGATAATTGGGACAGCTTTGGTTCCAACTTCCGCAGGTTCTCCAAAGAAGGATGTCCATATCTGCAATGCCATAGTAAGGGGGAACCACTCAACAGGATGGATGGAGCAGGAGAAGGAATTTGGCGAGGCAGACTGTCACCGTTGAAAAGGTAGAGATCACCTTTCCTAGGCCCCCCACCAATCGTCTTCATACTCTTGAGATCCTATAATATGAAACAAGAAGGTCCAAATATTACCCAACATTTTAGAGTGTCAATCAATTTGGCAACAGAAAGAAGATTAAAAGGAAATTCAGGCACAAAGTGAACAGATTTAAGATCAATCTTGGGTGTTAGGGAGACAGATCCACTAGCTAACACTCTCTTCACTGAACCATCTGCCAGTGTAACAGATTGGTGAGGAATAGATGAGTCAATAGTGTGGAGCAATCTCCTCATACCAGTCATATGTTGTGAGGCGCCAGAGTCAACCACCCAAGATGAGGATGATCCAGATGCTATGAGAGATGTAGCCTGATTACCAGCAGTAGATGCCAGATTTGCCGATGAAGATGATGATGATGACCCCATACTCATGTGATGTGTCGCCTGAATGAACCGATCATATTCCTCTTGGGTAAGAGTGATGCCGGTGCCAGAGGTAGTACCCACAGTTGTAGAGGATGAGGATCCTGTGGTGGTGGCACAATGTGCTGCTCCCACAGGTGGTGCAGCAGGTCTCCCATGTTTCTTCCAACACTTCTCCACTGTATGTCCCGGTTTTTCACAAAAGGTACACTTAGGACGTGTCTCACGCCCTCTGCCCATACAAGGTCGTCCTCCTCGTACCGCAGCAGCAACAGAAGCATGAGATTCTCCAGAAGACATATCAGAAACAAAGGAAGCAGACTCAAATAAAGATTGTTGGATCCTTGAATAAGCCTCCACAAGACTAGGTAGTTTATCAGTAGCCAGAATAACGCTCCGAGGGGAGCTACAAGCCGAGTTGAGCCCATATAAGAATTTGGCTGTAACAAGATCATCTCTATCCTTTATCTGTTCAGCAACAACCACAGGATGGTAATAACTTAGCTCTTGAGCAAGAGCCTGAACCGCCCCAAAATACTCCTCAAGAGATCGGTCACCCTGTTTCTCAGCAAACAGACGATCATAGATCATAAACTGACGGAGAGCATTCTTCTCTTGAGAATAATGTTGTTTCACTGCATCCCATATTTCCTTGGCCGTAGAGTAGAACATGAACCTTGCGGCGATTGCAGATTCCATACTATTCCACAGCCAAGTCTTCACAAGACTGTCATGACGCTTCCATTCAGCATACCCTTCGTCAGTAGATGCCTTGGGACCCGAGTCAACATGCCTTGCTCTGTCACGAGCCTCCAAGACGGTGTGGATGGCATTCATCCATAGAAGATAATTTTTCCCGTTGAGCTTAATGGAGGCGATAGGTGACACTTCGTTGTAGATCGTAAGTGTCTTGATATCCTCCATTGTAGAACGGAATATGTGACGGATTGATACACGTCAAACAGATTGTGGTGACGGAGAGATACACGTCACACACAGAAGAAAAACAAGGAGAAATGTGTTACTGACGTATTCACAGCTTCCAAATGATCTTCCTAATCACACATGGAGGTGTGACTAGGATGATGGCTGAGACGAAACTAGTCCTCCGGTTGTGTTTTTAGATGATAGTTGGATCACCCGGAGATCCCCAAACGCTTTGTGATGGAGGCTACGGTAGAGTTGGATATCTACCGCAAACCCAGAGTAGCCGACGGTGGTTCTACGCAGCCGGTGGATTACGCCAAGTCGACGGGTGGGAAGCAGTCGGCCGCCGGAGAGGGAGAGATCCGCCGGTGAGAGGAAGGAGAAGCCCTAGATCGATCTCCGCTCTGATACCATGTGAGAAGAAATGAAGAGGAGAAGACGAAAAGAACACCGATCAAATGTCGGCTGCAAGACGCAGCAAAACGTGAGAAGGGTGTGGAGAAACCTTCCTTTACTAAGAAACTCTAGAAGACGAGAAGTGTTGCTTATTATTGGATGATAGAAAAAGAATACAAGGGGCTCTCTTTTATAATACAAGAGAGTGTACATGATTTAGAGATAACCCATATGGGATAAAGAGTAAAAGAGAAAAAACAATAAGCAAAATACACTAAGTAAAGAAAAGCAGTAAAGTGTATATACTAATACTCTCCCTTAAGCTGGAGCGTAGATGTCAATCATGCCCAGCTTGGATGTCATAGTAGCAAATCTCGTCTTTGGAAGAATCTTGGTGAAGATGTTAGCCACCTGATCAGAAGTATGTATGTAGGGAGTAGATATCTGGCCAGATAAGACAGCTTCGTGAACAAAATGGCAGTCAACCTCAATGTGTTTAGTTCACTCATGAAAAGTAGGATTACTGGCAATAAACGTTGCAGCTTTGTTGTCACAATACATCGGAATAGGAGAGGAATCAGAAATACCAAAATTCTTCAGCAGGCTCCGAATCCATAATAGCTCACAAGTAGTATGCGCCATGGCGCGATATTCAACTTCAGCACTTGAGCGAGCAACCACAGTCTCTTTCTTGCTTCGCCAAGTAACAAGGTTTCCTCTCACAAAGGTACAGTAGCCAGAGGTGGAGCGGCGGCCGATCTTGCTCCCAGCATAGTCAGAGTCAGAATAACCAAGGAGTTTACAGTGATCATGTTTCTTATATAGCAGGCCTTTCCCAGGAGAGCTCTTCAGATATTTAAGAATGTGGCAAACAGCATCCCAATGACATTGTCGGGGTTTATCCAGATATCTGCTAACAAGACCGACAGCAGAAGTAATATCAGCACGCGTAACAGTAAGATAAATAAGCTTACCAACCATGCGACGATACTGATGATGGTCAAGATAGGCAGGAGAGTTCTCGTCACCCCAGTTAGTATTTGGATCCAGAGGTATGCTAGTAGGTTTAGCACCTAGAAGCCCAATTTCAGAAAGCAGATCCAGAACATACTTCCGTTGAGACAAACATAGACCAGAAGCAGATCGAGAGACTTCAATCCCAAGAAAATAACGCAGAGTACCAAGGTCTTTGGTAACAAAATGTTTCGCCAGATAGCACTTGGTAGCCTGAATGCCCGCAGGATCACTCCCTGAGAGAATAATTTCATCAACATATACAATAAGAATAACAATGCCAATAGTATTATTCTTAACAAAGACAGAATGATCCGATTGGAAGCGTCTAAAAGAGAACTTTTGAAGTATAGTACTTAGTTTATCAAACCAAGCACGGGGACTTTGTTTCAAACCATAAATATCTTTCCGCAACCGGCAGACTTTAGAGGACTCCCCCTGAAGCACAAATCTCGGGGGTTGTTCCATATAGACCTCCTCATGTAAGTCTCCATACAGAAAAGCATTCTTTACATCAAGTTGATACAAGGGCCAATCAGAATTAATAGCAACAGAAATAAGAATCCGTACAGAGTTCAGCCAAGCCACAGGAGAAAAAGTCTCAAAGTAATCGACCATGTAAGTCTGTGTATAGCCTTTGGCAACAAGTCTCGCCTTCAGCCGTTCAACCGTGCCATCCGGTTGATATTTGACAGTAAACACCCAGCGACAGCCAACTAGAGAACAGTCTGTGGGAGGATCGACCAGCTGCCACGTGTTGCGTTCAGTACGAGCTTGCATTTCTGCTTCCATAGCTTGACGCCAAGCAGGATTTTTAAGAGCTTGAGAAGCATTTTTAGGAATAGATATAGCAGAAAGAGTAGCAGTAAAATTTGCAAAATTAGTCCCCAGATTAGTGGTAGTACAGAAGTTGCCAATAGGATGTTTAGTGCAAGTTCTAGTTCCTTTCCTCAAGCTGATAGGAACATCAAGGTCAGAGAATACCTGCAGTGGTGGTTGATCTGGCACGGAGGACGAAGACGTTGGAGGGGCCATAAAGGGAGTTGTTGTCTTCTGTCGTCGTTGGTATACCTTTAGAGGGGGCTTTTCCGTAGGAGAAGCAGTATCAGCAATATCATCAGTATCATCAATGATAGGTAAAGGTGTCTCCATTAATAAATTCGATGTAAGAGCGGACCCGGCAGAAGAATAAAAAGGCATGTGCTCAAAGAAAACAACATCAGCAGATACAAACCATTTCTTTGACTCAGGATCATAGCAGCGGTACCCTTTCTGAGTGCGAGAGTACCCTAGGAAGACACACTTAGTCGCTCGTGGATCAAGTTTGGTGAGACCGGGACGAAGATTTTTGACAAAATAGGTGCTCCCAAAGATACGAGGAGGCACAGAAAAAAGAGGCGCATCTGGAAACAGAATCTGATAGGGGACTTGATTTCCAAGCACAGAAGAGGGCATGCGGTTAATGAGGTAACAAGCAGTAGAGATAGCCTCAGGCCAAAAACACTAGGGGACATGGTAATGAAACTGTAAAGTGCGGGCCACGTCAAGTAGGTGGCGATTTTTGCGTTCAGCGACTCCGTTTTGCTGTGGTGTGTAGGCACAGGAAGTTTGGTGTATGGTACCCTGTTTTCTACAAAAATTACTGACCGAGGCTTGTACAAACTTGAGGGCATTATCAGTTCGAAAATTTTTAATGGGTTTGGCAAATTGAGCACGAATCTCAGCAAAATAAGTAATGATATTGCCAAGTATGGTAGACCTGTCTTTGAGCAAAAAAAACTAGGTAGTTCTAGAAAACTCATCAATGAAACTCAGAAAATAGCAGAATCCAGAAGTACTCGGCACCGAACAGGGTCCCCAAACATCAGCATGAATAATATCAAACGGTTGTTTTGAACTAATACATGATTTTTTTGAAAAAGGTGTTCGCGTCTGTTTGCCCAGTTGGCAAGTCTCACAATGAAAAATAGAATCTAATACATCAGGTAATAAATGTTTCAGTTTTGTTGCAGAAGGATGTCCCAAACGATAATGCCACTGGATGCCTGTCACAGAAGATGTTCGATATGATGCGGTCATCGGAACGTCCAAGTAGTATAGCCGATCTGGTCCCTCATGGCCCGAACCAATCGTCTTCCTCGTGCGCAGATCCTGAAAGAGAACACCATCTGGGTCAAAAGTAATAGAACAACGAAGGCTCTTCATAGTTCTATTGACAGATAACAGATTGATAGGAAATTTGGGAACATAAAGAGTAGACCGCAGAGGCGGGCAACCAATAGTACAGATATCACCAATTCTGATAACAAGTGTCTTAGATCCATCAACCAGTGTAACATAAGGTATAATAGAAGTATTGTGCAGTTTAGAAAATAATGCAGGATTTCCAGAAATATAAGATGTCGCACCCGAATCAATCACCCACGAATTTTTACCAGACTGTGTTAGGAGTGTGCTGCTACCATCAGTAGAGGCTTCAGCAGAAGAAGCAAGACGAGCCTGGAGAAGTTTCTCGAACTCGGACCGGATCCAAATAGCAGAAGGCGAAGCAGAGGTAGTAGCAGTTTCAGGCTGATTCGTCGTGACTTGGTTTGCCCATGCTGGCTTGCCATGCTTGATCTAGCAGCGGTCTTCATTATGGTTTTTCCGCTTGCAGAAGGTGCATAAGCGAGGTTCAGTAGACTCAGCGCCAGAGCCACGTCCAGGTGCAGTAGAGCATCCACGCCCGCGGCCACGGAAGGAGTCGCCAGGGTGAACAGCGAGGGAGGCTCCCTCAGAAGTGTTAGGAGGATGCTGACAGACAGATGGCAGTCGTTGAACCCTTTTCAGAACATCTCGCAGTGTGGGCAGAGGATCACTGGATAGGATCTGATCAACAACTCCAGCGAAAGAAGAGGGTAGACCAGCGAGGAACTAGACAAGCATAAGTTCGTTCCTTTGACGTTGAACTTCAGTGATGTTGGCAGAGAGAGGATGGTACACCTGGAATTCATCCCAGAGAGCACAGCAAGTGTTGTAGTAGTCCTCAATAGAATCAGTGGTAGAAAATTCGTGCTTGGCCAGTTGCTTAAAGATTTCAAAAACCTTCTTGGGATTTTGTTGATGAGAGTAGACGTGGGAAAGTTGATACCACATCTCCTTTGCAGTCTGGAGATGAAGAAGAGACTGGCTAATCTTTGGCTCGACATTGTTGACCATCCATGTCATAACACCGTAGTCCTCCTTGGACCAGAGATCGTAGGCCTGCTTGTTCTTTTTATCAGCATCAGCAGTGGGGACCGCCGGTCCCTTGGTAGATAGATGAGAGTAGCGCCCTTGTGCTTTAACATAGAGCTCAAAGGAAGCCGCCCACATGTGATAGTTGGAGTTATCCAACTTCACAGTAGTAACACACAAAGTCCGTGGAAGATCAGGAGTCGCCATCGGAAGATGTAGACAGAGGCAGAAGCACAGGCGCAGAGGACAGCAGAAGTCAGCAGCAGCAACAGAAGTCCAGTGCATGGACTAGGAGTAGAGAGCAGAAGATCCACACATGGATCTTAGAAAACCCACGTAGGGGCAGCAAAAAGAGATAAAAAATCTACGCCAACATGGAGGAGCACTCACTCCACCATGAGGCGTAGGCAATTAGAGAAGAAGAAGCATTTTACGCCGTCAACGTGCTAGAACTGGAAAAGACATCGAGGCTGTCCGGAGATTTTGGAAAGTGAAGCGGGGCTAGATGGACGGATCTACGGTGAAGTAAGCCACTAAGATGGAGGAGGAAAGAGGATTGGAGGTTTGCGGGGGGGGGGGGGGTTGGGGAGGTGGGGATAGGTGGTTGGATGGTGGTGGTGGTGGCTGGTAGCAACGGCAGCAAGGGGGAATAGGAGGCGGCGGCTGTTGGGTGGTGGCGGGTTGGAGAAGGAAAAGGAGGGTCGGCGGTGGAAGGAGAAGGAAAGGGAGGGGCGGGAGAGAAGGAGGAGCGGCGGGCGGCGGCTGTGGAGGTGGTGAGACGCGACGGTGGCTAGGGTTGGAAGAAGAGAAGGGAATTAGGGAGGGTCGGCCCGCTCTGATACCATCTAGAAGACGAGAAGTGTTGTTTATTATTGGATGATAGAAAAAGAATACAAGGGGCTCTCTTTTATAAGACAAGAGAGTGTACAGGATTTAGAGATAACCCATATGGGATAAAGAGTAAAAGAGAAAAAGCAATAAGCAAAATACACTAAGTAAAGAAAAGCAGTAAAGTGTATATACTAATAGAAACCAACCAGATAGTTACAGAAACGTAGTGATGTTGGGGAAGGGCTCGAAGGAACTCCATCCTCATATCAACCTTCTTCAACCAATCAAGAGACAAAGGGGATAAAGAATAATAACAATTTCATATGGAATATTACTCGCTCAATTCCTCTACTCGCTTGCAATATAAGTCTAACATGCCATCGCCACAATCCAAGATTCTTGCTATATCTTAGGTAGGCATACTTCCCCGATGTATATACAAGTGTGGGAAAAAAAGGTTGTTACAAGTTACAACTTAGCAAACACATTGAGGCCTGTGGATTTGCATCAGAGTTGCCCACATCTCGTAACTCTCATAGACAAGCACAATGGCTTGCTTTTATCCCATATGACAATTTTCCCATGTAGTGTTTCATAAAGCGGTTTGTGTGGCTGCATAAGCGGCTGCATACAAGGTTCAGACCACCTACCGAACCGCATAGTTGAAATCCCCCACAAAGCGGACCAGGCCGCATAATCGGTCATCGCATAATTGGCCGCACAGCCGCATAAAAGGTCGATTAATCCCCAAGTTTTAGACAGACATATTTCCATTTCTTCTTTGTTACATTTACATTCATTTATGTTTGTTTAGATTTGGATCATAGTGCATGTTTGTATTTATTTAATTTGTGATGAATGCATATATTTTTTTGATAACGAGGAACCCCTCCCGGGATCGGCCACTATTGGACCCCACCCAGCCAAGGGTAAACCTCGGAACCAGTCGCGTACACGGGGGCTCCGCGACGCGCTCAGTAACGTGGGGCCTTGTTGCACCCCGAGGGTTACGCAACCAGAGTCGAACCCGGGTCCCTTCATTTGGGATTGTCGAGCCGCACCGCTGGGCTACTCCCTCGCCCCCGTGATGAATGCATATTTGCATGATTGCATCCATTATTCTTGTCAATATACTATTTAGATACAAAATTATACAAATCGAATATGTACATTCATGATTAATATATATACATATAATAATTAATAAATACATAAAACCCAAAAATGCATATACTCCCGCATACCGCATTTACTCTACAAGGTGACATCTCCGAACGCATAATGCATACCGCTTTTTAAAACATTGTTCCCATGCACGCCTTGCTAATTTCCTTGTTTTCAACGGTTCAAGGATAAAGCAACGCCACTCACCCCTTGGCAATTACCTACAAGTTCTGTTGTGGTTTGTGCGTGTTTAAATCGAGACGCTTTGCAAGTGTACATCTAAGTGTGGTGTGTTGCAGAGGCACAGACCGCTTGTGACTTTTCAGGGTGTCGAGCATCTACAACTGCCTTTCCCATGTCCTTTACCATTTGTGTGTGTGCACCACTCGTTGGAGGCGCCTCCTCGTACATTCGCAATGGCTATTCCTAATGCGGTAAATCTGTTTTCCTGAGGTCGGGGGTTGGGCTACACACTCCCAACTCCTAATAACTCGTGAGCTACCCCCATGCTCCTAAACTTGGTCAACGTTCCTTTTGCAGTTGACCTTAGCCTCCTTACTTGGTCAAAGCCCGTTTACATAGCTTCTAGAGCCTAACCTAGCTTACACGCTAGATAGGATTATCTCAATATAGCTTGTTTTAGCTTCAAAAGCTAAGGAGGGTATCAAACCCTCCCCACCAAAATGGATGGCATCCTTGGAGGCATGGAACTCATTCCCACTATCATTGACAACTCTTTCCCAATTTGGAAACAAGAAACACACAATCAGCAACGTCGAGCACAGATGGAACGAGTTCCTTGCCTCTATGAACATTATCAATTTTAGTGAGGAGATTCATGTCCCCTTAATCTCTTAAACAGACAAGCTAAATTGAGTTAATGCTAGCTCGTGAGTGAGCTAGGCAAGGTTTTAGAAACTACGCGTGTAAGTTTTAACCAAGTAGGGAAACAAAGGTCAGTTTTGTGAGACATGTTGACGAAGTTCGGGAGAACAAAGGTAGCTTACAAGTAACTAAGATTTGGCCACGCGTAGCCGAGTCTACGATCTTCGGCATACATACGCATAGTTTTGGGAACAACTAGTGCATATGCATGTACAGGCGCCTCTAGCGAGTGAAGCATGCACGTGGATGGTATAGGACCCAAAATGGTGGTTGTTGTTACTAGGTGTCGCGAAGAGTTGAGTGGCCCACACCTCAACAAACACATCGTGATCATGCATGAAGCGACGTGAGTCTGTAAGACATGGCTATGACATGTGCGCGAGTGCCACCCTAGTCATTCACTTAAGTGAGATAACAAGCAATGTTCGTAGGTGGTTGTCCAAATGATAAGAGAAATCACATATAGAGGTGGGGTAACTACTACAAGCTCCTAATTTTTATTGCTTTGCCTTCCCTTTACATTAAGCAGAATTCAATGATTACTAAGGTGGGAAAAATAAATGAGTGGATGACAAAAGAAAATGGAAGAAAATGTGGAAACAAGATTGACAAATTGTTATTAATAATAAAAATGGGAGATGTTTGTGAATGAGAGGAAGAAAGTTGACGGACTATGTTATTTTGATGATGGAATTACATAAATTAATGTCCAATTGCCCACAATAGGTAATGGGGTCGAATTTGATTCAAGTGATTATAATAGTAGAGAAGAAAGGTAAGTGGATGAACGAGGTGGAGGGTGTGATTAGTATATTTGTTGTAGCAGTTCTAATTTTTGGAAATCATCATGCCAAGTGCTCAAAGCACATGGTACCACTGGAGGTAAAATAAATGAGTGATGAGGAATGAAGCCTCTCATGCTCGCATAGTAAAATGCATCACACAAGACCAGTCCTGTATATATAATTGGAATATGATAGTAACAATATATCATATTTTTCCAGCATATATATAGAGAGAGAGAGTCAGGCTAGAATACACTCGAGTGTACAGATCGCACGAATACACTCAAGTGTGTTTGCATATCAAGACTATTTTTTGCAAAATGTAAACCATTGATCTTCACCGTCATACTATAACTAGGCTACATACAAATTTTGAGCCCATTTGGATGAGTGTAAGTCACTCATCCAAGGGCAACAAAATCGACGCGTGAAACTAATTTGAAATGCATAATTTTTGCGATCTTTATAACATGACCTATAAATGTCCTAATGTGCTCAAATTTTACGTATGAGTTGTGCGTGCGTGCGTGCGTGTGTGTATAATACATAATATATAGATATATATAATATGTATGCACATTATAAATATATACATACATATATATATGTATATGCATATATACATACATGCATACATGCATACATGTATGTATATATATTTATTCATATAAATATGCATATGTAGATTTTATATATACATTATATACACACACATATATATGTATGTATACATACATATATATGTGTGTGTATAAAAAATGTATATATATACATATGTATCTCTATATGTATATGTATATCTATACATACATACATACATATGTGTATATACATTTTTTATGATGAGCAACACCTCCTAGAACGAGCCACTAATGGACTCCCCCTACAGGTTAAACCCTGGGGTCATACGAGGTGTGGTCACTCACCCCCACGAAACACCTCATAGTGATATGTTGTCGCAGCGTTGCCTGGTTGGAACATCAATCAGTCTTTTTCTTTTTTGCTCGGAGCTCACTCCCAGTGGGAATCAAACTCGAGTGGACTGGCTGGGAGGCGCCATCTTGACCAGTTGCACCAACGAATATATATATATATATATATATATATATATATATGTGTGTGTGTGTGTGTGTGTGTGTGTGTGTGTGTATGTTTATATATATATATGTGTGTGTTTGTGTGTGAAAGAATATTGTATTGAACTGATTCGATTAGATGATTACAAGACTGGACGCCCCTATCCTATATATAGGAGAGGGGAAACACTAAAGACTTGGGACTCAAGTAATCTAAACATGCCTAGATACTAATTTCCACTAACTAATTAACCTATTAACTGAATAGGTTAATATATACTCTTTAACACTCCCCCTCAAACTGGATCATGGGTGAAACACATGCCCAAGCTTGGAGTTACAGGACTCGATAAAAGAAAAGATAGAAATGATAAAAGATAAACATCACTCCCCATACAAAAGATTGATACTCCCCCTTAAACAAAACTCCCCCTGAATCATACGATGATGCCTCTTTCCTTTGAAATTGTATTCTGCAGGCTGGAGATCCTCGAGCTTTGATGAAGGTCTTTTGGAGTGCATCTGGAATGAAGAACATCTGAAATGGAACCAGAATACTACAACAGTAATTCGCCACTTGGAGCAGACGATCATCAATACCACGACTATGACAACTTCACTAGAATACGTACTTAACGCGACACGAACGCGGATACACAGTGTCGATGTAGAAGTAGCGGAATCTTCAAGTTGTCTGGGAAGACGTGCATAACGTGGCACAAACACGAACGGATGATATGCTGGTGATACGATGCAGGTATAATAATGTTGTCGCGTGAACCTTGGGGGGCTTGACAGGTAAGGAGATATCATCCATCAAGGAAAGTCCTAAGAAGATTAGCGGAAGGCGATGTTAATACAGCAGATGCAGCTCGAAGAAGACGTGATAAAAATAGCTCGGTGACGATAAAACTGGATGAATCAAACTTGCAGATGTAGACTTGGCAGGTTTGAAATTGTTGAGCTTCTGAGAAGTCTGAAAAAGCACCCATATGTCTCTCAAGAATGCAGCAAGAGTGATCAACTGAACCACCATTAACACCGAAGGAAGAGGAACCAAGAGGGCTGAAATATGTGTAGCAAACTTTTGTCCTGACGTACATAATGTGGTACGAACGCGAGAAGCTTGGCGTCAATGCTGCAGTGGAGATCCTTCAATGCTATCTGGAAGTGGAGAACAAATGTACTGAACAATACGAGGCTCCATGGTAGCCTGGAATAAGTAGCCTGAATACATATATCATCTCTTCTCATACTCTCTCTCTCTCTCATACATATTCTCTCACACTCTCTCTCATACATACTCCTGCATGCTCTCTCTTCTCATCTCTTCCTCTCCTCTCTATCCCCCCTGCACACCAAATACGACGAGAGCGAGTGTTTGGTGTGGAGAAATGGATATATGACCCCCCCGCACGTGGAAAAAGGGATACACACATGATGGGTGGGTGGCAAAGGAATTGGTGAATTTGAGAGGAATTTGTGATATGAAGATGTGTAATATGTGGAGAATGAAATCGATAACCGGAGAGAATATGCTAAATGGGTCAATGTAAGATCCGGGTAGAAAATTAAATGGATCTTGTAGAAAGGAGAAATGGTGTTTATTGGATGAGTCAAACTGATTACATGGGAGTCTCTTATATAGCAAACATAACAAGAGACTAAACTAAGCGCTACCCATATGGGACTAAACAACATAAGAAAAGGAGTAAGGCACATGCTAAGCACATGACACTCAAAGAAAGGAACAGAAAAAACACATGAAACTACATATCTCTATACTCCCCCTCAAGCTGGAGCGAAGATATCGACGAAGCCCAGCTTGGAACTCAGATTCTGAAAGTGAGTCTTGGGTAGCACTTTGGTGAAGATGTCCGCAAGTTGCTGTTCTGTACTGATATATGGAGTGTAGATCTGACCTGAAAGAACCTTTTCCCGTACAAAGTGGCAGTCGACCTCAATGTGCTTGGTTCTTTCATGGAAGGTTGGGTTGCTCGCAATGAAAATGACCGCCTTATTGTCACAGAACATGGGCATAGGGCTAGGCGGAGATATGTCAAACTCCTTCAGAAGACTATGAACCCATAGCAGCTCGCAAGTAGTATGAGCCATTGCTCTATATTCTTCCTCAGCGCTTGATCTTGCCACAACATTTTGTTTTTTACTGCGCCAGGTAACTAGATTGCCGCCCACAAATGTGCAGTATCCAGAAGTGGATTTCATGTCAGACCGACTCCCTGCATAATCTGAATCAGAAAAACCAGATAGGTCACAGTGGCCATGTTTCTTATACAGAAGGCCTTTTCCAGGAGCACTTTTAAGATACCGAAGAATATGAATAATAGCATCCCAGTGGCATTGCCTTGGTTTATCAAGATAGCGGCTAACAAATCCCACAGCAGCAGCTAAATCAGCTCTGGTGACAGTCAGATAAATGAGTTTGCCCACTATTCTTCGGAACTGATGGCGGTCAGCATATGCAGGAGATGAATCACTGTCCCAATCCATATTGGGATCCAGAGGAGTGGTAGCTGGCTTGCATCCCAACATTCCTGTTTCTTGTAATAAGTCAAAGGACATATTTGCGCTGAGAGAGAGAAACATCTGCAGAGGATCGAGCAACCTCAATTCCCAGAAAATAACGCAATTTGCCCAGGTCTTTTGTAATGAAGTGTTGTGCGAGATATTGCTTGGTTGTGTGTATCCCTGCGGGGTCACTGCCAGATAGGATGATGTCATCAACATACACAATAAGAATAACCAGCCCTGTTGTGGTTTTGCGTATGAAAACAGAGCGATCAGCCTGCGACCGTCGAAATCCAAAGGACATTAAGATTTTGCTAAGTTTGTCGAACCATGCACGTGGACTTTGTTTTAACCCATAAATCGCCTTGCGCAGCTTGCAGATTTGAGAAGCAGACTCCCCCTGAGCAACAAATCCTGGGGGTTGCTCCATATAGACATCCTCCTGAAGGTCGCCATATAAGAAAGCATTTTTCACATCCCGTTGATAAAGAGGCCACTCTTTATTGACAGCAACAGAAACCAAAATACGAACAGAATTAAGACGGGCGATTGGAGAAAACGTCTCAAAGTAATCAACGCCATAAGTTTGTGTATATCCTTTCGCCACTAATCGAGCTTTCAAGCGTGCAATGGTGCCATCTGGTTCATATTTAACAGTAAAGATCCATCGAAAGCCAACTAGATGACAAGAAGAAGGTTTATCAACCAGATCCCAGGTGTGTTGTTCATATAGGGCTTGCATTTCTTGTTCCATGGCATGTCTCCAGGCAGGGTGCGAAGAGCTTCATCAGCAGTTTTAGGAATGTGCACAGCAGATAATGCAGATGTAAAGTATGCAAGACTGTCACTCAGATGATCAGTAGAACAAAAGTGACTAATAGGATGTTGAGTACATGAACGAACCCCTTTTCGTAAATTAATAGGAAGATGCAAATCAGAAAATACCTCAGCCTGTGGTGGATCCTCCGCTGACGCAGGATTTGGTTCGGCCGGGGCAGTGAGGGGCTTTGGTCTTCGCTTGTATACCTGTAGAGGTTTCTCTTGTGAAGTAGGAACAGAAGGTATTTCTTCAACCACTGGAAGAGGAGTGCTATTCAAAATATCAGTAGTCAGGCGGTCCCCAGCAGCAGAGTAGAACGACATGTGTTCAAAGAATATCACATCCGCACTTATAAACCATTGTTTCTTATCGGGGTCAAAACAGCGATAGCCTTTCTGAGTCCGGGAGTATCCCAAAAAGACACATTTCACAGACCGGGCATCCAACTTTGTGAGACCAGGGCGAAGGTTTTTAACAAAACATGTACAACCAAATATGTGAGGCGGCACAGAGAATAAGGGTTTATCAGGAAATAACAGAGTGTAGGGAACTTTGTTTTGCAAAACAGAAGAAGGCATGCGATTAATAAGATAGCATGCTGTCGAAACTGCATCAGGCCAAAAACAGTGAGGCACCTTGTAATGAACCAGGAGAGTGCGAGCAACCTCAAGAAGATGGCGATTTTTCCGTTCTGCTACACCATTCTGTTGTGGAGTGTATGGGCAAGTGGTTTGGTGGAGTGTGCCATGGGAGATGCAAAATTGAGTCACAGATTGTTGCATAAATTCTAGTGCATTGTCAGTCCGGAAGGTTTTAATAGGCCGATCAAATTGAGTTTTAATTTCAGCAAAAAAGGTACTAATGCAATCTAATACAGTGTTTCGACCTTTGAGTAAAAACAGCCAAGTAAGACGAGAGTAATCATCAATAAAAGTCAGAAAATATTTTACTCCAGAATGACTGGGCACAGAACATGGCCCCCAAATATCCGCATGCACAAGTTCAAAAGGTGCTGAAGAAGAAATAGATTGTTTTGCAGGAAAAACAGATCTTGTATGCTTGCCCATTACACAAGATTCACAAGTAAAGCTATTGCCAGATATGCCCGGAAAAAGATGTTTTAGTTTCGCCGCAGATGGATGACCAAGTCTAACATGCAGTTGAAGCTCTGTCACCGAGGTAGAGAGCATCGCCTTTGGAGTAGGTGGTCCATGCAGGTAGTACAGCCCATCTGGTCCCTCACGGCCCAAACCAATCCTCGTCTTCGTGCGGAGGTCCTTCATAATACAACCAGACGGGTCAAATTTAACAGAGCAGTTTAATTGTTTAACCATTTTGCTGACCGAAAGTAAATTGACAGGAAAGTTTGGGATATATAACACAGAACGAAGAAATAATTCCTTTGATAGAGGAACAGTGCCAGTGCCACTAACAGTAGTTCTTGAACCATTTGCCACAGTGACAGAAGAAATAGGAGTATGGTTGGTAAGGTGTGAAAATAAATGACGAGTACCAGTCATATGAGTGGAAGCACCAGAGTCGATGCACCACTTTGTGTTACCGGACGAGGACGAGGCAAGCATGGCTGATGAGTCTGAGGTAGATGGTAGTTGTGCCAGACGTTCTTGAAACATTCTGTCAAACTCCGAGCGCAACCATTCAGTGTTAGGTGGTGCAGCAGATTGATCCACAGAAGAAGCAACAGGAGTAGTATCATCAGCCGCTTGGTTGGCCCAAGCAGGTTTACCATGCTTTATCCAGCAACGGTCCTCAGTATGGTTATCACGGCCACACCAACCACAGTGGCGTGGATGAGGTGAAGTGCTTCGTCCAGGTGCAGGAGTGCCCCGTCCGCTAGAAGTAGGAGGTCGTCCACCACGGCCTCGACCGCGGCCACGACCACGGCCGGAATCAGTAGAGCGAGCAGCCAGAGCCGAAGGTGCAGGAGCAGAAGCAGGAGTCAGCGAAGGTAGTCGCTGGACTCTTTTGAGGACATCTTGAAAGGTAGGAAGCGGGTCACTGGACAGGATTTGATCAACAACCCCTGAGAAGGAGTCAGGAAGCGCAGCCAGAAACTGCACCAGGCGAAGTTCATTGCGGTGCTGCTGTGCAACTTTAATATCGGCAGTCAACGGATGATATAGCTCGTATTCATTCCATAAAGCAGAGCATTGGTTGTAGAAATCATCGATTCACAAGTCAGTGGAGAACTCCTTCTTGGCGAGTTGTTTGAAAATCTCGAACACCCGCTTGGGATTCTCCTGGTGAGAATAAACATGGGCCAATTCGTCCCACATCGTCTTGGCATCATGCAAGCAGAGTAGAGACTGGCTGATCCGAGGCTCGGTGCTGTTGAGAATCCAGGACATGACGCCGGAGTCATCCTTGGACCACTGAATGTAGTCATGTTTAGTCTTATCTTCAGCATCAGCAGTAGGGGCAGCCGGGGGATCAGCAGTGAGATGATGGTACCGACCTTGTTCTTTGACATACAGCACAAACGACGCAGACCACAGATGGTAGTTGGATCCTCCTTCAAGTTTGACAGTGGTGACGCACAGAGATCTGGGTGGCTCAGAATATGCCATGGCTGCAGAATGGACCACGCCGTAGAGAAGCAGTAGAACCCCTGGACAGGCAGAGGCAGCAGAGACCCTTAATGGGCAGAAGTAGCAGAGATCTGACAAGGCAGATCAGAAGGACCCAATATGGGCAAATAAGACATAGAAACCTACGTCGTCATGAGGAAAAATCAACGTTCCAACATGAGGCGCAGGCAGAAATCCCGAGGAACAAAGTAGACTCTCAACTTAGAAGGCCAGAGGTGTCCCGATCACAAATCCGCAATCTGCCGGACGTAGACGGAGAAAAATTAGAAAGTGCACAGGGCTGTACGTAAGGATTTAGAAGGTGATTGGGAGGGAAATTGTGGGGGAAATGGTGGATATGGTGAGGAGGGAAGATATGGAGGAGAGGGTAGTGTGGGTAGGGATGAAGGGAGTGGGTGAAAAAAACGGGAGGTGGCTGTGGTGGTGGTGCGGCGGCAGCAGGGTGCCAGCGGCTGGGGGGGTTGGCGGCGGCTGTGGGGGGGGGGGGGCTAGGGATAGGGTTAGGAGGGAGGAGGAGGGGAGGGAGAGGGGTTGTGGCGGCGGCGGGGGGGGCGGCGGTTGTGAGGAGGGGGGGCTGTTATGTCATGGGTGGGAACTTAGGGTGGGAGAAATTGAGGGCCTGCTCTTGATACCATGTAGAAAGGAGAAATGGTGTTTATTGGATGAGTCAAACTGATTACATGGGAGTCTCTTATATAGCAAACATAACAAGAGACTAAACTAAGCGCTACCCATATGGGACTAAACAACATAAGAAAAGGAGTAAGTAAGGCACATGCTAAGCACATGACACTCAAAGAAAGGAACAGAAAAAACACATGAAACTACATATCTCTATAGATCTAATCCCGACCCGAAAATGGTATTTGTTTGGCCCATTAGGTTTAAAATTGGATCCGATTAGGCTTAAAATTGGATCCGATTAGCCAAAGATAGATCCGAGTAAGGATCTAAATTCTCATAAGTATTGGAGGACGTCAGAAACTTGAGAGAAGATAGAACAATTAGGGGTAATGGAGCATCTCTCTAAGAAGAAGCAAGACGAAAGCAATAGATAGAGATAATGGATGGTGATGGCGAGATAAATAGCAGCAGGGCAGCAATGTGAAGCAACGACCTAGGATCGTGGATGATAGCGATGAAGAGTGCGATCATTGGCTGGGGATGCGGTTGCTGGAAAATGAGGCAACAACTCTGCAATAGACAGACACAGAAGACAGCGGCATAGAGATAGTAGCAACATAGCGGAGATGGAGTCGACTGGGCGGATATGATGGCAACGGTGGTGGCTACTGCTCCTGGGATCGGCGATGATGGCTGCTTGCTGTTGTTGGCGGTGGCGCTAGTAGTCGTCCGGATAGGAACTGCGGCAGTAGCGAGGGATGTGGCGGTTGTGCTATTTGCCGGCTGTGGCGGCTGCTTTGCGTTGGATACCGATGGCAATGGTTGCTGGACGACGGAGGAGTTGGACAGACGCGGCGGCGACGGTTGTTGTTGGTGATCAGTAGGGATGGCTACTGTTTGTTGGTCGTGGCAACTATGGCGCCATGTGTTGTTGTTGTTCGCTCATTCGTGGCGTTGACTATTGATGTTGGATGGCGGCGGTTGTCGCTGCTGTTGCCGATGGTAGCATGTTGCAGGTGGCCGACAATGGTTGTTGCTGACCGGTGATGGCGCTGATAGCTGTCGGCCGGCGGCTTTGATTGTGCGGAATAAGGGTGCAGCGGCAACAAGGGACTGGTGCGGCAGAGAGGGGAGCGTGATGGCTAAAAATAATAGCGTCGGGAAGGAGATTGTTGGCAAACATAAAGATTGGATCTTTTAAGAAAGAGGATGAGCCATGGAGGTCGGGATATGCCCGGAGGCCGGCCGGCCTAAGCCTTGGAGATGGCAGAAGCCGCCCGCAGGCGGAGGCACCCCCTTTGTTGCTCTCTCTCGGAGAGAGAGGCGGCGGCTAGGGTTGTGTGCGCGTCGAAGAGGAGAGGGAAGAGGGGCGGCGGCTAGGTTTAGGTTCCCTAGGAGCGAACGTGCTCTGATACCATGTGAAAGAATATTGTATTGAACTGATTCGATTACATGATTACAAGACTGCACGCCCCTATCCTATATATAGGAGAGGGGAAACACTAAAGACTTGGGACTCAAGTAATCTAAACGGGCCTAGATACTAAAGGCCCACTAACTAATTAACCTATTAACTAAATAGGCTAATATATACTCTTTAACAATATGCAATATGTATGTATCCGTATATGTATATATGTATATATTTCGTATATTATAAATTGTGGAAAGCGATATAAGTGGGGAGAACCCCGACGTGTAGGTTTTTGTTATTGCTTGATAGATATGAGGCAGCCACCCTTTGCTATAAATAAGAGAAGGAGAAGCATTCAGACACTTAGACAAAACCTTAATGGGCCAAGGACACACTTGGGCCCATATTACAAAATGACTTCAGTAAATAGACAAAACAACTTAAGTACATAGACACTCTAACACTCCCCCTCAAACTGGAGCTTGGGAGAATCCCAAGACGTCTTGCAAACAGACATACCGACAGACTAAACAGAATAAAAAGATAACCAAGCCAGAGAGTGCTGGCACACAGAAGCAAAAGTCGACGACATAAGCGGATAGAAGACCAATGTGCAATGCAGCAAACCAATAAATAACTCCAATATGCTTAGACGAACCTCCATGTAAAGTCGGAAACAAAAGTCTTCATCAACTTCCCTCTTCATAAAGTATTCATCACAGTAGTAGGCGTCAAAGTCTAGAGGGATCTGGTATACAGAGTCCAGGGAGTGTTGGTCCACCTAGAAGGTCAACGTGCAAACAGAACACGGACAGTAGATAGTGTAAAAGCACAAAGCAGCAAGTAAAATGTGCTAATCATAGCACAAGTAGCGACAATGACGTCCCAATATGTAACTCCATAGCAGAAGTCGAGGTAGATGATGAATAAGCAATAATAGCAGCAGAATGCTCCACATAACAACAAAATTATCATGAACAATACATATAACAATAGACAAATCCACATAGAAGAAAAAGGAACACCATATAGTAGCAAAAAGATAGTAAAAAGAGGCATGAAGATCCATGTAGCAGCATAACTGAATTCTTCTTCTTCCTTCATCTCCCCTCCATCTCTACTCCCCCTCTTCTCTTTATCCTCTATTCTCCCCCTCATGAGTCACGCCCATAGTCACAAATTCGGCATTCGGGATACGTACGGTCGAGCTGAAAAATTCGGAAAACGAGAATTATGCGGAAAAATCGGATAAAAAACGGTCAACGTACGGTAAAAGTACGGTCAACTATTCGGGTAAGTCGGGAAAAAAAGGGTAATATATATATATATATATATATATATATATATATATATATATATATACACACACACACACATATACACATGCACACACATAATTTAGGAAACATAATTCAGTGATGGAGAGTAAGTCAAGTTGCTACAAGTGAAAATCAAAGTTGAAGATCAAACCGATGACCCCTAATATTTGCAATGTGCAAGTTAAACATAACAAATTAATATTCATTGAAAATCTAAAACAGGTGAAAAAATTCATAACTAATGGATTAATTGCAGATTTCAATTGCAAATAAGAACAAAAAAGAAATATCGGAAGAAGGGTACAAACTTACAGTGGTCACAATGCGTGATTTCAAAGGAGGGGAATTAAAAGAGCTGAATAAGGATGATGGAGAGAGGATAAGAGGATACAAATTAAATGGGAAGTTGGAAAATCTGGAGAAGGGTCTAAAAGGATGTAATTAGCAAGGGGAAATAGTGGTAGGGGGAGAAATGAAAGCAAAGCAATTAAAAGAAGGAAAAAGGTGGAGCCAGGAGGATGAAGTGGGTAACACAGAAGTAGAGGGGGAGGAAGAAAAGTAAGCAGAAAGAAGATGACGAAGAAATGATAATGGAGGAAGAGGAAGGGGAAGCAACAATAAGAGAAGATGGAGGCAGATGGGCAGAATATAACAGCAAGCATAAACAGGGAGAAGAGGGGAAACAAGGCACTAGAGAGGAAGAAATGTAGCAGCAAGAAGAACAGGAAGATGAGGGAACGATGGAGGAGCAAAGGGAAGAAGGGGCAGCACAATAGGAGGACGATAGATGTTTTGTCCTTTGAGGGATTGAGGGTTGCACAGAAAAAAAAATCCTATGAAAAAGGGGAAGCACGCAAACAGAACCCCTAGAGACAGGCGTACAGAACTATAAAAAATGAGAAAAAAACATATAAAACGTGTTTAAAACGGTATACGGGTATAAAACGCGAATAAACGTATTAAACAGTTTGGAGTTTTAAACGAGCGTCACATACGGCAGGGGAAAAAACGCGTTTTAAACGCGTATTTTTCAATAAAATGACGAATATTGTGACTATGATCACGCCAACCACAAAAGAATGAAGAATGGTTGGAGTGGAGTCAAACACAATGGTAGAGGTAGGGTTGTGTAGGCAAGTGTGGAGGAGGTAACCGGCAACACGAGTCAAGGTGCAATATGACCCAATTACATAGATCCAAATAGAAAAATAAATGGATCTTTTCACGACCCAAAACGAGATTTGTCCGGTCCTTAGGCCAACAAATCTAGGGATGCGGTGGCAGAGCCCATGCAAAAAAAAAATTAGATTAGGTTAAAAAATAATTTTGGGGGTAGGACAAAAAGCAAAAAGTGGACTACCATAATGGAAACTCGGTAGAAAGAGGTGGTACACTGCCGAAATTTTACTCAGTAGGATCAGTAGGTTCAATATGTATTGAGGAGGTAGGCAAAAAAAGGTATGTAGGGTTGGAAGACCGGGGGTGTAAAAACAAAATTATAAAAATGCTGAAAATGGGAAGATAATTGTTGTTGTTAAGAGAAAGAATGGACACGCCAGGAATAATAACCCCCTCATATGATAGAATCATTGTAGCACGCCAAGATGTAGCAACATGTAGCAACGGACATGCAATGTCGTTGAGCAACACGTCGTGTCAACTGACACGGGAAGCAGCAGCAACACAGCCGTATCGATGAAGAAACGCCCGTGTCTGGTAGCACAGTAGCAGCAGTCAGTGCCAGCAGAAGCCGGAGACACGCTGTGTCATTGAAAGGACACGCCATGTCAGTTGACAGAAGCTCCAGGAAGAAGCAGGCAACACACCGTGTCAAGGTACAGGCGACATGCCGTGTCCAAAATTGGCAAATCAAGTGGTGAAGAAGCAGAACACCGCCTACACGCCGTGCTCAAAAATGACATGTTCTGTCGGCGGAAATCAGTAGCAGAAAAAACCCAGAGACAGCAGCGAAAGAGGGGGATGTCCTTCCGGATCTCCACCAAAACAGTAGAGGATGATGGATCCTGAACATTAACGGAAATAGGAGATCTTTTGCTTGATTTAGGAGTAGATCTCAACAGGGATGGATGCATGGAGTAATTCGGTGGCGGAGTTGGTGTAGATCTGTGATGATGGCGGCATAGCGGTGGCTTCATTAGCAAGCAAGGTTGACGGAGGCATGGCGGCCCTTGTAGATCTGGATACCAACAACTTCATAGGATGATTTTGGTGATGAAGATGGAGACTACAAAAAGAAGCGGGGATGGGAAAATCCATGCGGGCAGCCATGAGCGGCGCCTGGCAGAGGCGGCGGCCGCCCGCAAGGTGAGGCGCTCTCCTTGTGCTCTCTCGCTCTCTCTCTCTCTTAGGGTTAGGCGCAACACAGGGTCGGCTGCTCTGATACCATGTGGAAAGCGATATCAGTGGGGAGAACCCCAACGTGTAGGTTTTTGTTATTGCTTGATAGATAGGAGGCATCCACCCTTTCCCGGAAATTGGAGAAGGGGGAAGCATACAGACACTTAGACAAACCTTAATGGGCCAAGGACACAGTTGGGCCCATATTACAAAATAATTTAAGTAAACAGACAAAACAACTTAAGTAAATACTCTAACATATATATCGTATATTGTATATATATATATATATATATGTATCTAGAGATACATGTATATGTATATACATATATTTTTTATGACGACGAACACCTCCAAGAATGACTCCCCCTAGCAGGTTAAGCCATGGGGTCATACGTAGTGTGGTCACTCACCCCTACGCCACACCCAATAGCATGATATGATTTCGCAGCATGGCCTGGTCAAAGCACCTAACAACCTTTTTTTTTTGCTCATAGCACAGTTCTGTTGCGATTTGAACTTGGATGGGCAGGCTAGGAGGCACCCCTCTTAACCAGTTGCATAAACATTGGGTGACCATGTATATACATTATAGATATACATACATACTTATGTATACTTATGTACATATATACATATAAACATATATATATATATATGTGTGTGTGTGTGTGTGTGTGTGTGTGTGTATATACATTTGTACATATATGCAGATACATATGTATATAAATATATACATGTGTGTATATATACATATATATAAATATATATTTTTATACATTATATATGTGTATATATATATAATAAATATATATATATGTATGTATATATATTATATATACATATATATATATGTATATACATATGAATATATATATGTGTGTACAAACATTTATATCTTTATATGTATATCCACATACATACATACATACATACATACGGATATATGTATGTATATATATACATACACATGTGTATATATATATATGCACATATATATGTATATACATATACATATATATACACATATATATGTATGTATGTATGCATGTACATACGTATACACAATATATATGTATATGTATATACAATATGTATATGTATATACAATATGTATATGTATATATAATATATATATGGGGATGCATCCGTTACCTAGTTGGGTAAAATAAATTAGTTACCCAGCGGTTCTGGTTTCAATTTGAGCATTCTGGTTACAATTTTGACATTCTGGTTACAAGTTTTTGCTTCTGGTTACAGTTCGGAGCAAATATTTTATTCTAGAAATGTCATTTTTATAGTTTTCGCATTACAAAATATAGAATTGACATTGTTTTTTACAAAATGAGACTTTGTATTACAAATTTGGTCATCTCATTATAGTTTGGCATCTTGTTGTTAAAAAACTGGATCCATGGGTAACTAACTTTAGTTACCCGACTCGGGTAACAAATATATGGCATATATATATATATATATATATATATATATAGATATATATATATATATTGTATATTATATATATATTGTATTATATATGTATTGTATATGTATCTAGAAATATATGTATATATATTTGTATATATATATGTGGGGGGATGACAAGTGTCAACATTCCTTTCAGTTGTTAAGGAGAAGTTGACGAGTACACCAGTGTTGGTGGTGCCAAAATTTGGAAAAGGTTACATCATTTTTTGGATGCCTCAAAGAATAGGTTGTTTGCTCTTGATATACAAATTCATGTAACTTGTGGACCTTTATGTAAATTATCCTTTTGTAGGGTTTTAATATAATTTTAACCCCCTAGTTGCTTCATGATGTACATAAGAATTTTATAATTTTACTTCTCCTTTGAATACTTTTGAACCTTGCTTTAATGGGGTTTACATAAACTAAGTGAGAAGGTAGTGCAGTGTTTTCATCGATCGATGGTTTCTTTGTGACCTATTTCTGGATGGTCAATTAATTTCCGACGAGCGACGGTTCTACAGTGACAAATGACTTTCCCGGTGGTCAACAGTTCTTCGATGCTCGATGGGTCCACCATTAGCTAGTGGGCAGTTATTAGCACCCAAGATCTCAGTGATCGATGAGCTTTTGATCGACGTGTTTTCAGTGTCCGATGAGACCTTGCCCCGACAATGAGTCTGAACAACACCGACAAACTTTCTGAGTTGTTGCCCGACAGGTTCTTTGGATTTTGACCGACAGACGTTATGCCCGACGAGAGATCAGTCCCAGCCCTATAAACACCCCCTCTCTTCCTGTCCTCTCATTTTTGTTTGAGCAGGCTTCAGTCGTGTGTAGAGAGCCCGATGAGGTTTTCTGGAGACCAGAGTTCAACAAGGATCCATCGAGATCAGCAATTACAAACCTTCGTGGATGTATGTTTGAGTTTGCGACCTTCTTGGACTGATCTAAGGTCGTTGATCGTTTTCCTTGTTTCCTTCATGTAAGATTCTTACTCTTCTACTCATTTTCTTGCTATACTTCGCCCTCCTTCGTCCTACAGTTGAGTTCCGTGGTGTTTCTTGATGTCTTTTGGCATTTTCTTGCTGGAACCCTATGCATGTGAGTTTGAGAACTCTATTTTTTCCTCTTCTTGCTCTAGTTCCACCTTGATCGTGGAAAGAGGAGACGTTCTTGGAGCTTTAGTGGACCGAGCTCGACGTTTTACTACTGATTTCGGGGATTTTCACCTTGGATTTCGGTTTTCTTCTCTCTACCAGTCAAGTTATTTAAACCAAAATGCATTTCTTACCTACATTTACATGCATGCTATTAATCTTACTTTAAAACTCTTAAAATGATGAAAAAATGGTCTTTTAGTTATGTTTTATATCACAAGTGATGATGATACAAATCTTTAGGCTTTATTTAGTCTTCATGAACATTTTCTTATGGTATCATGAACCTTCCCTGAGTATGAAAGGTCTGAAATCTCAAAATATAGGTACTTGAACTCCCAAATTACCATGTATGTGGCATTTTGGTGCCATAGAGATAAGCAATCTGATCTACATGCTATGTCTTGCAGTTTGTAGAACATCTTATGCAATAATGGGAACTGAAATCACTATTATCACGTCGTGATAATGGTCGGACAAAACCCTAGTATGGAAAACAACTCATTTATTACAAGTTTGAGTGTATGGACACTTATGTTTAGAGTGACATGAAACCGTTTAATATGTTTTATATCTTCTGAGGTTGCAAACCTCAATGATTTTGAAAGAACATTTTTCGTGCTCATACGTAACTTGATTGATGCAGTTAAAACGTAATAAATTGACTTAAGTAATCAAGTGTAACCCTAGACAAGTAGTCCCCTGAGATCGTAGAACTATTTCAGGGTCAGAACTTGTTGGATAGTGAAACGAGTAATCCAAAAGGAGCTCAGAGTCAATATATTGTTCGTTTATGTGGGTGCAGGGAGGGCATGTCCTTGTCATCTTGATCCCAAGGTTTTTGGAGAGTAATCGAGGTTGTGTCTCGGATGTGGAAGTGATTGAGAGCGACTGCGGTCGTAACTCAGATTTGAGGGTCGTATATCCTGATTTCTAGTGTTTCAACCTATGTACCCAAGGCGGACTAGGTTGGTGGGACAGATGTGGCACTACGATTGTTACTCGTACTGACCGAGGAGAAGAGATCTTTGGATTCTAGTCATCCTAGATCTTATACGGGGCTGATTTTGACTTTACAGTGGTCAGCTAGTAGTTTGAGTGGTATGCCTCAAATATTCAGAGCTTAATAACATATGTAACTCAATTGTGTAGCACAACTGTTAGGCTTATTTGGTGAATCACATTGGATTATGATTCTTGTTATGTTTCTTTTGATTTGTACATAATTTATAATGTGGTAAGAGAAATCAACTGTAATTGTTAATTCTATCTAATCTTTTATATAAGTTGCATAGTCCTTCAACTCTGTAATACTATCTGTTTTAACTGCTTAAAGTACATAACCCTGGTAAGCAATAAATGCTTTTGGAGTTATATCTATCGTTGGGACATGGGTCTCACCTCATGGGTTACCACATCTTTTTAGGTGACCGATAGCACCATCAAATGCAGAGTAACGAGGAGGCACAATTTGAAAATCTGTAGAGGCATAAGGTCAGTTGTTAGTATAGAGTCCCAGAGTCGTCCCTATACTCTCACATCTGGGTGGGGATTTTTTATGTCATGTATATCGACTCGAGATTTTGCTTCTTTGCCTTGAGCAATGTAAATGTTGTAATTATCATACCATCACCTTTTTTAATACAAGTTATAGTTGAGGCCACTGAACTTCTGTAAAGATACCTAATAATCTAATATCAATATACGTAAGGTCGGACATCTATGTAAAATGTTTGTTATGGAATGTGAAATGTTATCCGGTTTTAATTTTGCACCTTTTGATAATAAGATTGATTAGTGATAATCAACATTTTGGTTTCGAGTAATCTCGTTTAGCACGGCGGGTTTCCACTGTCATAGTGGAACACTGACAGATAAACACATCGTGTGGTGTACCTATATGCCATGTAAGAAGCGGTAGTAGCAGACAACACCACGTTACACGACATATAAAGCGCCCACACCCCATTTAGATTTGGTGGACAACAACAAGAACCAACATTAAAAAAAATATATCATTTTTGAGAAGAAGACGGCTCCATCGAGACACTCCTACAAGAAGCAGGAGGTGGACATCCCTTTCGCAGCCAAGCAACGCCATGGGGTGGAGGCCTCCTATAGGGGGATCCTCTGTCGCAGCCAAGCAACGCCATGGGGCGGAGGCCTCCTATAGGGGGATCCTCTTCCTCTTTCTCACTCTTGTAGGGTTAGGATTAGGCTACTACTCCTACATCATGTCATAAAACATGACAATAGGAAAATCGTTGTACTTGTGATGTTGTTAATAATTGGCCAAAAGCCTCTCCTATATATATGAGAGAAGGCAAGTAGAAGACACTAGACAACCCCTAATGGACTAAGAGTCCAAACAAGAGTGAGTCAAATAGGCTTGTGGCCGTATACATAATTGAAATAACTAAAATACTCATATGCTCTAACAGGTATACGATGGCCATATGTAAACCATGAACACCTACTATGTGGTTTAAGAAAAGTATGGAGCAGAAATAACATATTATTAGTCTAATCTTGAACACATAACGTATGCAGTTTTTCTTTAAAATATATGGCAGTACTCAAACAAAATATAGATAGTCAAAATTGCAATTATTGACGAAAATCTTGTTACGAACGTATAAAAAACATGGTTTCTTGCACAATCATACCCATCCAATATCATTTGATATTTTTGAGCAATAATAGTTGTAGATTTTTTATTTATGCCTATTCATACATGTTTCATCAGAATTTGGCATAAATGTCAATTTCAGATAAAGGTTATTTAAGGCTTGGATTCCAAAAACTATAAATTTTCACATATATATGTTTCTTCAGAAATTGGTCACTGTCTATCTAATCTAAATGTTGACATATAGAACATTTTTAAAATATATATCTCTTCTAGAATAGAAAAGTATTGCTTCTTATTGAGTGAATAAAACCAATACAATGTTCTCTCTTTTATAAGACAAGAGAGTAGTACAGCGTTTAGAGATAAGCAATATGGGATAAAGAAACAAGTGACTAAAAGACAAATAACCAAAATACACTAAGTAAAGAACAGCAGTAAAGTGTAACCCCCTTAAGCTGGATCATAGATGTCAATCATGCCCAGCTTGTCAGTCATAGCAGTGAATCTAGACTTCGGAAGTATTTTGGTTAAGATGTCAGCCACTTGATCTGAGGTATGTATGTAGGGCGTAGATATCTGGCCAGATAAGACAGCTTCTCGAATAAAGTGACAGTCAACCTCAATATGCTTTGTTTGTTCATGGCAATAAAGGTAGCAGCCTTGTTTTCACAGTACATAGGGATAGGAGTAGAATCAGAAATGCCAAAGTCTTTCAACAGGCTCTGTATCCAAAACAATTCACATGTAGTATGCGCCATGGCACGATATTCTGCTTCAGCACTCGAGCGAGCAACAACTGTTTGTTTCTTATTGCGCCAGGTAACCAGATTTCCACCTACAAAAGTACAGTAGCCGGAGGTGGAGCGTCGATCGATCTTGCTCCCCGCATAGTCAGAATCAGAATACCCAACAAGGTTATAGTGGCCATGTTTTTTATACAGTAGACCTTTCCCAGGGGAGCTCTTCAGATATTTGAGAATGTGACAGACTGCATCCCAGTGACATTGTCGGGGTTTGTCAAGATATCTGCTAACAAGTCCAACTGCAGATGTGATATCAACACGAGTGACAGTAAGATAGATGAGCTTGCCAACCATGCGTCGATACTGATGGTGATCAGGATAAGCAGGAGAATTCTCATCATCCCAGTTGGTGTTTGGATCTAGAGGAGTACTAGCAGGCTTTGCACCAAGAAGACCTGTTTCAGATAGAAGATCCAGAACATATTTACGCTGAGATAGGCACAATCCAGAGGCTGACCGAGAAACTTCAATCCCAAGAAAGTAGCGCAAGGTGCCTAAATATTTGGTGACAAAATGTTTCTCCAGATAACGTTTAGTCGCCTGAATGCCAGCAAGATCACTCCCTGATAGAATGATGTCATCAACATATACAATCAGAATAACAATGTCAGAAGTAGTATGTTTAACAAAGACAGAATGATCAGATTGGGAACGTCTAAAATGAAATTTCTAAAGAATGGTACTCAGTTTATCAAACCAAGCACGGGGACTTTGTTTTAAGCCATAAATTGTTTTCCGCAAACGAAAAACTTTGGAGGACTCCCCCTGAATTACAAATCCGGGAGGTTGTTCCATATAGACTTCCTCATGCAGATCTCCATATAGAAAAGCATTTTTCACATCAAGCTGAAATAAGGGCCAATCAGAATTAATTGCAACAGAAATAAATATGCGAACTAAATTCAGCCGGGCCACAGGTGAAAAAGTCTCAAAATAGTCGACGTTGTAAGTCTGTGTGTAGCCCTTTGCAACAAGCCTAGCCTTGAGACGCTCAATCGTGCCATCTGGTTGATATTTAATAGTAAACACCCAGCGACATCCAACCGGAGAACAATCGGTGGGAGGATCAACCAACTCCCAAGTGTTACGATCAGTAAGAGCCTGCATCTCAGCTTCCATGGCCTGACGCCAAGCTGGATGTTTAAGAGCCTGAGGAGCATTTTTAGGAACAGATACAGCAGAAAGAGCAGCAGTAAAATTGGCAAAGTTAGTCCCCAGGTGAGCAGTAGTACATAAATTCCCAATCGGATGTTTGGTACATGTTATAGTTCCTTTCCTTAAACGGATAGCAATATCTAAGTCAGGGAATACCTGAGGTGATGACTTATCTGGCATTGAGGAAGAAGATTCTGGAGGGGCCATAGAGGGAGTTGTCGTCTTCGGTCTTCTTTGATAAACTTTCAGCTGAGGAGTAGCAGTAGCAGGAACAGTATCAAGGGAATCAGAATCATCAATCATTGGTAATGGTGTCTCCATTAATAAATCTGATGTAAGGGCAAACCCAGCAGAAGAATAGAATGGCATGTGCTCGAAGAAAACAACATCAGCCGAGACCATCCATTTTTTTGAAACTGGATCATAACAGCGGTACCCTTTTTGAGTCCTAGAGTACCCTAAGAAGACACACTTGATGGCACGGGGATCAAGTTTGGTTAAACCAGGACGTAGGTTTTTAACAAAGCAAGTGCTCCCAAAAATACGAGGAACAGAAAATAAGGGCGCATCAGGGTACAAGATTTGATAAGGGATTTGATTTCTAAGAACTGAAGATGGCATGCGGTTAATGAGATAGCACGCAGTGGAAAAAGCTTCAGGCCAAAAACATTGGGGAACATTATAGTGAAAAAGTAAAGTACGAGCAATGTCAAGAAGATGGCGATTCTTGCATTCGGCGACTCCATTTTGTTCTGGGGTGTAGGCACTGGAGGTTTGGTGAATAGTACCCAGTTTGCGACAAAAACTGCTGACCGAGGATTGCATGAATTCAAGAGCATTGTCAGTGCGAAAAAAATTTATAGGTTTGCTAAACTGGGTATGTATTTCAACAAAATAAGCAGTAATAGTCTCAAGAATATTAGACCTATCCTTTAGCAAGAAAATCTAGGTGGTCCTAGAGAAATCATCAATAAAGCTCAGAAAGTAACGGAATCCAGATATACTCGAGACAGAACAAGGTCCCCAAACATCAGCATGTATAATATCAAACGGCTATTTTGAACCAATACATAATTTATTTGAAAAAGTTGCTCTAGTTTGCTTGCCCAATTGACAAGTTTTACAATGAAAAACAGAATCTGAAATATGAGGTAGTAAATGCTTTAATTTGGCTGTCGACGGGTGCCCCAACCGATAGTGCCACTGGATGCCAGTCACAGAAGATGTCAGATACGTGCACTCTTTGGAACATCCAAGTAATATAAACCATCTGGTCCCTCATGGCCCAAACCAATCTTCGTCCTCGTGCGCAGATCCTGAAAAACAACACCATCTGGGTCAAATGTAATAGAGCAGCAAAGGCTCTTCACAGTTCTATTGACAGATAACAGATTTATAGGGAACTTAGGAACATATAAAGCATAGCGCAGAGGCAGACATTCAGGAGTGCATATATCACCAAAACCAGTAACCGGTGTTTGAGAGCCGTCAACCAGAGTAACAGGAGGTATAACAGTAGTGTTATGTAAATGAGAAAATAATGTAGGATTGCCAGAAATATGGGATGTCGCACCCGAATCGATCACCCAAGTGTTTTTACCGGACTGAGTCAGAAGAGCAGTGCTACCATCAGTGGAGGCCTCGGTAGAGGAAGCAAGTCGTGCTTGTAGTAGTTTCTCAAACTCCGATCGGATCCAATCGGCAGACGGAGGTGTAGAAGTAGTGGCAGTGTCAGGCTGATCTGTGGTGACTTGATTCGCCCAGGTTGGCTTCCCATGCTTTATCCAGCAACGATCTTCATTGTGATTGGTACGCTTACAGAAGGTACAAAAGCGTTGTTTGGTAGTCTCAGCAGGAGAAGAGCCACATCCTGGTCCATAAGAACTCTCGTGGCCACGTCCCCGACCACGGTCGCGTCCACGCGAGGAGTCACCAGTCCGAACAGCAAGGGTTGTTCCGTCAGAAGAGTCAGGTAGGTTTTGCAAAACGGAAGGAAGGCGTTGAACATGCTTCAGAACGTCTCTCAGGGTAGGAAGGGGATCACTAGAGAGGATCTGATCAACGACTCCTACAAAAGATGAAGGCAGACCAGCGAGGAATTGGACAAGTTGAAGCTCGTTCCTTTGACGCTGGATTTCCGTGATATCTGCAGACAGAGGATGGTAGACCTCGAACTCATCCCAGAGAGCACAGCAGTTGTTGTAGTAATCCTCCACGGAGTCAATAGCAGAGTAGTCCTGTTTGGCCAGTAGCTTGAAGATTTCAAAAACCTTCTTCGGATTCTGTTGGTGAGAGTATATGTGGGAGAGCTAATCCCACATATCCTTGGCAGTCTTGAGGCAAAGGAGAGACTGGCTGATTTTAGGTTCCGCACTATTGACCATCCAGGTCATAACAGCATAATCTTCCTTGGACCAGAGATCGTAGGCCTGTTTGGTCTTGTCATCAGCATCAACAGCAGGGATGGCCGGACCCTTGGTCGACAGATGAGAGAAACGCCCTTGAGCCTTGACGTACAGTTCAAAGGAGGCTGCCCAGAGATGATAGTTGGGGCCATCCAACTTGATGGTAGTGACGCACAGATTGCGAGGAAGGTCAGGAGTCTCCATCCGAGATGATAGAGATAGTCAGAATCAAGGGCGCAGATAGCAGCAGAGGTAGTAGTCACTAGTCAGCAGCAGAAGTCCAACACATGGACTAGAAGTAGCATATAGAAGATCCAAGCATGGATCTCAAAAACCCTCGTAGGGGCAGCAGGAGAAGATAGAAACCTACGTCAACATGGAGGAACAATCACTCCACCATGAGGCACAGGCAAACAGAGCGAAAGACGCCTTTTACGACGTCAACGTGCCAGAAACTGGAAAGTTACCAAAGCTGTCCGGAGGTTTCGGGGAAGAAGATGGGTAGAGGATTGGGTGTACTTGATGGATTAAGCCATGGTAATGGAGTGGGTTAGGGTGTTGAAAGGTGGTGGAAGGTTGGCGGAGGGGTGGGTGGTGGTAGGAGTGGTGGTGGTGATGGTTGTGGGCGACGGCAGGGTGGCTGTGGGCGGCGGCAGGGGGGTGGCCAGGTGTGGCGGCGGCGCAAGGGGGCTGGGGAGAGAGAGGAGGGAGAGGGGCAGCTAGGGTTGAGGGGGGGATGAGAAGCGGCTAGGGTTTAGGGAGGATCGGGACGCTCTGATACCATCTAGAATAGAAAAGTATTGCTTCTTATCGAGTGAATAAAACCAATACAATGCTCTCTCTTTTATAAGACAAGAGAGTAGTACAGCGTTTAGAGATAAGCAATATGGGATAAAGAAACAAGTGACTAAAAGACAAATAACCAAAATACACTAAGTAAAAAAAGCAGTAAAGTGTATATACTAATAATATCAATGTCCACAGGTTGGTTTATTGAAAAATCTAACTGCCAAACCAGGTTTTAGGCATGTTGCATTAACAAAATGCTCATATCAGCATCGATTTGGATAGATATAAGATGTAGTATACCATAAAACTCAGTATTTGTATTTACCATTTTCCTGTAAATGATTGATGAAGAATCTTGTTGTCTCTTGAACACAGCCCACAAGTAACATTTCAGGTCATTACCTGTTTAAAAGTGAAGAGAACATATAAGACAACATCTTTACTGAAAAAAAATAGATAAATATATTAGATGAGGTTCGTAGGGACTGAATTGACAGGCTAGTTTAAATAGACTATTGCCATATATGTCAGCCATCTCTATCGCCCATTTTGGATGCTATTAGAAGTTACATAATGTATCGTTTGTCTTTATCTCATAGTGTTGCAGTTTTTTGTGTTGTTTTTATAATTCTGATAAAATTTCACATTTCTAATACAATCAGAAGGTACATGATATTCTTTTATCTTTGACTTACAGTGTATAATTATTAGGTAAGTAAGCATGCTTTCTATAATACCGCAACTGGTGAACATTCATATGTATTTGTAACCAGAAAAAAGGAACAAGGAGTGGTCTTTACATTATTTGACAAAGAATCAAAATTCGTTTTGATTTCTTGCCGTATCGAGAAATCAATTATTTTCTGTGTTTTCAATTTTTTTTCCAATTCTGATCACAAACATTTTCATGCTGACCTTGCCTCACTATGTGGCATACATAAGACCTTATGTGATTTGATAAAGGCACACTCGTCTATTAAGGCATGTGAAAATGTGCATACTGAAATGCAAACACACAGATATTTAATAAGTTTACTTCTGGTGTTGTTTCAATCTCTTTACCTGATAGTGACAGCTACAGTGACGCTTGTTCAAAAGTGTATAACTGTATACTATATCATAGCATGTATGCTTCAAAAAACACTTACGATGATTCATGGTCGTATTACATTGTATCATTTGCCAGGAAGTGTTAGGAGTAATGATGTGCTTCACTATCTTATTTCTTTGGCTCATATTGTTTCTCTAGGACTATCGATTATTTCTGAGTTTCAAGTCTTATGATGTTGGACTTATGGCAATACATGGATTGGTGCACTCAAAAATTAATCTTGCACCAAAAGCTACCATGAAGATGTTGAGCTTCTTATATATCATGTGCTTCAATTATAAGACCATTATCTGATTGGTGATAATCTTAGCAAATATAATGAGCAAAGATTAGTGTGATATGTACGAAGCTCAACATCTTCCAAAGTAGCATTTGCTGAAAGGTGATGGCTTCATTCAATACAGTCATAAGTCCAATAATAAAACTCACACTTTATAGTAACGATTAATGTTAGAAAAATATTAGCCAAGTAAGCCAGCCCATCAATACCTGTCGTTATCTGAGAAAGAACAAAGCAATACTACAAAGGTTTGAAGTGATCTATTTAATTAGTTGTAACAGAACTTTTCATGGTTGAATCATTTATAAACAATGTTTGTGGTGGCATAAGTTCTAAGATGTGTTTTTTCCACATGCATAAGAAGTATGTCTTTAGTACATCACCAACAATCCTATTTGGTCCTCCCATAGTAGCAAAACACCCACTAGTTGCATATACATGTACATCAAGTATTAACCAGAATTGAAACTAATTAAAGAGTAATAATGACGATTGTCACAAATACAAAATTTGGGATTCATATCATAAGCTAAAAGCAGGATTTATGTGGAATCTTCTCACAATTCTGTGGTAGTTTTGTATAAAGTGCAGTCAACTATTCAGGAACAGCTAAAGATTAATTTGAACATAGCACACATGCACACACAGCAAAAAGAATGGTGTATTAAGGTACGTGATCCAATTATACTCATTTCATACGCAACATATCATAATTCTATTACACAACCCATTAAGGAATGGTAAGTTGTAGAAAGTACACAACTCATCAGATGAATTTCAGTTACATTTCATGATACATCTAAAATGTTACAAAAAAATTTAAAAATATGTTCTTTCAATATGGTTGGGCTTTATAAAGATATGCTTATATTTCCTTTTTACATATGCTCCACTCTACATGTTACTTGTGCAATTCATCCCATATTGCTTAACTGTGTTTATTGTTTTATTCTCTTGTCCTATAAAGTGAAGGCATTGTACTCAGTTTTACTCACTAAATACAACAGCCTTATTTTTTATATGGTATCAGATGGCTACGATCCCCCCACCCCTCCTCCAACCCTAATGTTGCCCTTTCCTTCCTTACCCTAGCCCCCCCCCGACGCCACCCGCCACCACCCTCCCCACCTGCTGCCGGCCCTCCTTCCCCTGCTCCCCACCCTTCCCGCCCGTCGCTCCACCTCCACTCGCTGCCCTTCGCCACCCATCCTCCTACCCCCCGCCCACTTTCCGCCGCCACCACTAGCCCATCAACCTCCCCGCCACCACCCACTGTCCATGTCCATTCTCATCAACAAAACCCCAAGAAGGTGTTCGAGATCTTGAAGAACCTGGCTAAGGAGTATTCGACTGATCGTTTTGTTGAAGACTACTACAACCAGTGCTTTGCACTCTGGAATGAATATGAAGTCTATCATCCTCTATCTGCTGACATCAAGAAAATTCAAAAACGAAATGATCAACAACTTGTCTAATTTCTTGCCGGACTCGCTTCCTCATTCTCTTAAGTTGTTGATCAAATCCTTTCTAGTGATCCTCTACCTACTCTACGAGATGTGCTCAAACATGTTCAACGCCTACGATCGATGGCTTCCGTTCCTGCTGTTGAACATCCTGCTCTAGTTGTGCGCTCTGCTGATACTAGTCGCGGTTGTGGTTGCGGTCGTGGTCATGGACGTGGTGGACATCCACCTCCTACCTCAAGACAGACTTCTTCTACTACACTTGGTCGTGGTCAACCCATTGGCTCACGCTTCTGAAACTTCTATGGACGTGACAATCATAACGAAGACCGGTGTTGGATCAAACAAGGAAAGCCCGCATGGACTAACCAAGTCACCTCTGATGCATCTGAAGATTCTACTCCTGCTGATCACAGCTGAAGATTAGTTGAGCCGGGTGCGACACACTCATTTATCACTAGAGAGGTGATGAATAGTTGTAATTTGCCTATTTGTAGTAGATCTCATAACCTCTTGCTAGAAACCACCTTGGCTGGTTCCGCTGTGTTACGGGAGGTGTGTCCATTGAGAAAAACAAAATGATAAACCGTAGGGTTACACAATGTGTGTACCCCATATATATATATATATTTATCAGTAATATATATATAGATATATATATATATGGTCGTTTATTCATTGCCCGCGCCGGTAGCCTGGAGTTTCGCTACCCGACAGCCAAAAAAGTAACTCTTCTGGCGACAAAAGTAACTCTACTGTCAAAACAGTAACTATGGTGATAAGAAAGTAACTACACGACTAAAAAAGTAACTTTGTACAAAATATACAGCAGATATATATAAGGACGGGTTTTTTTTTTATTTTGGGGGGGGGGGGCAAATGATATTATTTTTGGATGAAATTTTTTGGAGAGCTAGATAAAATACTCCTCTGCAATTGCGAATTCTTTTTTGAAAAAAAGTGGGTGGGTAGCTACCCGCACGGGCAATAAATATGGGCCATATATATATATATATATATATATATATATATATATATATATATATATATATATATATATATATGGGTGTTCATTCATTGCCCGCGCGGGTAGCATGGATTTTCTCT
The DNA here is from genome assembly GCA_963693085.1 of Alisma plantago-aquatica. Lineage (NCBI taxonomy): Eukaryota > Viridiplantae > Streptophyta > Magnoliopsida > Alismatales > Alismataceae > Alisma > Alisma plantago-aquatica. Next base: position 1,150,482,072 of record OY856411.1, on the reverse strand, counting down.
ACCCTGCAGCCAAAAAAGTAACTCTCCTAGCTAAGAAAGTAACTCTGCTGTAAAAAAATTAACTATGGTGTCAAAAAAGTAACTCTGCTGGCCAAAAAAGTAACTCTGTACAAAATATACAACAGATATATAAGGACGGGGTTTTTTATTTTGGAGGGGCAAATGATATTATTTTTGGCTAAAATGTTTTGGAGAGCTAGACAAAATAGTCCTCTACAACAACGAAAATTTTTTTTTGGAAAAAAGTGGTCGGAAGGGTGGGCGGGTAGCTACCCGCGCGGGCAATAAAGATGGGCCCTATATATATATATATATATATATATATATATATATAGAATATATATATATATAGAATATATATATATATATAGAGAGAGAGAGAGAATATATATATATATAGAATATATATATATATAATTTATATATATATAGATAGATAGATAGATATATATAAGTGGAGCAATTACACAGAGGTCCATATAGAAAATGAAAATAACAAACAGAATATATAAAGACATTATCTAACACTCCCCCTCAAGTTGGAGCATAGATATCAATCATGCTCAACTTGTCCACAAGAGCGCTAAAATGTTTCTTTGCCAGCAACTTTGTAAAAATATCAGCAACTTGATCCTCTGAGCGGGTAAATGGAGTGCAGATCCGACCAGACAAGATAGTTTCTCTGATAAAATGGCAGTCAACTTCAATGTGCTTTGTCCGCTCATGATACACAGGATTATTAGCAATGAAGATGGCAACTTTATTGTCACAATGCATAGGAATAGCAGTAGAAGACTCCACACCGAAGTCTTTCAAGAGAGATTGTACTCATAACAGTTCACAAGCAGTGTGGGCCATAACCTTGTACTCAGCCTCAGCCCTGGATCTAGCAACAACATTTTGCTTTTTGCTCCTCTAAGTGACAAGATTTCCTCCAACATAAGTGCAATAGCCTGAAGTAGATTTCCTGTCAATCTTACTTCCAGCATAATTAGAGTCAGAATAACCTTCAAGCGAACAATGTCCATGCTTTCTATACCAGAGGCCTTTTCCAAGAGATTTCTTAAGGTATCTCAGAATATTACAAAGGGCATCCCAGTGACACTGTCTAGGCTTATCAAGATACCTGCCAAGAAGATCAACAATAGTAGAGATATCAACTCTAGTAACAATCAGATAAATCATCATACCAACCAGCCTCCTATATTTTTTATTGTCCGAAAATATAGGAGATGCTTCATCATCCCAATTCACATTGGGATCCAGAGGAGTATCAGTAGGACGCACTACAAGCATCCCAGTCTCCTGTAAAAGATCAAGAACATACTTCCTCTGAGATAAGACAAGAGCACTAGCAGTTCTGGACACCTCAATGCCTAGAAAATATTGCAGCTTTCCCAAGTCTTTAGTAGCAAAATGCTTGCAAAAGCGTGTTTTAGTAGCCTAAATTTCAGTAACATCACTGCCAGACATAATGATATAATCAACATAAACAATCAGAATCACAATACCAGACGATGTCTTTTTAGTAAAGACAGAGTGATCAACAGGTGATCTCAGAAATCCAAAGGTAGTCAGTATCTTGCTCAATTTGTCAAACCATGCCCGAGGACTCGGATTGAGTCCATAAATAGATTTTTTTAGACAGCAAACCTTGTGTGACTCCCCCTGAGCAACAAACCCAAGTGGTTGCTCCATATAGACCACTTCTTGAAGATCACCATACAGAAAAGCATTTTTAACATCCAGCTGAATAAGTGGCCAATCCAAGTTGACAGCAACAAAAAGTACTCGAACAGAATTAAGTCTTGCAACAGGAGAGAAAGTCTCAAAATAATCAATACCGTAGGTTTGAGTGTACCCTTTGGCCACCAAGCGTGCCTTCAGACATTTCACAGTTCCATCAGGTTGATACTTCACAGCATATACCCATCTGCAGCTAACAGGCTTGCAATCAGGAGGTGGATCCACCAACTCCCAAGTTCCTCTATCAGCAAGGGCAGTCATTTCCTCTGTCATGGCATTTGTCCAGGCAGAACTTTGTAAAGCATCATGGATATTCTTAGGAACAGCAATAGCAGATAGAGCAACAATAAAATTACTGACATGAAGACTCAGATGTGTAGTAGAAACACGATTAGCAATATTATGAGAGGTATAAGAACGAGTGTCTTTCCTGAGAGCAATAGACAAATCTATGTCAGAAGTTACCTCAGCAGGAGTAGGACCTTCTAGAGGAGGAGATTGGTGTTGCATGGGGGGGGGGGGGTCTTGAGCAATCTGTGACCGGTTCCTGCGTTGATACACAATAAGAGAGGATAAGCAGTTTCAGCAGGTGAAGTATCACATATGCAATCACTGATGACTGGTAATGGTGTTGTTCTTATATCTGAACTCAAGGTATCCCCTTTAGCGGAATAAAAAGGTGTATCCTCAAAGAAGACTATGTCACTACTCGTGAACCATTTTTTAGTAGTAGGACTATAGCACTGATACCCTTTTTGAGTACGTGAATAACCCAAGAAAATGCATTTTACTGCTCTAGGAGATAATTTGACATAATTCGTTCCAAGTAACCGCACAAAGCAGGTAGATCCAAATATCCTCGGAGGAACAGAAAAAAGAGGCATATTTGGTTGTAAAACATGTATTGGAATCTTGTTATCAATCACAGAAGAAGGCATTCGATTAATTAGAAAACAGGCAGTAAGGATGGCTTATGGCCAGAAATGTCTAGGAACATTAGAGTGTAGCATGATGGTTCAAGTAACCTCAAGTAAATGTCTATTTTTCCTCACTGCAACTCCATTTTGTTGAGGTGTATAGGCACACGATGTTTGATGAATAATACCAACAGAACGACAAAACAGCTCAACTTCTTTCTGAACAAATTCCAAGGCATTATCTGTTCTCCGAATTTTAACAGGCATAGAATACTGGGTTTTAATTTAAGAAAAGAAGAATTTTATTGTAGGCAATACTTGGGACCGATCTTTCAAAAGAAATAACCATGTGGCACGAGAAAAATCATCAATAAACAGAATAGAGTATTTATTTCCAGATAAATTTGGAACATGACAAGGACCCCATACATCCGCATGAACAAGATCAAAAATGTTTTTACTACTAATCTGAGACCGTTTAGGATAGACAGTTCTAGACTGTTTTCCTAACTGACACGACTCGCACTGAAAACTGTGCGTTCCTACACCAAAAATGACATGCTTTATTTTCTCAGATGACGGATGTCCAAGACTGTAGTGCCACTGCAAAGCTGAAACTGAAGATGATCGTGTTGAAGCTAAAGCCAGAGTGCCGATCTTTTTCAACTCATCCAGATAGTAGAGACCATCAGGTCCTTCATGCCCCCCACCAATCTTCATCTTCGTGCGAAGGTCCTGAAAAGTACAAGTACTAGGAACAAATGTGAGACTGTAGTTCAGGCTACGCACAATTTTTCTAACATATAGTAAGTTCAGAGGAAAATGAGGCACATATAGAGCAGATTTCAACAAAAACTAAGCAATAATGTCACCAATCCCAGACACAGGAGATTTTGAGCAATCAGCAAGCATAACAGAAGATTCAGAAACCGATTTAGATAAATTCGAAAAAAGAGACCGATTTCTAGAAATGTGAGAAGAAGCACCCGAATCAATCACCCATCTTGTATTACCAGTACTAGACGAGGGTGCACTTAGAAAGGAAGAATCACAACCAGAGTAGGTTGCAGCATGAGCTCCAGTAGTAGTAGTTGATGATGACCCAGTGCGCTCCAGTAGTAGGCATTTCACCTCAGAACGGATGAAATCAGCAGTAGTAGAGTTGGACGAATCAATAGCTTGAGGTTGGGTAGCAACCTCAGAAGTAGCATTGGCTTTAGAAGCAGCATTGGCTCAGGCAGGTTTACCATACTTATCTCAACACCTTTCTTCAACGTGGTTAGACCGACCACAGAAATTACAGAAGCGCTGACCAGATGGAGGACGAGAAGCATTGGGAGGACCAGAGGACGCACCACGTCCAAACGAACAAATCCCCTCCCAGAGACAAGAGGAGGGCGGTTCTCCAAAAAGCGACCACAGCCTGACATAGCAGCTAGGGAAGTAGTATCGCCAGTATCAGTAGGTAACTCAGATGATGAGGCAAGCGATCGTTGAAGGCGCTGAAAGGCGCTCTGCAATGTAGGCAGTGGATCATTGGCGAGAATCTGATCCACAACTCCAGCATAAGACTCAGGAAGGCCACACAGAAACTAGACTACCTGCAACTCCTGTCTTTGACATTGCATGGTAGCCAAATCAGTCGACAGAGGGTGGTAGGTCTCTAGTTCACCCCAGAGTCCCTTGAAGGCAGAGAAGTAATCGGCAAGGTGAGGTCCCGAGAACTGTAGACGAGTCAGCTGCTTATTTAAGTCGAACACCTTCTTGGGATTTTTGCTGTGAGAGGAAGTGCATGCCAGCTGATCCCACATTTCCTTAGCAGTAGGTAGACGTAGTAAGGTAACACTAATTTTTGCTTCGCTGATGTTGAGAATCCATGTCATCACAGTCGAATCATCTTTGACCCAGTCATCATAGGCCTTGATATCCTTGGAGTCAGCAATAGAAGCAGGAGCAGGAGGTGGATTGTGCGTCAAGTGGGAAAGTTTACCCTAGGATTTAGCATAAATCTCCATGGAACAAACCCAGTGCTGGTAGTTGTGCCCATCCAGTTTGACAGTAGTAACCTGACGGCGATGATCATCATGTGAGGAAGCCATCACACAAGAGGCATAGAACAAACACCAAGGCCAGCAGCAGAAGGCAGGTACAAGTAGTAGATGACCGCCTAGGTCCTCGGTCTAGGCGGCAGCAGGCACAGGAGAAAAAACTAGGTGGACCAGTACATACGGACTACGCCTAGGCGCAACAAGAGACCCGGTAGCTCAAAGGCCGACACGGGCAGGCAGTAGACTGAGCCGGGAGAGGCTCACACAGGTGCCCGGGAGTTTGGGCGGCTCGGAGGCGGCGGCTAGGAGAAAACCTCGATGCGGAGGCTGGACGACGGTGGCGGCTGACCGACTTAGGCAGTGGTCACGCCAGCCAGGCGGAGCGGCGGAGCGGCGGTGGGCCGGGGGAAGGGGGGCCGACGGCGGGGAGAGAGAGAAGGGAAGGGAGGGAGGGGAAGGAGAGAGAGAAGGGTGGCACCCAGGTTGCGCCTGCTCTAGTACCATGAGAAAAGCAAAATGATAAGTCATAGGTTACACAATGTGTGTACCCCATATATATATAAGTGGAGCAAATTACACAGAGGTCCATATAGAAAAGGAAAATAACAAACAGAATATATAAAGACATTATCTAACATCCATCTTGCATTCTTTTGTTCTTGGGATGCAGCATTCAAGTGGATCTTATGCCACTTGGTATGCATGGATTCGATGTGGATCCTAGGGATGGATACCTTGGAGAAGTACAAGGTTATTTTGGACTGTAGTTTTAAGGTTGCGACGTTCTGTGACGGGGATGTCTCTTGGACATTCCAAGAAGATAGGAAAATTCTTCCTACATGTTTGATGTTGGTTGTGATATCAGAGAAGTTGATGAGACAAGGATGTGAGGTTTTCTTAACACATGTTGTGGATACCAAGGTGAGGAGTCCCAGTATCCAGTATGTACATGTGGTGTGTGAGTTTGAGGACGTCTTTCCAGATGAGTTTCCTAGTGTTCCTGTGACGACCCGACAGCCGAATCGCCACCAGTAATTACGCGGAATAACCATTAGCAGCGGATTAACGAAAATCACTAAAATTAAAATCATTTTGCAAAGAGATCCATTGCCAGGAAACTCTTAAAGAAAGAACTAAGGCAATATATATACATCATGGTTCACATTGTACATACATTGTACCATCTTATCTCGAGGATATCATATACCAGTTGCTTTGCCCAAACATATACATAAGCAACATAAAACCTCGAGGCATACAAGACAAAATCTCAGATCGTTTATAAACCATTACATACTAACTCCCAAGGACCTGAGAGTACAGAGACGACACATAGGATTTCTATCTACAAGACACGACAGACAGCACACTCAACCTGAGTTGTTACTGTTATCCCTGTTGTTGTTCTCCTCCCTCTGCAGTACGGTCTCTACCTCCTCGTCCGCGTCCACCTAAAAATGTTGGGACCAACGGGGTGAGACAAAAGTCCCAGTGAGAGATATAACTCTCCGCCAACAATATTATTATCACAAGTAAACAGTATAAAACTGAGCAAATGATCTTTTATATTAATAATTAAGATTAATCACTGTTTAAAAGCAGAACAGAGCAATATCATCTTTTAATGCATTGCAGCTATCTAAGATAGAACAATAAATCATTTATTCACTTTATAAGGAATACGAAGAACATATAACATCTATCTATTTAAGATGTATAAAAGTAATGTAACATCAACCAATGTTTCCGTATTCAATCCTTAAGCAGATACGCTACACGGCTGATTACATATTTATAATCACATTTATGCCCAGAGGAGATGAGGTATACCGCTCATGCTCCAACTGACAATCGCTTAGTCGAAATCGGTATCATACAAGGTCAATGGAAGAGCCGGCTGCTAAGACCTCACCCGTCTCGGTCAGTACGAGACCACTGGCAGTGACATCATGTCAAACTACAACTAGCTTGCCGGGGTATAGCGACATCTTTGCTATAGAGCTACAGCCGCATCATGCACTCTCTTCGGGGAGATCACACATCAATCCCCGGTACATTTTTATCAGGGTGATCACACGGCAACCCTGGTATTCCTCGGGAGATTGCACAGAAATCCTTATCTGGACGTAAGGATGTTCGTCCATCACCCCCACATATTCAAAAATATGCACTCTGAGTTAAACTCGTTTCACTATTCAGCAAATCTTGACACCGAATGGATCTATGGCCTGGGCAACTACATGATAAGGTTCCACTTGATTAACTAGGTGCATTACAGTATCTTTTAGCATCAACCAAGTTACAAGCATGAATTATAATAGATGCTACAAAGAAAGGTGTAATACATTTATCAAGTACTTTCATAATCTTTGGAACACATTGAATGCATAACACTCGGGATCTTAGTCCCTTATCACATTACTAGGAATTCCCATCCCTTAACATTATCATCATCATGATTGCTAGATCTGGGTATTCAAACCCTTCATTACTAAAGATTGTCACCTCTTATCAGGTAACTATTACCTCTAGTACCTCAAACCAGGCATACATTATACTTATTGCACAAGTATTTCACATGGCTCACAAAGCCCATTTAATCTGTATCATATGAAACATCATAGCTCATCCCTGGCTATGCTCATCATCTCATGATACCTGCATGGTTAGTATTTTATGATAAAACAATATTAAGTGCATAACATCACCATGCAATACAAGAGAAATACAATCTTCCCATTATTAGGGTTAGGGTTTCCCTTTCGAGCCGATTAGGGTTTCAAACCAATTAGGGTTTCAAGTTCATATTATCAAGAATCAAAACCCTGATTCATAGCTCCACACATATTAGGAGCATCAATATATGCTCATTAAATGATTATCCCACAAAGTATGAGTCTCTCTCATCCTCACTAGGATATTGATTACATCATACTTTATTAAGTTGGCTCAACCCTTTTATCAAGGTACATTCAGTGTTTTGAAATGCAGCTCATGCGGCCGCATATGCGGCCGCTTATGCGGATCGGTCCCTCATCCGCTGCGCATATAGGTAGGCGGTCCTCATTTTGGGCTTGCACTGAATATGCGGCATGCGGCCCATTTATGCGGCCGATTATGCAGCGCATTTCAAATAGCGGCCCAATTGAAAAAAAAAGAAACAAATGACCCGAGCCACCCGACATCCTGACCCCCCACCCCGACCCCCATCCCGACCCCCACTCACTCTCACATGATTACCCCGACCCGTCTCTCACTCTCGCGTGAGGCTAGGGCTGCGACCTCCTGCAACCTCGCCGGCGTACGAAGACAGGGCGTCTTCTTCTCACGACGGCGGCTACGGCTGGCTTCTTCTCACGACGACAGCATCACGGCGACATCTCCCTACAAGGAGCAGCGGCGGCGCTAGCCCCTACAAGAAGCAGCAGCGCTAGCCCCTACAAGGAGCAGCGGCGCCAACCACGGCGGAAGGAGCAGCGGCGCCAACCACGGCGGAAGGAGCAGCGGCACCAACCACGGCGTAAGGAGCAGCGGCCACCACTCCAGCAAGCGGTGACGGCCACCACACAAGTTCCAAGTATGTCGTCCTTTCTTCATGCTTTCCCACGATACCTCCTCCAGTCATCCAAACCTTCTTCTCCTCTTCTTTATTTACATATTTCTAATCCCTTCCCTTTTCCACTTCTTTTGATTGAAATTCCGCCCCCTCTGTCCTTAAATTTCTCTCCCTTCAATCTTACTCATCCCACCCACACAAGTTGCAACAACTTGTAATCCATTTCTTGTTTCGAAATTCCATTCTCTTCTTCACCTAAATCTCTTCTCTATTTATTATTAATTGTTCTTCATATTAGTTTGACATCTTGTTTTCATTTTTTATGCTCTTCACGTTTGATTTTAATGCTAAGTATTAACTGTTTGTTTTTATGGTAGTGTATTTGCTTACTGTTAGATTTTACTGCTAAGTATTAACTTGTTGTGATTGCTCTTTCTGTATTGTTAAGGCGTGCAATTTCTTCTAGTTTCTTACTGTTAGATCTTGCTTTGTTTATTTTATTTGAGATAGATGGAGAGTTGTGGTTCACCTGCAGGCCTTACAAATACCCAGTCTGAAGAAACACCTCAATCTCGTTACGTTCCAATCAGTTCTACTGATCCGGCATGGAAGTATGGGTTTCAGAAAGACAAATTCAACACTAATTGGGTTATTTGTGGCTTGTGTGAGAAAGAAATCAAAGGGGGAGTGAATCAATTGAAGCAACACCTAGCACAAGTCAAGGGAAATGTGGCCCCATGCCGTCTTGTTGATAATGATATAAAACAGGAGATCAGGCAGAATTTAGAAGAGATAAGAAAGAAAAAGGCTGAAAAGGAAAAAGGGGTGTCATCCATTCGTGATGAAGTCAATGTCAACATGGGCAAAGAACCTGTTATTGAAGAAGAACTTGACGACTCCTCCACACTTGACCGCTCCTCTTCTCATGCTTCAGACTTGTTGATGCGCCAGGTGGGAATAAAGGAGGCAATGGACAAAAAGCAAAGAGAAAGAGTGAACCAATATGTTGCTAGATGGGTCTATCGCTCTGGCATAGCCTTCAATGCAATATGCAACAATGACTTCCTTGCTATGTGCCAAGCTGTTGGGCAATATGGCAAGAATTATAAGCCCCCCACATATCATGAGGTGAGTGAGACTTTGTTGAAGATAGAGGTTGATCAAACTACGATAGATCTCCAACCACATAGAGACATGTGGAAGAGATATGGGTGCACTATCATGACAGATGCCTGGAGTGACAGAAGAAGAAGGAGCTTGATGAATGTTTTGTTGAATTGTGAGTTAGGCTCATGTTTTCTCAAAGCTATAGATGCCTCAGCTGATTCGCACACAGGAGAGTATGTTATGAATTTTCTTGATGGGTGCATTCAAGAGGTTGGAGCAGAGAATGTCCTCCAAATTGTTACTGACAATGCCTCTGAAAATGTATTGGCTGGGAGATTATTAGGGGCCAAATACCCTCACATTATTTGGTCTTCTTGTGCTGCTCATGTGATTGATCTTATTCTTGAGGAGTTTGGGAAAGAGCAGAGAATCAAGACTGCTATCCAGAAGGGAAGGCAACTAGTCACATTCATCTATTCCCACACCAAGACATTGAGCTTAATGCGCAAATTTACTAATAAGGGGGAGATTTTGAGACCTGGTGTGACCAGGTTTGCTACTGCTTACCTCACACTTTCTAGCCTTCTTAATAAGAAGGATAAGTTGAGGTTGAGGTTTTCTTCTGATGAATGGAGCCAAAGCAGGTGGTCAAAGACAAAAGCAGGTGACACAGCTCAAGCCACAGTGTTAGCTCCAACTTTTTGGAACCAAGTTTCTTTAGCTGTGAAAGTTTGCTCTCCTTTGGTCCATCTATTGAGGATTGTTGATGGTGACAAAAAGCCTTCTCTGGGCTTTGTGTATGGTGGACTAGAAGCTGCCAAAAAAGATATCATGGCAATCTTCAGAGGGGTTGAAGTCCTTTATAGGCCATTCATCAATGCCATTAACTTGAAATCGAAAGAGAGATTGAATAGCTCTCTTCATGTGGCTGCCTACTACCTCAATCCTTATTATTTATACAAGGATCAAGCTGAAATTGAAAGGAATCCTCTATTGATGACTGGGTTGATCAAATGCATTGAGGTTTTCTTTCCTGACATTGAGATTCAAGACCTAATTACAAGGAAAGAGTTGGTTGCCTACATAATGAAAACTGGCTCATTTGGTACAGCATTGGCATTGAGGCAATGTGTGGTCAATAATGATGAATATAGACCAGGTATTATAGAAATGAAACTCTTATTTTTTTAACACAAATTACTTTTCACATGGTTAAGTACTAAATGTAATTAATTGCTTGCAGCCAATTGGTGGCGTGTACATGGAGGAGATGCACCACACTTGCAGGAAATGGCAATGAAAATACTTAATTTGACATCTTCCGCATCTGGCTCTGAGAGGAATTGGAGTACTTTTGAGGGGGTAAAATATGACACAATTTGTTTGATTAATGTACATGTAGGATTTCTATTAAAACATATCTATCTTGAAATGGCAGATTCACACCAAGAAGAGAAACAAGCTTGAGGTGAAGAAGCTAAACGACTTGGTATATGTTAGGTTCAATGCCAGGTTGCAAGCACAACGGGCAAGGAAGAATAAGGATCCCCTTATCACAGTTGATAGCCAACATGCTATGGAGTTTATAGCGGGTGATAGTAGCGCTGCAGATGATGGGGTCTTTCCTGGAGATGATCTCAGGTGGGGCAATGTAACAGAGGCAGCAGGAGTGGATGATATATTGCAGCCTCGAGTTACTCGTGTACAATCACGTGTCGTAGGGACTGGTCCTTCTACATCATTGCATGCAATCAATGAAGATGAGCTTCCGGATGTTGGGTCTAGTGATGATGGGGAGCCTACTTTTCTCCCAGATGATGAAGACTATTATGATTAGACTCATTTCATATCATAAGGATGTAGTGATGTATTTTGATACTATTAGCTATTTAGATGCTACTCTTGCTATGATTTAGGCACGTAATATTTTGTGTCCACTGTCACTATTATCATTTTGTTTTTTTCCACTTAGTGACGGGAAAACTGTGTGTTTCTTCTTCCATGATATGATGATTTGTTGGTATATCTTGGGTATTTGTTTGTGCAACTAGAATCTATAAAATTTATAAATATAATTATATTTTCTAATCAAAATATATGTATAAATTTCGAATTTATAAAAAAAATCCAAAAACGCATATGCCCCTCTTATGCTCCCGCATTCCGTATATACTCTATGTGGTACTCTGACCGAACGCATACCGCATACCGCATCTCAAAACACTGGGTACATTGACCTACACTTATCAAAATGCATTAAACTCTTTACATCTTAATGTATCATTTGACATAACACACTTCATGTGTTAATCAAGTATATCAGATTGGAGGTGCTTACCTCCATATCGGGTTAGAGGTGTATGCTTGCTTACCATATCGGGGAAGAGGTGTATGTTTGCTTACCATATCGGGCAAGAGGTGTATGCTTGCTTACCATATCGGGCAAGAGGTGTGTGCTTCCACCATATCGAGCAAGAGGTGTGTGCTTCCACCATATCGGACAAGAGGTGTGCATGTGCTTCACACCATATCAGGCAAGAGGTGTGTGTGCGCTTCACAGCATATCGGGCAAGAGGTGTGTGTGTGCTTCACACCATATCGGCCAAGAGGTGTGTGCGCGCTTCACACCATATCGGGCAAGAGGTGTGTGTGTGTGCTTCACACTATATCGGGCAAGAAGTGTGTGTGCTTCACACCATATCAGACAAGAGGTGTGTGTGCGCTTCACACCATATCGGGCAAGAGGTGTGTGTGTGCTTCACACCATATCGGGCAAGAGGTGTGTGTGTGCTTCACACTATATCGGGCAAGAGGTGTGTGTGCGCTTCACACCATATCGGGTTTCATCATCATATCGGGTTGGAGGTGCTTCAACCCGATATCGGTTTGTGCCATGATGATGTCATCAACATCAAGCTTTAGACTTTCGTTCCTTACTGTCTTAGTTCATGGACAATAGTCCTATGAAACTATTAGAACTCATGGATTCAACAATTATTCAAGAAAACTTGAAATTGAAAGTAGATCATCAAGTATAGCAAGATTGAAGGTGAATAATAACATGATTAGGTTCAAGTTATATAACCCGCCTCAAGAACAACTTCAAAGCTCCAAGCTCCAAAGCTTCACATTCCCAAGGTTGAAGATGAACTTATCAAAGATCCAAGGCTTATTCACAACTCCTCTATATGAAAAGAATCCATAGATAATAACTTGGTAAAGAAGAAAAGAAAGGAAGAATCACAACCCGAGATTCATGCTTCAACCAAGGTTGAAGATGACCATGGCTTCACCTTAAGCTTAAGGCTCGAGCTCCTCCTTGCTCCTCAACTACTATGCACAATATCTAAGACAAAGAGGGTTGTAGGATTCAAAAAGTTTCATTAGTAGGTGAAAGGAGTGGTATATATAATTGAGGTTCATGAGAGAGTGTATAAGAGGTGTCATCACCTTATACTACTAGGTGCCACATGTCCATGCATGGGTGACACGTGTCCATGCATGCACACATATTTATCTTAACATGCAAAACTCTTGAGGATAATCTAGGGATAAGATTTCAACCATTAGTTATCTTGTTGAGCAAGATATTTCAACTCAACATCACTTTATTCATAAACCGATACATTTTTTCCAAGTTGTAAACCGATATCCATCACCTTCTTGAGGTGCTTAATCATCATGGAAAAGGACAAGAGTTGACAAAACAATATGGGACCTCCTCTATGGCTCCTTGGCCGATAGGCACTCCCATATAAGCTCTACAACTCGATACAACTCAATTAGAGTTTCAACTATGCAACTCTTCTTAGTCTTTTCATCACCAAGAATACCATCACTCAAAAATGATTCAAACATGGTGCCTCTTTCTTTCTCTCTCCTCTAGATGATGCTAAGAGAGAGTAGGGACACTCTAGAGGTGGTAATTTGCATATCAACCCTACATTTTGGGTAAATTGTAAACTGCACCAAAACTGGTACACAAGGCACAAGCATTATTCAAACAAGCTCTAACTTGGAACCTAGGCTTTCCACAAGCCACCCCTTAGCATCATTCTCTCTCTTATGATGCTAAAGCACTTGAATAATGTTCACAATGTGACATATTAAAATATAACCCCTCATCTTGGATAAATTATAAATTACACCCAAACTATCATATAATGCACAAACAGTTTGCAAATAAGCTCAAACTTGAAAATTAAACTTTCCTTGAGTCTTAATTACTTTTCAAAAGATTAAAACAAGTTTATAAATAACTTACTTAAGCAAAACTTCCAGGTTTATGGCATAACCCAGGTCAGGGATGTTACAGTTCCACCCTCTAGAGAGATTGATTTTGAGATCAATCTAGTTCCTAGAACGCAACCCATAGCTCAGACACCCTATAGGATGTCCCCAGCTGAGAAGAAGGGGTTGAAGAAATAGTTGTAGGAGTTGTTGGAGAAGGGTTTCATTCAACCGAACAATTCCCCTTGGGGTGATCTAGTGTTGTTCGTGAAGAAGGATGGTTTTCTAAGGCTTTGCATAGATTACCGACAGTTGAACAAGGTCATAGTGAAGAACAAGTACCTGTTACCAAGGATTGATGATTTGTTTGATCAGTTATAAGGTTCTACATTATTTTTCAAGATTGACCTGAGGTCGGGATATCACCAGTTGAGAATTAAGGCAGATGACATACCTAAGACTGCTTTTACAACTAGGTATGGTCATTATGAGTTCATGGTTATCTCGTTTGGGCTAACCAATGCGTCGGCAACTTTTATGAACTTGATGAACCGAGACCATATCTTGATCAGTTTGTAGTAGTGTTCATAGATGATATCTTAATATACTCTAAAGACAGTCAGCAGCACGAGCAACATATTCATCAAGCGCTGGAGTTGTTGAGGCAACATCAGTTATATGCTAAGTTCAGTAAGTGTGAGTTTTAGCTAACTAAGGTGTCTTAACTGGTCATGTCATATCTGCAAAAGGTATTTGTGTAGATATGTGACAAAGTGAATTTTAGCATAAGTATGAATTATTACTCTTTTACCCTCGTTATGTTCAACTATGGCCCCAATTTATTTTTCTTGGCTACATAATTAATGTTGAGACTCAAATTCAAAATATGATGATCAATGTGAATTTTATACACAATATGACACCACAAATTATGTTAAATCATCTCTATAATTTGTCCATCAAACTTCATCATCTGACCCTCAAACTTTTTCTAACAATTCTTCACATTTTTGTGAAGCTATGGTCAAAATTTTACTCCAATTGGACATTCCTACTAATTTCTACGAATTTTTGAATTTATGTGTTAAAAACCCTCTTTATCTTCCTTTTCTTGTTTACTTGACTCCGCCCAATAGCTGCTTGGCCTGACCCGGCCGTGGAGCCCTTGAACAGGGGAAAATCCCCTTCATTTCACACTGAACTGGATCAACCTCAGCAATCCAGGGTTCGCTTGGGGGACGAACCCTAGCCCTTGGATCTGAGCCACGCAGATCTCGGCCAGATCGGAGGGTCAATAACCTGTCTCCTACCTCCCGCAATCAGCAGGGAAGATAGCTATGAGACCGAGCGGGCAATTTATCTCAAAACAACCATAGTTTGAATATCAAAACAAATGAAAAGTTGTGTCTCACAAATTCAAACACGTCGAGCCCTTAATCTAATTCATAACGACCTGTTTTGAGAGTGAATGAGAGCTCTCCTTCTTGGTTTCCTCCATGGGTCTTGTACCCACAGGTTAACCCTAAATCAAGCCTTGAAACTCTATATAAAATTGCATTCTCGCCTTCAGTTTTCTCCCACGAAACCGAACGACACCCTTCTCTCCCTCGGCCTATTCTCCTAATCCCTCTTTTTTCCGATCGTTGCGCCGCCACGGGGCAACCCTGCTCGCGTGCGGGTTCTTTT
Source organism: Alisma plantago-aquatica (assembly GCA_963693085.1). Classification (NCBI taxonomy): domain Eukaryota; kingdom Viridiplantae; phylum Streptophyta; class Magnoliopsida; order Alismatales; family Alismataceae; genus Alisma; species Alisma plantago-aquatica. The sequence continues at coordinate 1,150,466,782 of OY856411.1, read as the reverse complement.
GGTTGGGACGACGACCCACAACCATTAGATCATGGTCAACAGTTGACTGAGACCCAGGATCGACGGTCCTCATGCTCCCAATCTCTCCTCCTCTCCCTCGCATGTGCTTGGGAGGTTGCGCCTTCTTAGCCGCAAGATCTCGGCCGTAGTCAAAGGTTGACTGCCTGATCAACGGCGCACGTTTTTCCCCGCTTTTTCTTTTCCTGGTAAATATTTCCCCCTCTCTACTCGAAAATCCAGTAAATGACCAAAACTTGCAAAAATCGTATCTCTTGATTCCTAACTCCAAATATTATGAATAAATAGTCAATTTTGATTAGAAAAATCTAATGAATCGTTTAAAAATGCTTGTGAAGAATAATTCTACATGCATCTCTCTAATATCCTTGAAACATGATCTTTGATTATCCAAAATTATCTAATGACTATACTTTGTGATTAATCTTTGAAAATCCTAGTATTTGACTCTGATGATTATTTGGAGACACTAAAGTCATGACTGGATTAATGAATGGTCTAGATCTAATCTTTTTGACTTGATCAAATCTTGAATATGATTTCATACCATAAAGTAATGACTAATCTTGATTCTAACCCTAGAATTGTCATATGGTGAATATAAGTGTAGTAAATACCTGATCTAGACCCTTAAACTTCTTCCTTGATGATGATCTAGAATCTCTATAATGACTTGAATAATGATCATAAAATTAGGGTTAACACATATGTTCCTAAAAGTACCTAGGTAGGTCATTCACACTCAAAAATATACTTGGCACTTGAATAAAGTTGGACATCTTAAAATATTGTTGATTATAAGTGGATGACCTAACCCTATGGTTGAAAGAGGAAAATGTAACCCTAATCTTGAACATTGGTACATGATCTTTGTATGACATGATCTTGACCCTGGATCCACATCTTGATTGATCTAGGATCTACTCGATACTCTAGTCTTTTTGTTCTTGGAATCTATACTGTAAATCGTCGGTGAAAGGTACGCTTTTATATTAAATCCTCCTTGAACAAACTAGTAGTATTGAATGATAACCTTGTATGTACCTCTTGAAAATCTTGGCTATGTATTTGTTTGAGCTATTGTTCCCTACTGATTAGTCTTCCGTTTTTCTATATTATAATTTGCAACAAACTCGAAAACATAAATGATAATGCCCATTATGACTGCCAGTTATACTTGTTGATATAGAGTACAAGCGACCTCCTCATTCGGAGAGTGGAACTTGTACATGTCGGATAAATCTCGAACTCGTACCTGTCAATTGACCTCCTACCTCATATGGAGAGGAGCCTGGTGACCTCCCCCATCTCGTTGGGGCGATGGAGCCACATAAAATATAAGCATGCTTCTCGATATCAGCATAATGGGAACTTGTAATAAAATCCAATTGTTTGAAATAAACATCTTGTCAGATAAATGTTGTTTTGGAACATCGCTTGTTATACATTATGAACATAAGTATTGCCAAGTACTATATTTTGTTATAAATGTTTTCAATTGTTCAATATTTGTTCTTTTGAAAGCGTACCAATGCATTTGCATTGATTGTGTCTCGATTTACCTGATTTTAGGAAAACCAGATGGATCATTGACTAGATCGCTTACGCACTTGATAAACTCTGATGACAAGGATAAATCTGCAAAATCTCCTAGTTGGGTTAGTTTGTTCTTTAAATATCTTATTTTATGAGTTATTATTTCTTATTGTATATGTCAATGTGTGAGATCCTTTTGGGCAACTCAGAGACGGTTGTTTCAATCCCTCTACCAATGTCTAGGCAGTGGGATTGGGATTGGGGTAAGAACGGTTCCGTGACAGTTGGTATCAGAGCATACACACTCCCATATACTTTAAGTAAATAATTTCTCGAGTTCCTTGAACCCAGGAAACCCTAAAGTCCATAATGGTGAAAATTGAGGTGTCTAGGCTCGGGGTTCTGGCATAATTCCTCCTATCCATCTTCACGGTAGCTGAGGCTCCCCGCTGTACCTGGCCTTAATTGATCCAGAACTGGACCTAAAGGTTCTCCGTTGAAAACATAAAGAAGTCTTCTAGCATATCATCTCTTCTTTAAGGACTACCCTAAGCCAACCAAGTATATGATGATTAGGTAGTCTTCTCATCTCCTCATGTGGTCTTTCTCTCATGACTATTTACCACATGATTTCTTGATTATGGGTAGCTTATATGTGGGAAAAATTAAAATTAGTTTGAAATCATAAAATTTGATTAAGATGATGATGTCATGATCTGGCCTTAATTTGAAAACTCGATTTTGATCAATGAATCTTGAAATAAAATACTCATGTATGACCCCTAATATCATCTAAACTCGATTTCACCAATATTAGGCTACATGCTCCCTATGTTGAGGTAAATGATAAAAATTCTGATATGGTGAAATAAGGAGGACTTATACTTTATACCTCATTGTTGATGAGGTCTCTATTAGATTAATGTCCATGTTGCCCTATTATCGATTAAACCTCAAACATAGTTAAGCAAATTTTTCCCCTATTTGATACACATCATGACTATGCCATCAAGTGATTAAACCTAGGACTCACAAAATCATGTTATAAGACTATGATGCAAAAAGCAGTTTCCCTATTGACTATTGATGCCTTTTGTAATCTTGATTTTGATATGATGATTATGGACCTAGATCTTGCACTATTCTGCTCTGATTCTTCGAATGCCCAATTCAAATCCTCGATTTCCAAATTATATCACTACCTTGATCATGAAAGGAAAGGAATGTAAATATTACCTTGACTTTGTAAAATCTTGACATTATTGCCCTATTATAATCTCAAATTTTGATCTTATGACCTTGTAGATTATGATTTAATCATTGATATTCCCCCTATTTGAATAAGCTCAATGGATAAAGACTAATGTAGGTAATGTGCTAGATTAGGGTGGTAGTTGACTCATGACTACCCTAACCTAGGTCACATCCCTATTATGACTACCTCTAAATTTTCACCTTGTTGATTATTTAGAGTTTGGAAAGGTATCCCCTTTCACCCGATTTGGATTGATTGGCCTAAGGTTAGTAGGCTAAATCCAGGGTAATATTAATACTCAAATCTTGAATCTTGATTTAATGACGATCTTGAAATACGATGATGTTGACTATAGCTTGTGGTTGACTTCCTAGATAGACCTAGGTCTAGATCATTCATCAACCTTGAATACCATGATAATGAATTATTGATATGTTGCTCGAATATTGTTGCCCGGAACTGAATATAGATGAGTGATCTACCCTAAGGTCTAAATAGGAATCTAAACTTGATAGAGTTGCTCCATTGGATGCACCATCAGATTGTTTCTATTTAGGGTTGAGAACTTACGGTTTCTCACCTAAATGTGGAAATTTATGGTTTTCTAAGTATGTTGTAGGATTTGATGGTATCACCTAGTAGGTGAAGGATCTGATGGTCCTTCCTTGTAGAAAAGGATCTGATGGCTTTCCCTTGAGGTCTCTAATTCGATGGATATCCTACTTGAAGTATACAAACCGATGGTAGGTCAAGGTTTGCATATATGGCTAAGTAAACCCTAGAATCCAATGGGTTTTATGATGATACATATGCACAATCCGATGGGATCTCTGATAGTACATCTTGATGATTTCACTAAGCCATGAATCAATGGATAACCTTGTTAAAGATCCGATGGAAGTTCTGATATGCATGGATGAGATGGTTTTTGAGTTTTGAAACATGGCAAGTTAGTTTTTCCACCTTTTGACCATAGTCACAATATACTCCAAGTCGTGTTTGAAATATGAACTTTTCCCTAGACGTATGAAACGGCCGAATAAATCTCGACTCCTAAATACTACATTTTAATCCCGTACTAATCACGAATTATTCACGTATAATTTTTTTCCAGTTTTATATGTTCTTTTGTCATATTATACTAATTAAGATTTTATCTTAGTTTGAAAACATATATATGTGTCTCTGTGTATGTAAACACACATATGTGTGTATGTATGTAATATATGTATATGTATATTTATTTAATAGTTATAGATATGCAATATATATGTACATATATATGTGCAATATATATAGAGAGAGAGATATGTTGTGTTTTGTTGAGTGTCATGTGCATAGCATGTGCATCACTTATGCTTCCACTTCAGTAGTTTAGTCCCATATTGCTTATCTCTGATTTTGTCTCTCTTCCCTTCTGTTATATAAGAGACTGCATTGTCCACTGGTTTATTCACTCAATAACCAATTCCCAGTTTCTCTATATGGTATCAAAAGAAGGTCTGGTTCCCCAAGTTTCTCTTTCCCACCCTATTATGTCTTCATGATGCTAAGGCAATGTAGGACCAGCTTTCACATGTCTACTCCCATCAGCAAAATCCTAAACGTGTTTTTGAAATTTTCAAAAACCTGGCCAAGAAGGAATTTTCTTCTGATGCTTCCATCGAGGACTTCTACAACCAGTGCTTTGCTCTTTGGAATGAGTATGAAATTTACCATCTGTTGACAGCTGATATCAAAGAAGCCCAGAAGCAGCGCAATGAACTACAACTGGTCAATTCTAGCTGCCCTCCCTGCTTCCTTCTCTGGCGTGGTCGATCAAATTTTGTCTAGTGACCCTCTGCCTACTCTTCGAGATGTCCTTAAGCGAGTTCAAAGGCTACCATCTGTGACCTCCACTCCTGTTATTGAGCATCCTGCTCTAGTTGCTCCCACTGTCGATTCGGGACGTGGTCATGGTCGATGACGCGGTCGTGGCGGACATATGCCTCCCACTGGCTCACGAGGCTCCTCTACTGCCCCCGGACGAGGTCAAGCTATTGGTCCTCTCTACTGCAACTGGTGTGGTCGTGATAATCACACTGAAGATAGGTGTTGGATCAAGCACAGCAAGTTAGCCTGAGCTAACCAGGCCTCTACAGAAACTGCTACTGATGTTGCATCCGACCAACCGGCTGCTCCTCCGACTACTGAATGGCTTCGCTCTGAATTCGAGAAGTTTTTCCAGGAGCATATGACTCAACTACCTTCGACATCTACTGTTGGTTCTTCTGCCATGCTTGCTTCTCCTTCTGCTCGTAACAATAAATGGTGCATTGATTCTGGTGTGTCTGTCCATATGGCTGGCGACATCCAATTATTTTCTGCTCTGTCTAAAACCTCTAATATTCCATTTGTCACTGTTGCAAATGTCTCTAAGACTCCTGTTCATGGCATTGGCACTGTTCCTCTAACTCGCAAGCTGAATCTCCAATCTGTTTTAAACATACCACAATTTCCTGTTAATTTATTATCTGTCAGTAAAACTATAAAACAGCTTCGGTGCTCCATTAAATTTGATCCCTCTGGTTGTGTTTTGAAGGATCTCCGCACGAAGACGAGGATTGGTTTAGGCCATGAAGGACCAGATGGACTATACTATTTGGATGGACCGCTCTATCTACATCAGTCACAGGACTTCAGTGGCACTTCCGGCTGGGTCATCGGTCTGCTGCAAAGTTGAAGCATTTATTTCCTGCATTATCTGAAAACAATTTTTCGTGTGCATCTTGTGTTTTGGGAAAACAAACGCGGTCTATTTTTCCCGCTTAAAAGGAACTTGGTTCTAAAGCAATTTTTGATATTGTTCATGTGGACATCTGGGGTCCATGTTTTGTTCCGAGTCAATTTGGTGTTAAATATTTTCTGACGTTTCTTGATGACTATTCTCGTACTACTTGGTTGTTTTTACTCTAAGATCGTGGCACTTTTTTGGACAATATCCGTATTTTCTTTTTTGAAATACAGACCCAATTCAATAAATCCATTAAAATTTTCTGTACCGATAATGCTGTGGAATTTATGCAGAAGTCTGTCACATCCTTTTGTTCTGACCGTGGCACTATCCATCAAACCACTTGCTCTTATACTCCACAGCAGAACGGTGTTGTTGAACGGAAAAATTGCCACTTATTAGAGGTTTCTCGCACTCCTTATTCATTATAAACTTCCTCACCATTTTTGGCCTGAGGCAGTTTCTACGGCATGCTATCTTATAAACCGTATGCCATCTTCTGTTTTATAAAATTGTATACCTTACTCCATTTTGTTCCCTGATGCACCTCTGTTCTCTGTTCCTCCTCGCATTTTTGGGTGTACTTGCTTTGTTAAAAATTTACGCCGAGGAATGACGAAACTTGATCCTCGATCCACTAAATGCATTTTTTTGAGTTATTCTAGAACCTAAAAAGGTTACCGCTGCTTTGATCTTGTACTAAAACAATGGTTTGTCAGTGCGGATGTGATCTTTTTTTAGCATGTCCTGTTTTTCTGATGATGGAGCAACACTATCCAGTGATATGTTGGCACCCACGCCTCTACCAGATATTGTTGAAGACTTGCCTTCTTCTAACCAGCCTGAAGATCGTCTGTTGCAAGTGTACAAACGCCGGCTGAAGAAGCACTCCTTCCATGGCCCCTCCCCAACCAATTCCTCCATCTGTGGATGATCAAATAAACACTGAGGTAACTTCTGACTTGCACCTTCCTATCAGTCTGCGCAAAGGTGTTCGCTCCTGTACTAAACATCCTATCACCATTCCAAAGATAGCTGCAGAGGCTCTAGTTATTCCTGCATGGAAACAGGCAATGGATCAAAAAATGCAGGCGCTCTGTGATTGTAAGACATGGGAACTTGTGGATCGCCCTTCTTCATGCCCTACTGTTGGCTGCCGCTGGGTCTTTACCATTAAGTATCAACCTGATGGGACTATTGAACGCCTGAAAGCTCACCTTGTTGAAAAAGGCTACACGTAGACATATGGTGTTGACTATTTTGAGACCTCTCATGTTGCACGATTAAATTCTGTTAGAATTCTGTTTTATGTTGTTGTTAATAAAGACTGGTCTCTCTTTCAGTTAGATGTTATAAATGCATTTCTTTATGGAGATCTACAGGAGTAAGTATACGTGGAGCAACCACCCAATTTTGTTGCTCAGGGGAGTCTGCCATTAAAGTCTGTAAACTAAAAAAAGGCCATCTACGGTCTCAAACAGAGCCCACGTGCTTGGTTCGACAAGCTCAGTCAGATCTTAGTCACTTTTGGCTTTCAACGCTCTCACTCTGATCATTCAGTCTTTATCCGCAAAACAATGGCTGAACTTGTCATTCTTATTGTTTATGTTGACGATATTATTTTATCAGGAAGTGATACCGTGGGTCTACAGGCAACTAAAACCTACCTAGAAAAACATTGTGCCACTAAAGATCTCGGAAAGTTGAGGTATTTCTTAGGCATTGAGGTTTCCAGATCAAATGCAGGGTTGTGTCTCTCTCAAAGAAAATATGTACTTGATCTCTTGCAGGAAACTGGTATGCTGGGTTGCAAACCAGCCAACACTCCCCTTGACCCAAATATGGATTGGGACGATGAAAATTCTCCTCCCTATGTTGATCATCACCAGTTCAGAAGACTGGTAGGAAAGCTTATCTATCTGACGGTCACAAGAGCTGACCTCACTACTGCTGTCGGATTCATCAGTCGGTATCTTGATAAACCCCGAAAGTGTCATTGGGATGCTATATGTCACATTATGTGGTATCTTAAAAGCTCTCCAGGAAAAGGCTTGTTGTATAAGAAGCATGGTCACTGCAATCTATCTTCTTTCTCAGACTCTGACTATGCAGGAAGTCGTTTTGATCGTATGTCAACATCAGGATATTGTACATTTGTTGGCGGAAATCTTGTTACCTAGCGAAGCAAAAAGCAGACTATTGTCGCCAGATCCAGTGCAGAGGCAGAATACTGAGCTACGGCTCATACTGCATGTGAACTTCTCTGGATCCAGAGTCTCCTCCAGGAGTTTGATATATCCTATTCCAGCCCTATACCGATGTTTTGTGACAAGAAGGCCTCCATTTTTATTGTAACTCCACTTTTCATGAGCGGACGAAACATATTGGGGTCAACTGTCACTTTGTTTGAGAGACAGTCCTTTCTGGCCGGATTTACACTCCATATCTCAGCACTGAAAAGCAAGTTGCGGACATCTTCACCAAGATACTTCCTAAAGCTCGTTTTCAGACTCTAGTTGACAAGCTAGGCATGTTCGACATTTACGCTCCAGCTTGAGGGGGAGTATAAAGATATGTTGTGTTATGTTGTGTTTTGTTGAGTGTCATGTGCATAGCATGTGCCTCACTTATGCTTTCACTTCAGTAGTTTAGTCTCACATTGCTCATCTCTGATTTAGTCTCTATTCCCTTCTGTTATATAAGAGACTGTATTATTGTACACTGGTTTATTCATTCAATAAGCAATTCCCAGTTTCTCTATAATATACACATAAGATGTATGCAATATACCTTCAGAATTTTTTTCTCAACTTTTTCCCGAATCATTGACCGTATTTTTAGCGTGCATTGGCCGCTTTTCACCTGCATTTCCCGAATAATTTCCGAGTTTCAAATTTTTCAATTCAACCGAACGTATCCTGAATACCAAATTTGTGACTATACTTTTGACCCCCTTTCTCTCTCTTCTTGAATATATGTACCCTTCACCTCTCTCCCGAACGAACCATTTGCACCCCAATCTTACTCTTGTTACTAGAGAGACTCTAGACCATCGTTTTGTGAAGGAGAAGCTCTTGGAGGCCGAAGCTTACGAGGATCTTCGTTGCATGTTGTTTTGGGGCTTGGATCAAGCTTCTCTAGGGTTGCTTGGAGCTTCCTAACCTAGTTTCTTACCTTCTTCAAGTAAGATTTTCTCCTCTAATCTAGTTTCCTTACTTTTTTCTTCTCTCTTCATCCATGCGTGGAACTCTAGAGTTCTTGGTGGAAACTCATGCATGTGGTTGAGGAAATCATTTTCTTCTCTCTTTTGTCCTAGATCTACCCCTTTTCTTGAAGAAGGAGCTGTTTTGGAGATTTGGGAGTGCAAGCTAGTGTTTCATCTTCTCTTCTTGAGCCACCCTGTTTTTTGGACGTCCATCTTCATCCTTGAGACGAGTTATATAACCTTCACACCGTTTCTTGCTTTCTTTTAACTTGCTCTATATAGATCATACCCTAGAACTTGGTGTTATGGAGATAGATAATCTTATGTGCGATACTTTACATACATGCATGATATTTGTGTATTGTTAAGCTATCCTTAGAGCATATGAATGTTCCTTCTGATATGAGCATGGATTATCTTGGTTTTGATGGTATGAAACAGGGTTTTCTTAGTGTAAGAAATGATTTTCACTTAGTGTAGAAATCGTTAGTTATACTTGGTGCTGAAATTGATAGTGATACTTAGTTTATAAATCAATGGCTTTGCTTTACCCTTGAATCAATGTTTTGTTAAGTGTAGGAAACGATGGTATTGCCTAGTGATGAGAATACATGACTACTTGATCTCTAAACCGATGGCTCTTACTTAGTGTTTGGTTGATGATTTCACTTGGTGAATGAAACGATGGTTTCACTAAGCATAGAAATTGATGGGTTATTTGGTCAATAAAATGATGTTTTACCTAACATATGATCTGATGGTTTTGTTGCCCACTAAAGATCTGATAGTCTTGCTTTTGGCTAAGTACCATAATGATCCGATGACTTTGTTTTTGGTTAAGTCCATCAACGATCTAATGGTTATTATTTTGGTCAAGTGCTTTAGTAACCCGATGGTTTGGTTTGACTAAGTACATCCATAATCCGATGGGGATTCTAGGTATAAGAATTTAAGTTTTTTACCAAGTCTAAGAATGAACTGGTGGTCTTGCTATTTGTATTAAAGAATCGATGGTTTACCTATATGTGCTAATGAAACGATGGCTTGTCTAAGTATTTGCCTAAGTGTGTTAATGAACCGATGGATTATCTATGTGTGTTGATTTGTGATACCAATCCAATCCACCTTGTCGAATCGTTCTTATAATGGTTAAGTGGTGATGGTTTAATATATCCATCTTCCTCTAATGTTGAAACGATGAAGGGATACTCTCATAATGCTAATAGTAACCCTATTACGTTATTCTTTAGAATATCATAACTCTTATGATTGATGTTAAGAGATTGAGTAGTTACATTCTAATTGTGAAAAGTTGTGCTACAAGTGCTTAGGGTACAGTGTGTGCCCTAGCATATATTTATAGAAGGAACAAATATATGTAGAATAATAAAATAAGAGAAAATGAAACTTTAGAACAGCCCGTCTGCCGCCATGTCGGTACTACCGATAGACAGGTCAGTAGTACCGAGATATGCAGTCTTCGATACTATTGGTGTCTCGGTACCATCGACATACAAGTCGATAGTACCAAGATATGTAATCTTCAGTATATCAACACTCCCCCTCAAGCTGGAGTGTACACATCGTGTATGCCCAGCTTGTTGCAAAAATTTTGGAAGATAGCTGGATGCAATGGCTTTTTGAGAACATCAGTGAGTTGATCCCCAGATTTTGACGTGAGGAGTCATAATCTTCCCATTCTTGATTTGATCTCTGATGAAGTGGCAATCAACTTCTACATGCTTGGTGCGTTAATGAAAGGCTTGATTTTTGGCAATATAAATCACGGCTTGATTATCACACCTAAGCTCTATGGGAGACAACGTAGGAATCTTTAATTCAGAAAGTATAGATTGAACCCACTGCAACTCACAACAAGCATGAGCCATTGCCCTATATTCCACCTCAGTGCTAGATCTTGCCACAACATTTTCTTTCTTACTTTTCCAGGTAATAAGATGATTTCCTAGAAAAGTACAATATCCAGAAGTAGACCTCTTGTCATTTAGATTACCAGCCCAATCTGCATCCGCATAGCCAGTAAGGGTAAGAGTAGAAACAGGAGTCCTAGGTCAGTAGTAGGTTATTATTCCCTTCCCAGGTGCACTTTTCAAATATCTGAGAATACGAAAAATTGTTGTCCAATGTGAGTGTCGTGGTGAGCTCATATGGTGACTCATCACTCCTACAGCAAAAGAAATGTTCGGACAAGAAATTGTTAGATATATCAGTTTACCAACAATTTTCCTGTAGTATTCTGGATCTAGATAATCAGTATCATCAGTCATCTCCTTCACATGATAATCCATAGGAGTAGACATGGGCTTGGACTCGCTCATACCTGTGTCACGAAGTAAATCCAACACATATTTCCTCTGAGATAAATTAGTACCTGTATGAGATCTAAGTACTTCAATACCCAGAAAATACCACAGTTTACCCAGATCCTTTGTGTGAAATTGCCTCTGCAAGCCTTCTTTCACACGAGATATGCCTGCAGCGTCACTCTCAGTGATAACTATATCGTTAACATATACTGCAATAATAACAGATCCAGCAGAAGAACTAGAATAGAATAAGGAGTAATCAGTCACAGAACGAGAAAGGCCTAGTTGTAATACAACCTCACTAAATTTGTCAAACCACGCTCTAGGAGATTGTTTCAATCCATAGATGGCTTTCTTCAATCTACACACCTTCTGATACTCCCCCTGAGCAACAAAATAAGGAGGTTGCTCCATATATACTTCTTCCTATAGATCACCATGAAGAAAGGCATTCTTGACATCAAGTTAAAATAGAGGCCAATCAAAGGTAGTAGCCAGAGAGATGATGATCCACACTTAATTCAGACGAGCCACAGGAGAAAAGGTCTCAAAGAAATCAACCCCATATATCTGAGTATAGACTTTTGCTTCCAGTCGAGCCTTTAATCTCTCAATTGATCCAACTGGATTATGTTTTACATTAAACACCCATCTGCATCCTACAACATTTTTAGCGGAAGGTAAGTCAGTAATTTCCTAGGTGTAGTTTTATAAAAGAGCAGACATTTCCATTTGCATGGCCTGCTTCCAACCATTGACCTTCATAGCATCAAGATGAGTTTTCGGAAACGACCACAGAGTCAATCCCAAGAGAAAAGGAACGTGACTGCTTAGATAGTCTGGACAAACAACACACTCCTGCAATAGGATGTCAAACAGCACAAGAACGAGTACCTTTGCGGACAGTAATGGGAATATCAAGATCAGATGGTTCTTTAGGATTCTCTTGAGTTGAGGAAGCTGGGAAAGGCTCAAAGACTGGAGGCGCTACGTCCTCTGGATCCTATCTGCCCCTCGTCTACTATAAACATCTGGAAATTGCTTAATCGTAGTATCATCTGCTCATTGCTCTTCCTGAACTATAGTATAGTCAGGGATGATGAGTGGCACTCTCACTCTGATGTGGCGGTGACACTCTCTCACTGATAACTGATGGTGGCACTCTCTCACTCTCACACAATTGCTCCCTCTTATTGGGAACACTAGAGAAATATGGAGTAGACTCATGAAAAGTTACATCCCTAGACACAAACACACGATGGAGACAGGGACAGTAACATTTGTACCCTTTGATGGTATTGGAGTATCCAAGAAAAAGAGTCCTTATTGACCTAGGGGATAATTTATCAGCCTTAGGATCAAAATTGTAAACAAAGGAGGTACAACCAAACACCCTGAGGGGAATAGGAAAGGGTTGATCATTAGGACGTTGGACAGAAAAAGGAGTACGTCCCTAAAGCATCGATGAGGGCAGTCTGTTAATAAGAAAGCAGAAAGTAAAGCATCAGACCAACATCTTTTACGAACATTGGGTTGAAACATAATTGTCCTGGCAATATCATGAAGATAACAATTTTCCTCTCAGCTACCCTATTTTGTTGACGAGTGTGAGGACAGGACGTACGATGTTGTACCATCCCAACAGAACTACAAAAATCAGCCATAGCACTTTGGACATATTCCAAGGCATTATCAGATTGAAGAATTTTAATATTGCAATCAAATTGGACTTCTATTACTTGATGAAAATGCTTGACAATGGATAACACAGACTCTTGACTCTTCAACAAATTAATCCATGTCATGCGAGAAAAATCATCCACAAAGGAAAATAAAATAGTGAAAGCCATTATAGTTGTCTTTTACAGTACCTCAAACATCACTGTGGACTAAGTCAAAGGGACAAGAAGCCCGTTTATTGACTCGACTGGGATAAGACATTCTATGATGTTTTCCCAATTGACAGGACTGACACTCTAAAGAAGACACTTGTGATAACTCAGGTTCTAACTTCCTCAAGCTCTCCAAAGAAGGATGCCCATATTTGTAGTGCTACAATAAGAGAGAACCGCTCAAAAGGATAGCCAGAGCAGGAGCAGATACTTGGCAAGGCATACTTTCACCATGGAAGAGGTACAGATCACCTTTCCTAGGCCCCCCACCAATCGTCCTCATACTCTTGAGATCCTGTAAGACAAAACAAGAAGGTCCAAATGTTACCGTGCATTTCAGAGTATCAATCATTTTTGTAGCAAAAAGAAAATTGAATGGAAATGCATGCACATAATGTACAGATTTAAGATCAATCCTAAGAGTCAAAGAGACAGATCCACTGGCTAACACTCTCCTCACTGAACCATCTTCTATAGTCACAGATTGATAAGGAATATGAGTCAATGGAATGAAGCAGTCTCTTCATATCAGTCATGCTGTGAAGATCCAGAGTCAACCACCCACGAAGAATTTGAACCGGAAGCCAGTAAAGAGGTAGCCTGATTACCAGTAGGAGAGGCTAAGTGTGCTGAAGAAGAAGAAGAAGATGATGATGATCACATACTTAGATGGTTAGTAGCCAGAATAAATCTATCATACTCCTCCTTGGTGAGTGTGATGCCAGAAGGTCCAGAACTCGACGTAGGAGGCTCAGAAGATGCAATAGTACCAGCATAGTTTGCTTCCCTCATAGAAGGTGCAGTACATCTGCCATGCTTCTTCCAGCATTTTTCAACAAGAGTGTGTCCAGGCATATCACAGAAAGTGCACTTAGGACGTGTGCCACATCCTCGGCCTGAACCTAGACGTCCTCCTCTTACTGCAGCAGCAACAGCGGCATTGGGAATCTCCAAGAGATGGGACGCTTGTAGAATCAACCAATTCAAAGTTGGATTGCATAATCCGTGAGAAGGTTTCTTCCAAGCTAGGAAGTTTGTCAGAGGCTAGGATGACACTGCAGGCTGAACTGCATGGACTCATACCTAATAAGAACTTTGTTGTGATCAAGTCGTCTCGGTCCTTAATTTGTTCTTTGACAATCACCGGATGATAAAAGCTTAACTCTTGAGTAATAGCTTGGATCACTCCAAAATATTCTTCCAAAGGCTTGTCTCCATGTCGTTCTGCAAACAGGCGGTCATAGATCATAAACTGACGAAGAGCATTCTTTTCTTGAGAATAGTATTTTAGTATTTCTCTACTACATTCCATATATCTTTGGTGGTAGTGTAGAACATGAACCTAGCAGCGATCCCAGGTTCCATACTCCCCCACAACCATGTCTTCACCAGACTGTCATGACGCTTCTTCCATTAAGCATAGCCTTCGGCAGTAGAAGCAGGAGGATCACAATCAACATGTTTTGTTTTGTCTTTGGACTCCAATACTATATGAACAGCATTCCTCCACAAGAGATAATTTTTCCCATTTAGCTTGATGGAGGGGATAGGTGACATCTCATTGTAGACCACGGATGCCTTGGTGTCATCCGTGTTTCAAGCGAAAGATAGAGTGACGGGACGATACACGTCACAATAGAACAGGGGTGACGGAGGGAAACATGTCATAATAAACAAAAAACTTACGAAGAGATACACGTCACGTCAAAGGATTAGATGCATAACTGACGCATATACAGCTCCCAACTGAGATTTCCTAATCACACATGGAGGAGATGTGATTAGGAATTAGGTTGACGGTGGCGGTGACTACTGCAGCTAGAGAGAAAAGGGTAGGATAGGGGAGGGGCGTCGGAGAAGAGGGGGCGGCGACGGCTGGCCTAGGGTTCCCTAGGAGCAAACCTGCTCTGATACCGTGTGAAAAGTTGTGTTACAAGTGCTTAGGGTACAATGTGTGCCCCAACATATATTTATAGAAGGAAAAAAATACATCTAGAATAATAAAACAAGAGAAAATGAAACTTTAGAACAGTCGGTCTGCCGCCATGTCGGTACTAGTGACAGACAGGTCGGAGTACCGAGATATGCAGTCTTCAATATTGTTGGTGTGTCGGTACCATCGACATACAGGTTGATAGTACTGAGATATGTAATCTTCAGTATATCAACATTAATGTTAAAGTAACTCTTTTATGTTACTCTTAGAGATGTCCTAACTTCTACAATTGATAAACCCCTTTCATTAAATCTGAATGTAGCAAGTTTGTTGTGACATGTTGAACCCTATGCATATCTCAGATGACAAGGATGCCCTTACAGGAAAGTATTGTGAATGGTCTAAATGGCCTTTGGGCATGTTTGAGCCCTAATGGAAGTTTAACCCTCTTCATGGGTGATAATGGACTGGTATACTATGATGTTGAGATAAAGAATATGTCTCATACGTTTTATATCTTCTAGAGTTGTTATATATCAATGATTTTTATAGAAATAATTTAGGATTTGTATGTAAACTTGTTTGATGCAGTGTAAAATCACCCAATTGACTTAACTAATCAAGTGAAACCCTAATCATGTAATGCCCTTTGTCGTAGAACTATTCCAGTGTCAAGACTTGCTGGATAGTAAAATGAGTATTCTAGAAGGAAAACTCAGAGTCGTATATTGTTGAGTATATACAGGTGCAGGGAGGGTATATCCTTGTCATCCTGATTCCAAGGTTTTGAAGAACGGTTGAGGTCGTGTCTCAGATGAATATGTATATATATATATATATATATATATATATATGTGATTGAGGACGGTTGCGGTCGTATCTCAGATGATAGGATTGAATACCCTGATTTCTATGTCGTGGCCTGTACACCCAAGGCGGACTAGGCTGATTGCAGTTTGACTAATATGTCACTGTGGCAGACTCGTACTGACTGAGGGGCAAAGATCTTAGGATTTCGGCTCTCCTAGATCTTGTACGGAGCTAATTGTGACTTTGCAGTGGTCAGTTGGAAGTTTGAGTGGTATGGCTCAAACTCCCCAGGGCTTAACAAAATATGTAATTCAGCCGTGTAGCATATCTGCTAGGGTTATCCAGCGATTCACATCAGATGAAAACCTTTGTCATGTCTCTTTTAAATATTTAGATAGTATATAATACGCTAAGAGAAATCAACTTTACATCTGGCTGTAGCTCTATCTAATTCCTTGCTAGTAGGTTAATCTTTCACTTTTGTAATATTATCTGCTTTATCTATTTAATTTCATAATATGTTGCTAGCAATAAACATTGTTGGGAGTTATATCTCTCGCTGGGACATGGGCCTCACCTCGTGGGTCACCACACCTTTTTAGGTGATCGTCAGCAGCGTCGTCAGGCATGTGGTAACAGGAGGACCAGTTGGAGATCAGTAGAGATAGAAGGTGGGCTAGTTGTCTATTATGTCCTAGAGTCGACCCTATACTCTCAGGTCCGGGCAGGGAAGTTTTGTAGATGATGCACATCGACTCGAGCTTTTGGCAATATGTTGGTGTTTGTACATGATGTATATATATGGACAATATTTTTGTATACAGGTTGTGGTTGAAGCCACGGAATAGTTGTAAAAACAACTAGTACTTTATATGTTTTTATACAAGGTGATGGACCTATATGTAAATGTTCTTGGAAATGTGTGAGAAGTTTAATTTGCTTTTAATTATGCACCTTTTTAGTACTAATGTTTCTGTAAAAGACAAAGCAGTTTTGGGAAGCGTAGGGTTGCACAATGTGTGCACCCTCATATATATAAAACTGAAACATTTACAGAGAGGTCCACATATAATATGGAAATAACAAAACAACTAACAAAATATGTAAAACAGGAATATATTGTAACACTCCCCCTCAAGTTGGAGCATAGATATCAATCATGCCCAACTTGTCCGTCAGTATGCAGAATTGCTTCTTCGCCAGCAGCTGCCAGCAGCTTGGTGAAGATGTCAGCCACTTGGTCTTCAGAACGAGTGAAGGGAGTGCAGATCTTGCCAGTAAGAATGGATTCCCGAATAAAATGACAATCTACTTCAATGTGTTTAGTGCGCTCATGATAGACTGGATTATTAGCAATGAAGATAGCAGCTTTATTGTCACAGTGCATAGGTATAGCAGAAGAAGAGTCAACCTCGAACTCTTTTAATAGAGAGCGCACCCACAACAATTCACAGGCAGTATGGGTCATGGCCCTATATTCAGCTTCAGCACTAGACCTGGCCACAACATTTTGTTTTTTACTCCTCCAGGTAACAAGATTACCTCCAACATACGTACAATACCCAGAAGTAGATTTTCTGTCAACTCTGCTGCCTGCATAATCAGAATCAGAGTACCCTTCAAGAGAACAGTGTCCATGTTTCCTGTAGTGAAGTCCCTTGCCAGGGGACTACTTCAAATATCGTAGAATCTGACAAAGAGCATCCCAGTCACATTGTCTGGGTTTATCAAGGTACCTGCTAAGAAGACCCACTGCAGTAGAAATGTCAGCTCTGGTGACAGTCAAATAAATGAGTTTACCAATCAGCCTCCTGTACTTTTTATGATCAGCAAAGAGAGGATAAGAGTCATCATCCCAATTTACATTAGGATCTAGAGGAATATCAACAGGTCTCGCTCCTAGCATACCGGTCTCCTGCAGTATGTCTAGGACATATTTTCACTGAGACAACACAAGAGCATTAGAGTTTCTAGAAACTTCTATGCCCAGAAAATATCTAAGTTTGCCCAAATCTTTGGTAGCAAAGTGCTTGCCTAGATGAGATTTTGTAGCCTGAATACCAAGAGAATCACTGCCAGATATGATAATATCATCAACATAGACAATCAGAATAATAATACCAGCTGAAGTCTTCTTGGTGAAAACAGAATGATCCACCTGAGATCGCAGAAATCCAAAGTCAATCATAATTTTGCTCAGTTTATCAAACCAGGCACGGGGACTCTGCTTAAGCCCATAAATAGACTTCTTTAACCTGCAAACTTTGTGAGACTCCCCTTGAGCAACGAACCCAGGAGGTTGCTCCATATAGACTTCTTCTTATAAATCGCCATACAAGAAGGCATTTTTCACATCTAGTTGCAACAGTGGCCAGTCAAGATTAACAGCAACAGAAAGAAGAATTCTGACAGAATTAAGACGAGCAACAGGAGAGAATGTCTCAAAATAGT
The DNA here is from genome assembly GCA_963693085.1 of Alisma plantago-aquatica. Taxonomy (NCBI): domain Eukaryota; kingdom Viridiplantae; phylum Streptophyta; class Magnoliopsida; order Alismatales; family Alismataceae; genus Alisma; species Alisma plantago-aquatica. The sequence continues at coordinate 1,150,448,579 of OY856411.1, read as the reverse complement.
CAATACCATAAGTTTGGGTGTAGCCTTTAGCAACTAACCGTGCCTTCAGCCTTTCAACAGTGCCGTCAGGTTGATATTTCACAGCATATACCCATCTGCAGCCTACAGGTTTACACTGAGGAGGTGGATCCACCAGCTCCCAAGTATCTCGTTCAGCAAGAGCCAACATTTCCTCCTCCATAGCCGACAACCATCTAGTACTCTGTAGAGCATCCTGGATATTCTTTGGAACAACAACAGCAGATAAGGCATATACAAAATTGCTAGAATGAACATTCAGATGATCAGTAGAAATAAACTGAGCAACACTGTGTGATGTGCAGGAACGAGTACCCTTTCTAAGAGCAATGGGTAAATCAAGATCAGAATGTACCTCAGGTGTAGTAGAACATTCTGGAGGTGAAGATTGGTTTTCAGGGGGGGTTTCTTGAGTAGAAGGTGCTCTGTTCCTGCGTTGATAAACTATAATAGGAGGTTTAGTAGCCTCAGTAGTGACATTCTCAGTAATATCAGGCACACAATCAGTAGTAACAGGTAGACGAGAGGCAATAAGATCAGACTGTAAACTGTCACCACGAATAGAATAGTAAGGGGTATCCTCAAAGAAAACTACATCACTGCTAGTATACCATTTTCTTGCAGTAGGACTGTAACATCTGTATCCCTTCTGGGTACGAGAATATCCCAAAAAAATGCACTTCTCAGCACGAGGAGACAATTTATCAGAAGTAGGTCCAAGTAACCTTACAAAACAGGTACATCCAAAAATCCGAGGAGGCACAGTAAATAACTGAAGATCTGGTTGAAGAACTTGAATAGGTATTTTGTTTCCAATCACAGAAGATGGCATTCTATTTATCAGAAAACAAGCAGTCAATATAGCTTCAGGCCAAAAAGAGCGAGGAACATGTGCATGCATCATAATAGTTCTAGCCACCTCTAACACATGTCTATTTTTACGCTCAGCCACACCATTTTGCTGAGGAGTATAAGCACAGGAGGTCTGATGTATCGTACCAACAGATTTACAAAAAACATCCACATCTTTTTTAACAAATTCCAGCGCATTGTCAGTACGAAAAAATTTTACAGGTACACCATATTGTGTTTTTATTTCAGAAAAAAAGAACTTGATAATAGACAAAACTTCGGACCTACTTTTCATCATAAACAACCAAGTAGTCCTTGAAAAATCATCAATAAACAGAATAAAATATTTATGACCAGATAGACTCGGCACATGACAAGGGCCCCATACATCAGAATGCACTAGATCAAACATATTTTTACTGCTAATATGACTGTGTCTAGGATAAACAGCTCTAATCTGCTTTCCAAGTCGACATGACTCGCACTGAAAACTACAAATGCCAATATCAGAAACTAAATGTCGAAGCTTTTCAGATGATGGATGTCCCAGCCGGTAGTGCCACTGTAAAGCAGAAACCGAGGTAGATAATGCAGGAGTCACAGTTGCTTTAGCTGCTTTTGGCAAATGATCCAGGTAGAATAGTTCATCAGCACCTTCATACCCCCCACCAATCTTCATCCTCGTGCGAAGGTCCTGAAAAACACATGAACCAGGAATAAAAGTCAGACTACACTGTAGGCTTCTCAATATCTTGCTGACAGACAATAGATTCAAAGGAAATCTAGGCACATATAAGGCAGATTTCAGCAGAAAGTCAGAAACAATATCCCCTACTCCAGACATTGCAGACTTGGAACCATCAGCCAGCATAACAGATGAGGGTCGAGCATAACAGACTCGGCGACATTACCTCGCAGCTAGTGTGGTCTTCACCTCTGGTCTTGGACGGTGTCTGAGCAGCTCCTAGTCTCACCGGGACTGTCGAGATTGACAGTTGTCCTCCGAGCGGCAAAAGTCTCCCGCCTCTGAAGTAGTCCACACGGACCACCTGGAACTCCGATCTCCTTGTCTCACAAGGAATCGGAAGGAGTCACACCCTCCTGTCGGCGTACTAGTCACCAACACACTCTCCTGCAACCAGTTGTCTTTCTGCAATTGTCTTTCCCTTGTTGTGCCTCCCTTATCGGGTAGCATTTGCTCGGGCTCTCTCGGTTACCAAAATCAGAGAGAACGACAACTTTGCAGAGCAACTAGTATTCTGAGTTGTTGTACCTGAGAATCCCCCACTACCCCTATATATATAGGAGGGTCATGGGACAGGGTTCTCTACCCCGAGCAATGCGGGATTTAAGCAGGAGTAGAAGGGTTCGAAATTTTTCCACAAAAACAACCAACTCGCCAGCTGAAACGATCGTTTCAGACATGAGCCGATCGTTTAGGACCTGAACCGATCGTTTGGGGCTCCGAGCCGATCGGCTGGTGCTCTCACCAGCCGATCGGTTCGTGGTCCTGATCCAACTCAAATTGACTTTCATATTTGTTTCCGATTAATCAAATATTAATCCTTATCCAAATCAAATTTGTACAAGTGAAACAAATTTTATTTACAAAATAGTCTTCTGACTTTCCAAACGATCTCAGTTGGTCACATGAACCGACCGGTTCAACAATTGAGTCGATCGTTTGGTGACACATGAGCCGATCGTCTCACCAGATGAGCTGACCGGTTCACCAACCTGAGTCGATCGGTTCATCACATGAGCCGATCGGTTGGTGCAGCAGTCTGTGCAAATTAGTCAATCGCAGTTTCAATCAATCCGATACTCTAATCAATTGGTCCAACACCTTGAACACTATGATACCGAGCTATCAATTGATTGAGTGTTTAATTGAACTACTAAACTCCTTTAGTAATCAATCTAAACATCATTTGTGGACAAACTCCTCTTCCAGGTTAAATCCTATGTGTGTGACCCTGCAGGTCCATTTCACGTTGGCAGTGAAAGTCCATAACACTTATGACTTCACAAGCAAAGAGCGGTGCCTAGCCGCACATCAGTGCTACCCAAGTGAAATAGAAAGTTGGATAACAACTTTCAATCCTACAATCCGTGAATGGTGTTACAGTGAATGTATAATTCCTTTGTCACTGATATCCCGAATGAACTCAAGGCATGGAACAGTCATCCTGTCAACGTTCATTCACTTTCTTGATCTCAGAGTAGATTGGAGGAGATATGTATGACATCAATATCGCATACTGATTCACACATGCGTGGGCACTCCTATCTAGTGGCCATGGATATCAAACTCCCTCAGGAGGGACAAATCCCATATCTATCACTCACCCCTCAAAAGTCCCATGTGTCAAAGCCACTCAATCATCACCTTTATAACAACCCATGTTTCAGAACTGCATTTGATGATGTCAAAGTGTACCCAATGACATGTGTTGAGTGTAGTGATTTCAGGTCAAAGAATCACAATCACCACCATCACTGTGAGAACTGACTGTGACTACCATGTCATGGTTCCATGTGTCAAACTCACGGTGGGTCTGTCCGGTAAACTTGTTCTCTAACAAGTACCTATGTGTTTGGTTTGATATCTCCATATCATGACTAATGAGATTTTGTCATCAACCAACACCACAATCTAGTCTTGTGTATCATTGTTGTTTATCTACCTTCCACAATGACATCCGACTAGGGACATCATAAGAATGTACAAATTCTTAGCATCTGTATGATCTTACCATTCAGGTCCTCAACCTGAAAGCATACGTCATTGAGTACTGTCATTCTCTAGACATTCAATCTGTTCTATCATTGTCTCATATGACTGAACCAGAAAGAATTGGAAGCTTGCCTTTGATCTTTATCAAATCAATCTTAATGTATCCCACCAATCATCCCATGATTGGCTCTCAGGGCATACATACCAACACAAATACCCCCCTCAAGCAGATAATTTAAAAGCGGGTAGCAGGAGCTTCTTGATCAATATGACGTAGCATCTGGAGCAGATTAAACAGTAACATGTAGGCATCATGGTCTTCATCGCAGTCGCTAACGTCACAGTCCAGAGAGTGCTATGTCACAGTCCAGAGAGTGTTACGTCACAACAGAAGTAGTAGTCAACATGCAAATAGAGCTCAGATGAACTAGAGAGTGTTAGATCATAGTAGCAAAAAGTCAACGCGCATATAAGGCATGGACAAGAAAGGAGTCGACATGTGCAGTGCACAGACAAGCCAGAAAGTGTTGGAATACAGTAGCTGAAAATAGATGACATAGCCAGATAATAGACCATTGTGTCTGAAGTAGAAAGCAGCAAAAAGACTCCACGATGAACAACAGTAGAAGAAAAGAATGCAGCTCCATCATAGCATGTAGTATCATCATCATCCTAAGTCACCAAAAATATCATCATCATCTCATCATATAATTGCCATCCTAGTAGCAGACGTACAGTACAGAAAGTGGTGGGTCACAATCCCTAGAGAGTGCTAGGTCACAGCAACAGTAGTAGTAGACATGTGCAAGGCACATACAAAGGGTCAACATGCAAACAGAGCAGCAGATAGTGCAATTGCACAAAACAGCAAGTAGAATGAGCTAATCATAATACAAGTAGCAAGAATGACGTCATTGGACAGAAAAATAGCAATAGATAGCACAACTGAAGTGCTTGATAGCCAATCAAGCAACAATTATCACAAGTGAAGTAGATAACTTCATAGAAGCAGTGGATGGTGATGAAAAATAATATTCTCAAGTTCTTTATAAGACAGATAAATTAGCGGTAGACGGATCCAATATAGCAGCAAAAATAACACCACATAGTAGCAGCAATATATGTAGCATGAAGATCCATAGAACAGCAGAACGAAAGTCTTCTTCTTCTCTCCTCCTCTTCCCCTACTCATCATCCTCTATTCTCCCCCGCACGCCAATCACAAAAAGGGTCAAGAGATTGATTGGGTGGAGAGTCATAAACAATGGTAGAGGTACGGTTTATGTAGGCAAATATGTGAAGGAGGTAACCTCCAACTTGAGTCTATGTGCAACATAGATCCGGATAAAAAATAAATAGATCTTTTTACGACCCTAAAAGGAGATTTGTTCGGCCTTTAGGCCGATAAGCAAAAAAAAGTTGGACAATGTCAAAAAATCGTAAGATCCGATTATTAATAGGTTCACTATGTGTATAGGGGGTAGAACAAGTATTGAGGTAGGCAAAAGTATATAAGGCTGGAAAAGGATAGGGGGTTAAAGAACAAAAGATAAAAAAGTGTTGAATAAGAAAGATAATTGTTGCTGGTAAGGATTATTGAGAATGAAGTTGTTTTCTATTAAGTGAGTAAAATAGAGTACAATGCCTTCTCTTTTATAAGACAAGAGGATAAAACAATAACACAGCTAAGCTATATGGGATAAATAACACAAGTAACAAGTAGATTAGAGCACAGGGAATTTGGTAAATATAACATATCCTTTACTCCTCCTCAAGCTGGAACATAGATGTCGAACATGCCCAGCTTGTCCACTAGAGTCTTGAATCGAGCTTTAGTTAGAATCTTGGTGAAGATGTCTGCCACTTGCTTTCCAGTATTGAGATGCGGGGTACAGATGCGGCCAGAAAGAACAGATTCCCGAACAAAGTGACAGTCTACCTCGATATGCTTTGTGCGCTCATGAAAAGTAGGATTGCTCGCAATAAAAATAGAGGCTTTGTTGTCACAGAACATCGGAATAGGACTAGTATCAGATATATCAAATTCTTTGAGAAGGCTTTGAACCCACAGAAGTTCACATGCAGTGTGAGTCATAGCTTGATAGTCTGCCTCTGCACTTGATCTAGCTACCATTGTGTGCCTTTTTCTATGCCACATAACTAGGTTGCCTCCCACAAAGGTGCAGTATCCGGATGTAGATTTTTTATCACATCTGCTCCCTGCATAATCAGTCTGAGAAAGTAGAAAGATTGCAATAGCCATGTTTCTTGTATAGTAGACCTTTTCCTGGAGAGCTTGTGAGATATCTCAGAATGTGACAGACAGCATCCCAGTGACATTGTCGGGATTTATCAAGGTACATGCTTACAAACCCGACATCAGTAGTAATATCAGCTCTCGTGATAGTAAGGTAAATGAGTTTACCAACCAATCACCTGAATTGGTGGTTATTAACATAAGGTGGAGAAGATTCATCGTTCCAATTAGTGTTTGGGTCTAGAGGGGTGTTGATTGGCTTGCAACCAAGCACACCTGTTTCCTACAAGAGATCTAGAACATATTTGTATTGGGAGAGACATATACATGCAGATGATCTAGATACTTTAATGCCTAAGAAATATCTCAATTTACCAAGATCCTTGGTGACAAAGTGTTGTTCTAGATATGTTTTTGTAGCCTGAATGCCATAGATGTCACTTCCAAATAACATTATGTCATTTACATAGACAATAAGAATGACAAGACCAGTCGTAGTTTTCTTGATAAACACAGAGTGGTCTGAATGAGAACGACAAAAGCCAAATTGTATGAGAATTTGACTGAGCTTGTCAAACCAGGCGCGAGGACTTTGTTTTAGGCCATAAATTGCGATATGATGGAAAAATCCCCTTACGTGTAGTATTTTTCTTATTGATAGGAGGCACCCCACCTTTCCTATATATAGGATCAGGGGGAAGCATACAGACACAAGACAAACCCTAATGGAACAATCAGAATTGGGCCCATATTATAAATAGACTATGAAAACTTAAGTAAATAGACTATAACAGTGTTATTGTAGAATGTCAACATTATTTTATTGTCAAATCATCTATTGATTGAGCATTAATTTGTATTCATAGTAGTTGTCTTTATATTGATACACCATCATTTTCTATCACACATTCATTATATTTTATTTTTTTAGTTATGTCTCTTAAGCTTTCCTTATGCCCCTCAAATTTTCTATTAAGGATCCTCCCCTATACAAAAAGGCATACTCCTTGCAAGAAATATACAACAAAATATACTTTTATTCCAAGTTTTATGGTATCAAAGTAGGAAAATAGGGGTAGATATCCTTTTGTTGTCCATATGCACCCTTTCCTCTTTTCCTTCTTTATTCTTCTCCTCTTCAACACTTCTAGTAGTCAATCTTTGACTCTATTACCGATAATTATATTGTCGGATATTATCTTTTTTCACCCTCCTCTTGAAATGTTGGCGTGATAAAGTATTCATCGTGGTAATCGAGATGGATTGGGCAAGGGATATTATTCCTCCATGCTACATATTGCTTGTAGAGGCTTCCCAATGGACTTTGTGGTCTTCGACAATTGAGACCACTCTATTTAGCATCAACTTAGAGGACCATCTCTTCGGAAAAACAAACGCCCTCCCAATGCCACACTTGTGGAGATTGTATCGACTGTTCTTGATGCAGTAGGCAAGGATGTGACACCCACACATCAAATAGAGAAAGCCCATCTAGTATATGTGTAACGATACTTCGTGGTAGTTGTGATAGATTGTATACTATGAACTCAATTCACCATGCCATTCGACATAATTCTTGGAATAGAGAGCCTTCCGCAGCTCAGGTGTGGACCAACATTTCTTGCAATTTTTTTGAAGAAAAAAAAATCTTTTGGTGAATATTAACACTAGTGTGACCTTATTGTCACATCTCAAGCAGATTGAACGGTAAGTCAATTTCACATAGCAATGACGGAGATCTTAAGGGCTACTGGATAAAAGGTCTCAAAATAGTCCACACCATAAGTTTGACTATATCCTTTTTCCACCAAGCGTGCTTTCAAACTCCCAATTGTGCCATCGGGTTGATATTTGATAGTGAAGATCCATCGGCATCCAACCGTAAGACAGGCAGAACGGCGATCCACAAGATCACATGTCTTGCGATCAGAGAGTGCCTGCATTTCAGCTTCGATTGCTTGTCGCCATGTAGGGATTTGAAGTGCCTCTGTAGCATTCTTCGGGATAGACACAGCAGAGATTGCAGCAATAAAGCAAGCAAAGCTAGCACCCAAATTAGTAGAGGAACGGAAATGACTAATCAGATGTTGAGTACAAGAGCGGACACCTTTTTGAAGGCTAATAGGAAGATGTAAGTCAGAGTATACTTGAGTAGTGTTGTGATCTTCCGCTGAAGGAGGAGTTGGTTGTTGAGGGGCCATGGAGGAGATAGTGTGCTTGGGTCTTCTCTTGTAGACTTGTAACGGTCGTCCTGTAGGGGTCAGTTCAGAAGGTGGATCAATATCAACAATGTCAGGTGATTGAGTGGGTGCCAAAATATTACTGGATAAGGAAGCCTCGTTATCATAATAGTATGGCAGATGTTCAAAGAATACTACATCCGCACTAACATACCAGTGTTGCAGGATAGGATCATAACAGTGATATCCTTTTTGGGTTCTAGAATATCCCAAAAAAATGCATTTTGTGGAGGGAGGGTCAAGTTTTATCAACCCCATACGAAGATTTTTAACAAAGCAAGTACACCCAAAGATGCATGACGGAACAGAAAAAAGTTGCGCAACAAGTAAGAGAATGCTATACGGAATCTGATTTTGCAAAACAGAGGACGACATGTGATTGATAAAGTAGCAAGCCGTAGAAACAACCTAAGGACAAAATCATTGAGGAACATGATAATGAAGAAGAATGGTACGAGCAACCTCTAGAAGAGGTCGATTTTTGCGTTCAGCAACCCCATTTTGTTGTGGGGTATAGTGGCATGAAGTCTGAGGGATCGTCCCATGGGATGAGCAAAAGTAAGTGACTGATATTTGTATGAACTCAAGAGCATTGTCGGTGTCAAAGGTTTTAATGGGTTTATTGAATTGAGTTTTAATTTCAGAAAAAAAAAGGTGGTGATGGTGTCCATAACAGTGTTGTGATCTTCAAGTAAAAATAACCATGTAGCTCAAGAAAAGTCATCAATGAATGCCATAAAATATTTAACACCGGAATGACTTCCAACAGAACAGGGACCCCATATATCATCATGAACAATATCAAAAGTGCATTTAGACCCAATTTCTTTCTTTACAGGAAACACAGACCGAGTTTGTTTGCCATATTGGCAGGAGTCACAAGAAAAACTCTTATCAGCTAAAGCAGAAAATAAATGTTTCAACTTAGAAGCAGACGGGTGGCCAAGGAGGTAATGCCACTGAATCCCAATCACAGATGTCGATAGCATAACAGTCACTGATGATGGTCAGTCCATCCACGTAGTAGAGCCCATCTGGTCCCTCATGGCCCAAGCCAAATCCTCGTCTTCGTGCGGAGATCCTGAAAAAGACAACCCGAAGGGTCAAACGTAATAGAGCACTGAAGGTTCTTAACAGGAAATCTCGAAACATATAAGACAGATTTCATATGCATATTTCAAAATAAAGGAATTGTCCCAATGCCATAGATAGTTGTTTGAAAGTCGTCAGCTACCGATACCGGAGGTAGACAGGTGGATCTTGTAAGAGAAAAGAATAAATCAGAGTTATCGGCCATATCGACCGAAGCACCAGAGACAATACACCATTTATTTTTACCAGTAGATGGAGCAGCAAGCAAGGGAGACGAGCCGACCTCCGAAGTAGATGGTAGATTTGACATGCGCTCTTAGAAGAGCTTCTCGAACTCGGACCGGATCCAAGCATACGAGGGTTTAGTTGGGGTGTGTTCAATAGTAGAAGAATCTTCAACCACATCAGAGATGACCTGGTTAGCCCAAGCAGGCTTTCCATGTTTGATCCAGCATCGATCTTCATTATGATTGTTACGACCACAGAAGTTGCAGAAGCGAGGGCCAATGGGTTGACAGCGACCCTGTGTAGTAGAAGAAGTGTAGTCTGAGGTAGGAGGGTGACGTCCACCACGGCTGCGTCCATGACCACGGCTACGGTTGTGACTATTATCAGCAGAGCGTACAGCAAGAGTAGAGTGTTCAATAGCACGAACAGAAGTCATTGATGGTAAACGTTGTACACATTTAAGCACATCCCAAAGACTAGGTAGAGGATCACTAGAATGAATTTGGTCAACAACTCCAGAAAACGAGGAAGGAAGTCTAACAAGAAACTGGACAAGTTGTAGTCCATTGTGCTGTCTCTGAGTTTCCTTAGTATCAGTAGACAAGGGATGGTAGATTTCATATTCATTCCAGAGGGCAGAGTACTAGTTGTAGTAATCTTCAACAGACGCATCAGGTAGGAATTCCTTCTTTACCAGGTTCTTGAAAATCTCGAACACCTTGTTGGGGTTTCGTTGATGGGAGCAGACATGGAAAGTTGATCCCACATAGCCTTGGCATCATAGAGGCAGAGCAGGGACTGAATGATCCGTTGCTCGGTGCTATTAACAATCTAAGACATAACACCCAAGTCATCTTTACTCCACTGTGTGTATGCTTGCTTGGTCTTATCATCCATCGATGCATCAGGTATTATTTTTTCACCCTCAGAGAGTAAGCGCAACGGGCTCTATCCCAACGTGTGTCAATGATATGACTGAGTTCCTTCAAGTTGCATGAAAGTGGTAGTTAACTAGAATGAGAAAAGTGCCCAAAAAAATTGGAGGATGGATGTGTGTAATAATAAGAAGCTCCATGAGATCATAATAGCCTAGACGGATACCTATAATCTCTCATACTCTTTCTCATCATATTCCCTTTTCATACATTTTCCCTCTACTCTCTATCCCCCGGCACACTAATTACAAAGTGAGTGAGTGGTTGGTGTAAAAAAGAAACAATAACCCCCTGTACGTGGAAAGGGATGCACACATGAGGGGTGGTAGGGGAGATAAAATTGTCAAAGAGATAAAAGAATTAGCATAGTACCCCTTTATTTTTTAGTATTTTATAAACTAGCACAAGGTCTTTGTTTGCCAATATGTCATAGACATAACCAATAAAGCGAGTCAATGTGCTACATGACCCAATTAGACAGATTCGGATAGAAAAATAAATCGATCTTTGTGTGATCTAAAAAGTAGATTTGTTGTGCTCTTAGGCAGTTAGGCTGGACTTGACTATAGATCCAATTAGCAGTAGGCATGTTGTAGACGTAGGGATAAAGTCTTGTTGTTGGATGCAAAGAAGTTGCAAGAGTATTGGACAAGGTATGAAAGAAAATGGTGTTATTCTAGGGCGTTAATCTGATTTTTGGATATGTTGTGTGCGAGATGTCTTCGAGTCATGGCTTGTTGCAAGCGGCGCGAGGTTCAGAGATATCATACAAACATGGTTGTGTCATCGGAGATCTTCAAGGCCCTTTGACTGAGATTTGAAGAAGACAAACCACCAAGGCAAGGATGCATGCTCTTCTTCACTCGCACGCAAAGGTGCATCACCCGCGGCTGGAAATGTGTCTGGCATACACGCTCGATACCCTATACATCCAACGTGGGTCCGCTGACGTAGCTGGGTTCAGCGGTGAATTTACTTTACTTGCTGCTATCAATATAAATTCTTCTAAAATTGTATCAAAATTGTCTAAAAGTTCATTTTTATTGATACATGTGCAAATATTGTATACTCAGTTTGATATTCCAACTGGACATGTTAGTTGCTCATTCAAATTTCTGGTAAGGAGACTTGGATGAAGCCTAACGATACAGTCTACTCTATACAATATATGACAAAGGGTAGAAATCAGTTCTCAATCTTCTTATTACCATATTGAGTAATATACATGAAATACGGATGGACTTCAAGTCTTTGTGTAACTTGTATTGGACAAAAAGACACGGCTCTATTATGGGTATTATTCTCTAGTATTTTTAATTAAGCACTTGCCCATTTTCTTGAGTTAAACATAAATGAACTGAAATTTATCTTTATTATGTATCTTATATATATATATATATATATATATATATATATATATATATGGGTGAAGGAATGGTGTACCAGTACTGGCTGGTATATATAACTTGTGTGTACCAGCCACGATGTGTATAAGAAATTGATTCCCACTTTAGTTCGGGCCTACCACATTAATAACATATTAATGGACTTGTCCGTTTGAACGTGGCAACAAAACTCCTCATGTGCGTTTGATTTTTTTCCGCAAGATTGTTTCAACGTGGCATACACATGAAATAACTTCTTGACTTAACCGTAATTCGGATAAAATTAATTCATGATGTGACATAGCGGAACGGTGAATGTTCGTGACCCAATCGAGTATTTTAAACCAGAAATGTTATTAGAAATATGGGCTCCTGATAAATAATTTTAAAACAGAAGTATTGAAAATGATATTACGGGCATCAATAATGTATTAGTTAAACAAACCAAACAATATATCTCAAATCATACAACAAAACACAATGAATAATATGAGTCAACGATGGAGGTAATTTTGTCTATGACTTCATCCACTTTTACTAATGTGAATGAAAATATAAAAGATGAACATATTTACGATCCGTTGGAATAAGAATAAATATGATCTAAAAAAATTGACCTCGAGGAAAGGTACTTAAATAAGATCCTATATTTATCTACACAAGCATAGTTCGATGTATAGTCAGTAGCACATAAGTGCTGAGAGGATTTGCATAAAACTATAAATAAGATTGTTTCTTATGATTTGGTGTGTCTTTTAATATTTAGTAACCACCTCACAAAGAAGTAAATATGATAAGAGACCACGTCAGATTAACACACGTATAAGTGTTATTCATTTCTACACCGAGAATTATATCACGGTACCTTGAGATAAATAAACTTATAAAAGAAGCTAACGGCAATCTTTGATTGAGAGAGAGGTGTGTTAAAGACATATGCGCCCAAATTTTTTACAGAAAATAACCTTACAAGACCCCACCAGGAAAGTCATATGTCATTCAATGATAGGTGGATAGTAGTCCGGCACATGCAAGTTGTGTGTACTCAGGTACACCATTCTTTTAGCCTATATATATATATATATATATATATATATATATATATATATATAGAGAGAGAGAGAGAGAGGACGTTTCTAATACCCGCGCGGGTACTGTAGCTTTCGCTACCCTGCAGCAAAAATTTGCGGATCTAATAGCCGACCCGACAGAAACCACCGGCTGCAGAAGCCGATTGTTCAGATGCAGGCCGTGTGATGTGAAAATTGTGCCTAGCTGACTCCGCTCTTTCCTCGATCAGGCGGCCGCCTCGGCGTAGCACCGCTTCCGCTTCTTTATCGGCAGCACGACAGGGCCGGCCGTAGTTGCCGTTGGAGCCCGAATCTGTGTCGTCGCTGGGATATCAATCTTGGTCGACGACGTCCTGCCGAACAGCCTCTCGATTTCGTCGACCGAGACGGTGAGGATGTCCCCCTGGATGAGCCTCCTCCTGCACGCCGGCTGCGAGGATGTGGATGGGCGGGGCTTCTTCGGCGTCGGCGGACAGTCGTCAGAGGTGTCCGGGGCAAGGATCCATCACAGAGAGTTGCGACGAGTTCCGTGAGATCATAGGGAATGATCCCAAGGAGTCCTCGAGGCGGCACGGCCTCGTCCCTACGTTTGAGTCATTGACGTTGTCCTCCCAAAAGGAGGGACAAGATTCAGAGCTTGTCGTGTTGGTGGTGCAGGGTACCCTGTTCCCCAAACAAAGCGTCGTCTCCGTCGGCGTCACCGTCAGCCACACCGTCACGGACGTGTCTTCGTCGACTCACTTCTTCAAGACCCGGGCCGCCCTCTCTCGCTAGCTGCACGCGAACCAGGACATGGACCTTGCCACTGCCGCCATCGATGTCGACGAAGCCGCTACAGGGGTGCACCGTCCCACATTAGACCGGTCCATCGTCTACGATCCAAAAGGTCTGCGGCAGATATACTTCGCCGACGTGTCTGTTGCGGTAAAGATGACGCAGCAAGCCATGGAAACAACGATGATTTCCTCATCAGCCGGTACACCTCCACCACTCCTCCGCGCAACCATCCCGTTGTCCCGCCCCGACCTCGACGTGTCCCGTTGTCCTCGCAACAGCCGCGAGGGACGTGTTCGTTGGAATGCCAATCTAAGGAGATACTGTAGATTGGTAAACCGTGATATTGAATTTATGTCTGTCAAGTGTTTGAAGCAAAGGCCTTGTACCGTAAATACCACGGCTACGACTTCGTAGATGCCTTCCCAATTAAAATGTCTCCTCTGGTAACAATACCCATTATGAGTTGAATGTAGGAACTCAGTTGTCTGTATAGGGGCATCATGATGTACGTGTGTTTCGAATAATATAAAAAAATGAAATCATTGGGTTGAAAGTATCCCATATAGTATTAAGCAATTGTTGGTCAACGAAATTAGCTATTTGACACATTAAGTAACATATTGGAATAAACGTAAGTGTCCCACACCAAAAATAACACCAGGATGTAAAAAATAACTATCCAATGTTAAAAGTAACAACAACATCATCATCACCATCATCTAAGCCTCAGTCCCAACCATATTAGGGTTGGATACATGAATCCTTCATTTCCAATCAGCTCTATCATGGGTCATATTCTGATCGAGATGTAAAGTTTCAAAATCTCTCTTTATAAACTCTCCCCACGTTAATTTAGGTCTTCCTCTTCCTCTATGAACTGTGTTTGACTCAATAGCATTGATTCGTATGGCGCAAAGTAACTCTTATACTTTGTAAAAGTAACTCTAACAGAGGAAGGTAAAACACGTATCACAAAAACAATGTGTATGGAACACAGAGTAACAGGGACATCTTGTAAGTAACTGTACGAACACGAAAGCAAGTGTTCTATTCCAACGAAACATAAATAAAGGATTTCGACTACAAAGTAACAATGTATGATAAAAGAGCAACTAGTATGACAAGTAGAGTAACTGATACAACCATGCGAGTAACTAAACTGAAAGTAACAGAATGCTTGAGTAACTGAAAAGTAATGCTTGAGTAACTGAAATTAATTCTTGAGTAACTAAGAGTAATGCTTGAGTAACTGAAAAAACCCTGTGAGTAACTGTCACAACCCTAGAGTAACTGAAAAAACACTGCGAGTAACTGAAAAAGGACTACGAGTAACTGAAAAAACATTGCGAGTAACTGTGACAATACTGCGAGTAACTGTGACAATAATGCGAGTAACTGAAAAAACCTTGCGAGTAACTGTAATAGCAGTTAGAGTAACTGTGAAAACACTGCGAGTAACTGTCACAACCCTGCGAGTAACTGAACAAACAATGCGAGTAACTGAAAAAAGCCCGCGAGTAACTGAAACAAGCCTGGGAGTAACTGAACACTGCAAGTAATGGTTGAGTAACTGAACACACACTGTGAGTAACTGTCACAAACCTGCGAGTAACTGAACAAATACTGCGAGTAACTATCACAACCCTGCGAGTAACTGAACAAACACTGCGAGTAACTGAAAAAACCATGCGAGTAACTGAAAAAACCTTGCGAGTAACTAAAAAACCTTGTGAGTAACTGAAAAAAGCCTGCAAGTAACTGTGAAACACTACGAGTAACTATGACAACAATGCGAGTAACTGAATGAGCAAGACGAGTAACTCAAATAGCAGTTAGAGTAACTGTGAAAACAATACGAGTAACTGAAAAAACACTACGAGTAACTGTGACAACCCTGCGAGTAACTGAAAAAACACTACGAGTAAATGCCCATAGTAACAAACTGACATTTTGTAAGTAACTGTACAAACATGGAGATGCAGCATCGAATGTCAACGCGGAGAAGGAATAGACAGAGTTCGTTGAAGGCATCTAGGCGTCCAGCGGCGGATGAACAGACAGGAATGAATTAATTCATCGATTCGTTACTTTTTGTACCTAGATTTTACTTTCCATATCAAATGGTTACTTTCGGTAACAAATAGTTACTTTGTGTGTCAATTTTTTTTACTAAATAATTACTTTTGAATCGAACGTACTACACAAACAACAACATTGCTTGTTTCACAATTGCCACCGTGAATTCATTAGCCACACCCTAGTCTATACAACCACCTAGTACGAATGTGTTTAATCATAAATGTAAATCTACTTTATCAGCGTCAATGGGCATTATTCACTTTTCGAGGACTGAACAGTCGATGAGATCGACGGATAATTAGCATCTCCGGCCTCGAACCCAGCCTCATAGTAGGCTTTAAGACGGATACATACACTAGCGGAGTAGTGATTGACCTGCAAGTAGCTCGCTTACCTAAAAATGCAGAAGAATCTATACATTCCCACTACCAACTCAAGCTATGAGCCGAGGAGCGTAAGGATATCTACCTAGTTGGCAAGTATGGAAGGGTTGATCAGGGAGAAACGTGGACTCTGGGCCTTCGGTCTGCTGCTACTCGTCATCGCCTTCGTGCTGCTTGCCATCCCGCAGACAGAAGCTCATTAGAGCCTATAGAAGGAGGACGGTGGCAGCATCGTCGTCGACGAGAAGACCTTGAAGTTCTTGAAGAACAACAGCTACCATGTCTTCACCGTAAGCTAGCTAGCAAACTCGGCTATTTACATATATATATGTTGACCTATTGATCGAGCACAGGAAAA
The DNA here is from genome assembly GCA_963693085.1 of Alisma plantago-aquatica. Lineage (NCBI taxonomy): Eukaryota > Viridiplantae > Streptophyta > Magnoliopsida > Alismatales > Alismataceae > Alisma > Alisma plantago-aquatica. The sequence goes on along the minus strand of OY856411.1, from coordinate 1,150,432,168 downwards.
TAACTGACTAATGCCCATCACGGACTACCAGGGCTCCTCTTCCCCATTCTCCACCCTGGGCCGATCCCTCTTCATCCTCCGCCGCTCCGACCACCACGCTAACACGCATGTCATGGACCTCCCAGGATCCCCGATATCCTCATCCTCCACGTCCTCACAGGGAACCACCGACTCCGACCTCGACGCGTTCCAGAGACTCGTCGTCGACGCCTTCCGGGGACTCCTACTCGCATCCTCGGGTGAGGAGCTCCTGTCTGCCGCGTGGGTGCGGAAGCTCCTCGACATCTACCTCCTCTACCACGACTGGTTCAGTGAAGTCGTTCTGGCGTCACCGGCAGCCGCGATGCGGAGGCCCCCGCTTGACTGCGTCGTCGCTGAGCTCCTCGAGCGGTCCTTGACTGTAGTGTGTTCCGGGCGAGGCTCGTCAGACGGCAGCGGCGGCACCTTCCAGATATTTTGGGGCTCCGCCTGACGCAATAGACGATGGCACAAGATGTAATTAGTCGAATTGAGTTAAATTCGGTAGCGGAACAGAACTAAGGGGAGCCAGGTAACTAAATCTAAATACTCGCGCGGGCAATAAGTAAACAGCCATATATATATATATATATATATATATATATATATATATATATATATATATATATATATATATATATCGAGAGAGAGAGAGAAAGAGAGAGTCAGGCTAGAATACACTCGAGTGTATTCGGAGCTGAATACACTCAAGTAGTTTTTCATGATGTAATATTTTTTTCAAAAATCTAATCTGTTGATCTTCTTAAACATCTTGTGAATAGCTCATATACAAAATTTGAGCACATTTGGACATTTATAGGTCATGTTATAAAGACCGCAAAAATTATGTATTTCATATTAGTTTCGTGTGTCGATTTTGTTGCCCTTAGATGAGTGACTTACACTCATCCAAATTGGCTCAAAATTTGTATGTAACCTAGTTATAGTATGACAGTGAAGATCAATGGTTTACATTTTGCAAAAAAATAGTCTTGATATACAAACACACTTGAGTGTATTCGTGCAATCTGTACACTTGAGTGTATTAGGAGCAGAATACACTCAAGTAGTTTTTCATGATGTAATATTTTTTTTCAAAAATCTAATCCGTTGATCTTCTTAAACATCTTGTGAATAGCTCATATACAAAATTTGAGCACATTTGGACATTTATAGGTCATGTTATAAAGACCGCAAAAATTATGCATTTCAAATTTGTTTCGCGCTTCGATTTTGTTTCCCTTAGATGAGTGACTTACACTCATCCAAATTGGCTCAAAATTTGTATGTAGCCTAGTTATAGTATGACAGTGAAGATCAATGGTTTACATTTTGTAAAAAAATAGTCTTGATATGCAAACACACTTGAGTGTATTCGTGCGATCTGTACACTCGAGTGTATTCTAGCCCGACTCTATATGAGTCAAGCTAGAATACACTCGAGTGTATTCGGAGCAGAATACACTCAAGTAGTTTTTCATGATGTAATATTTTTTTCAAAAATCTAATCCGTTGATCTTCTTAAAAATCTTGTGAATAGCTCATATACAAAATTGGAGCACATTTGGACATTTATAGGTCATGTTATAAAGACAGCAAAAATTATGCATTTCATATTAGTTTCGCGTGTCGATTTTGTTGCCCTTAGATGAGTGACTTACACTCATCCAAATTGGCTCAAAATTTATATGTAGCCTAGTTATAGTATGATAGTGAAGATCAATGGTTTACTTTTTGTAAAAAAATAGTCTTAATATGCAAACACACGAGTGTATTCGTGCAATCTGTACACTCAAGTGTATTCGGAGCAGGATACACTCAAGTAGTTTTTCATGATGTAATTTTTTTTAAAATCTAATCCGTTGATCTTCTGAAACATCTTGTAAATATCTCACATACAAAATTTGAGCACATTTGGACATTTATAGGTCATGTTATAAAGACTGCAAAAATTATGCATTTCAAATTAGTTTCGCGCGTTGATTTTGTTTCCCTTAGATGAGTGACTTACACTCATCCAAATTGGCTCAAAATTTGTCTGTAGCCTAGTTATAGTATGACAGTGAAGATCAATGGTTTACATTTTGCAAAAAAATAGTCTTGATATGCAGACACACTTGAGTGCATTCGTGCGATCTGTACACTCGAGTGTATTCGGAGCAGAATACACTCAACTAGTTTTTCATGATGTAATATTTTTTTCAAAAATCTAATCCGTTGATCTTCTTAAACATCTTGTGAATAGCTCATATACAAAATTTGAGCACATTTGGACATTTATAGGTCATGTTATAAAGACCGCAAAAATTATGCATTTCAAATTAGTTTCGCGCGTCGATTTTGTTACCCTTAGATGAGTGACTTACACTCATCCAAATTGGCTCAAAATTTGTATGTAGCCTAGTTATAGTATGACAGTGAAGATCAATGGTTTACATTTTGCAAAAAAATAGTCTTGATATGCAAACACACTTGAGTGTATTTGTGCGATCTGTATACTCCTGACTCTATATGAGTCAGGCTAGAATACACTCAAGTGTATTCGGAGCAGAATACACTCAAGTAGTTTTTCATGATGTAATATTTTTTTCAAAAATCTAATCCGTTGATCTTCTTAAACATCTTGTGAATAGCTCATATACAAAATTTGAGCTCATATACAAAACGTCAGAATACACTTGAGTGTAATATACACTATATATATATATATATATATATATATATATATATATATATATATATATATATATATAAAGCTTATTAATTATTTAAAAATAATAAAAAGACTCCATATCCATCGCTGTGTCCTATATCTTATAAAATCCCATATCCCGTGTACGTGTCCATATTTGTGTTCATATTCATATCCGTGATTCCTAGCTGGTTTCTTGTTGATACAGTATACCTGCTGATTTTTGCATCTTTTATCATGTCATCCTGAATAATGTTGCTTACCCATATAAGCATCAGTTTGTGCACTATGATCCTTTTCATGCTTATTTCTATCAATAATGCCTAGATTTTATACCAAGGGGAGACTGTACTGCCTGCAAAGATGTCTTGATCATAGAACAAACAATACTTTCTCCAAGAAATAGCAATACACAACTTTTTGGAGTATAAATATTACCGTAGCAACTTTCTGAAAATGCTGTACAGCGAGGCTTCAAGTTTCTTCTAGAAAGAATGTTAGCAAGACTAATATCATTATAACATTCTTTCATTTTGAATCGTTTCCTGAGGAGGCTTTTCTTTACAATAGAGTTACTTATAAGCCATCTTTGAGAACCAAGTCTGTAGCACTTCTCACATGTGAACTGAATTCTCTTACCAATTAGCTTTGTAAACTTGGTTGAACAATAGCTACAGAAAAGCAAAAGAGTGAATGTCAAAATTTGAAACGGGAAGAAAAGTGATGTTCACAAGAAAGATACTTTTTAAGAAAAAGAGAGATTGCATACACATGCTCAGCGGATATTTTACACCTTGGACAAACAAGAAGAGCTGCAGAAATACCAACATCACCACAAGCTTGACAAACATTATTCTGCATCCAGAAAATGATACAATGAATCAGTAAACAAAGATAAGTTGTCACTGGTTAAGAAGATTTTATTAACTTAAACAGCAGTATTTCATTGCCAGAAAGAATCTCCGAATTTTTTATGCAGGAAGAGGGGGGAAAATAGACTACATGGAGCCTATATTGACATAATGCCTTTGTTTGAGTTGATACAACGCAAATACAATGGGTATATTCAAATCATTAAATAGAAACACACCATAAGAAAAAAATTGACTGAACTACAATAAACAATATTGCCTTTCCCAAGTATGTTCTTGACAATGTTATCAGGACCGGACTGGTCGTTGAACCAGTGAGGCTATCGGTTCTTAGAAAAGCCATATCACCCTTAATAACAAGTGACGACCTCATACATCACAAAGCACAATAGTGTCTTACAAGTGATAGTGAGTTAAAATCACATATTCAATTTCAACAAAAAACACAGATTAACAGAGTAACTTTTAAATATCTAAATCATGATCTAGAACCATGGTTTTCAAATGAGGATGACTAAATTTGAGGAGTATTAATTGGTACTCTTGTCGAAGTAATTTACAGAATGACATTATCAAGGAGTACCAGTTTCTATCAAACATATTGGGTAGCAGCAGTAGTGGTATACATGTAATAAGGCAGTCACAGTTAACCTAATTACTTCAAATAATAATAATAAATAACCGGTATTAAATCAGTAGGGGGTGGGGGTGGGGGGTTACGAAGTATTTAGGGGTTATCATGTGGCTACTGACCAGGAAGGAGTCACATATTGTATGGACCCGGCCCCTTCTGGCTAACGGTACTGGCTCTATCAGTTAACCACTTGGACCGGTCGGTCAGCCAATTCTTGCCCCTTTATTTTGGCTGATTCTGAGTCCTGAGGCTAACTGGACTGGTTCTATGACTGGTTCCCTTCTGACCGGTCTGACCGGCCAGTTGAACCTGGTTCTGATAACACTTGTTATTCATAACATTACTTCTGGAAGAACACCTAATCAAGACAAAATTTTCCTTGTCTGAACCATAAAGCCAAGTATCTTACAGGATTAAACATTCTTTTTGCAATTTTAATGTGTTATCACTGGATTCAAGAATGTCTATCAGTTAATTTCGAATTATTCATAGCATTCTATATCACTGCCATTTTCTAACATATGACTTGTGTTTCCTAAGAGTTTTAGTCATTTTCATACTATTCCTGAGGTCTTCCTCAGTTTTAACACAATTTCTAAACTTCTGAATCATTAGTCTTTAACTGGATGAAAATCTAAGTCCATGTCAGTTACTTTTTGTTTCACTTTTTAGGCACAACATAACATGTCAAACATCAACTAGAATCACCTCCATCACACATTTTATTTCAACATTTCATCATGTGAAATGAGAGTAAGAACCAGATTCAAATAATACAAAACAAGACCCAAGAGGACCGAGAAGCTGTTCTAGAGGACACTTGTTGAAATACTTCCTGTTATTACTTGTTTGCCTTTGTTCTCTTTATTCAAATTGAAAAGTCTATATCTCATAATTTTCCCCTCACGTTATATAAGTGAGGCTTATTGTACATTCTCAATTAATTAAGAAAAATCATTATTCTCTCACAACATGGTACCAGAGCAGTAACTATCCCGTTGCTGTCCGTCCGCCGCGACCTACGTTTTCATCTGGCCCAGCTTACCTACGTTTTGCCCGCCGCCGCCTCAAGGGAGCGACCAGCCATGCTGCATCCTACAGCAGCAAATCTTCTGGCCTCAACGCACTTGGCCGTCTGATCTCCTCCATAGGGCCTGACATCCCTTGCACCGCTGCTCCATCAGCGCTCTTCTCAACTTCGGAAAATCTGCAGCACCACGTGCAACAAGGGCTTCCGGCGGTAGGTTGACGGCTTGAAGGAAACCTCTTCCTCTCACTCGGCGCTCGGTTTGTATGCATTGGGTCTGTGGTTAGCCCCTGATCAGAACCACAGTGTCCGAGATCCTTATTTATGATCAGGGATTGACTGTCTCTCTCTCTTTTGAAGAACTTCACAAAGCTCAATAACGTCGAGAAAGTCAGAATCCAGTGACTCTGTGGGGAAATCTTCTACCACAAGCACACCTATTGGTATCAATCTTAAACTTGATGGTACCAATTATCTTCTCTGGTCTACGACGTTTGAGCGATATGTGGGGTCTCACCAAAAGAAGTACATCCTTACAAAGGATGCTCCGGACCCTATTACAGATGATTGGGATGCCGACAAAGATTGGGTTGCCTCAGCTATGGTGAACAGCATGAAAGAGTCTATAGCTAAGCAAGTGATGGTGTACTGCTCTGCTCGCACTATATGGGAAACCTTGAAGAAATTACACTCTCACGCAAGCAACACACCTCAACTATATAAGGTTCTTGAGGAAATTCAATCTTGTAAGAAGGGCAACTTCAGTCTAACTGGTTATAATGGAACTCTGACAAACCTTCGGAATGAACAAGACATCTATCAACCTCTTACTACTGATTTGCAGGAGATAAAAACAACGGGAAGCAATTCGCTCTTTTTAGTTTCTTTCTAGTATAGGCTTTGAGTTCAAATCCATCAGGGATCAACTCATGACGCAAGAGAAAATTCCTACACTTGAGGAATTGTATGCTTAAATTTCTCAGATAGATGATCCTACACCTATAGTTGATGTGTCAGCTTTAATCACCTCCGAAGGACGTAGTCGTGATGGTTCTAGTGACAGGGGGAGAGGTAGAGCCGTGGTCGTGGATCTGACTCTAGTGGTTGTTGATGTTTCTTCTGTGATCATTACCACCAGACAGACCATTCCTCTGATTGTTGTTGGGTGAAATTTGGGTATCCCCCTGAGCGTCCCAAGATTAATGTTGTTTCCGTTGATACAAACGACTCCTCTGATGTGCTGATTTCACGAGAAGAATATGATCGCCTCCGTTCTCTATCTCTGGGGACATTGTCTGAGCGTAGCTGCAACTCTACACCTAGGTACTGGCATTCATGTCCTTTTCTCTATGTCTCAACCTGATTGGATTGTTGATTCTAGCACCTCCTTACACATCACTGGTAATGCTTCCTTGTTTCACACATTAAAAGCTTTAGACAAACCCTTTCATGTTAAAGTAGTTGATGGGTTTCTATCTCCTGTTACAAGTGTTGGCAGTGTGTCCCTTACCAAATCCTTGTCTCTTGATAATGTCTTACATGCACCAAATTTTGCTTTTAGATTACTATCTATCAGCCAACTGACAAAGTCCCTTCATTGTTGTTACAATATATTCCTGTTTTATATATTCTGTTAATTGTTGTGTTATTTCCATATTATATGTGCACCCTCATATATATAACATTGAAACAATTACAGAGAGGTCCACATATAATATGGAAATAACACAACAATTAACAGAATATATAAAACAGGAATATATTGTAACACTCCCCCTCAAGTTGGAGCATAGATATCAATCATGCCCAACTTGTCCATCAGAATGCAGAATTGCTTCTTCGCCAGCAGCTTGGTGAAGATGTCAGCAACTTGGTCTTTAGAACGAGTGAAGGGAGTGCAGATCTTGCCAGTCAGAATAGATTCCCGAATAAAATGACAATCTACTTCAATATGTTTAGTGCGCTCATGATACACTGGATTATTTGCAATGAAGATAGCAGCTTTATTATCACAGTGCATAGGTATAGCAGAAGAAGAAGAGTCAACCCCAAACTCTTTTAACAGAGAGCGCACCCACAACAATTCACAGGCAGTATGGGCCATGGCCCTATATTCGGCTTCAGCACTGGACCTGGCCACAACATTTTGTTTTTTACTTCGCCAAGTAACAAGATTTCCTCCAACATATGTACAATATCCAGAAGTAGATTTTCTGTCAACTCTGCTACCTGCATAATCAGAATCAGAGTACCCCGTAAGAGAACAGTGTCCATGCTTCCTGTAGTGAAGTCCCTTGCCAGGAGACTTCTTCAAATATCGTAGAATCTGACAAAGAGCATCCCAGTGACACTGTCTGGGCTTATCAAGGTATCTGCTAAGAAGACCCACTGCAGTAGAAATGTCAGCTCTGGTGACAGTCAAATAAATGAGTTTACCAATCAGCCTCCTGTACTTTTTATGATCAGCAAACAGAGGAGAAGAATCATCATCCCAATTTACATTAGGATCTAGAGGAATATCAGCAGGTCTCGCCCCCAGCATACCAGTCTCCTGCAAAATGTCTAGGACATATTTTCTCTGAAACAACACAAGAGCATTAGAATTTCTAGAAACTTCTATGCCCAGAAAATATCTAAGTTTGCCCAAATCTTTAGTAGCAAAATGTTTGCCCAGATGAGATTTAGTAGCCTGAATACCAAGAGAATCACTGCCAGATATGATAATATCATCAACATAGACAATCAGAATAATAATACCAGCTGAAGTCTTCTTGGTAAAAACAGAATGATCCACCTGAGACCGCAGAAACCCAAAATCAATCATAATTTTGCTCAATTTATCAAACCAAGCCCGGGGACTCTGCTTAAGCCCATAAATAGACTTCTTTAATCTGCAAACTTTGTGAGACTCCCCCTGAGCAACAAACCCAGGAGGTTGCTCCATATAGACCTCTTCTTGTAAATCACCATACAAGAAGGCATTTTTGACATCAAGTTGCAACAAAGGCCAGTCAAGATTAACAGCAACAGACAGAAGAATTCTAACAGAATTAAGGCGAGCAACAGGAGAGAATGTCTCAGCTGCTTGGTGATGTCAAACACCTTCTTGGGGTTCTGACTATGCGAGTAAGTACCGGCGAGCTGATCCCACATCTGCTTCGCCGTAGGCAGGTGAAGAAGTGTGACACTGATCTTCTCAATGCTGTTGTTGAGAATCCAGGTCATCACAGTGGAGTCATCACGAACCCAGTCGTCATACGCCTTCACATCTTTAGCATCAGCGTCCTCGGCGGGTGCGTCTGGACCCGCACGGATAAGGTGTGAGTACTTGCCCTGGGAACTAGCATAGATCGTCATGGAGCAGACCCAGTGTGGGTAGTTGCGCCCATCAAGCTTCACAGTAGTAACTTGACGGCGGAAGTCATCATGCGAAGACGCCATGGTAGCAGGAGGCACAGCAGGAACAGGCACGATCAGGCAGGAGACGGTCTACGCCGTCAGACAGGCACAGCAGGCACAACAAACACGGAGAAGACCTCTCACATACGATCTACGTCTAAGCGCAGATCAAAGCCCGGTGACACAAAGGTCTACACGGGCAGGCAGGCACGGAACCGGAAAAAAAACGTCTACGTCAGATCAAGCCACCGGACCTTCACGTAGCCAACTGCCCGGTGGCAACGGGCCGCGGAGGCGTATTAGGCCCCGGCGGCGGAGAAGAGGACCGGCCCTTGGGGGCTGGCCCGCGCCTGCTGCCCGCCCGGCGGCGGCGGCGGCTGGCCTGCCCGGCCGACTGCTGCTGCTGCAGGGCCGGCGGCGGCCCTGCTGCTGCTGGCCGGCGGCTGCGGTGCCGCGCGGGGGGGGGGGGGGGGGGGGGGGGGGGGCGGCGCCCGGAGAGAGAGAGAGGGAAGGGAAGGGAGGGTGACGGCCGCTTGGATCTACTGCTCTGGTACCATGTGAAACAGAAAGCAGTTTGGGAAGCGTAGGGTTGCACAATGTGTGCACCCTCATATATATAACATTGAAACAATTACAGAGAGGTCCACATATAATATGGAAATAACACAACAATTAACAGAATATATAAAACAGGAATATATTGTAACAATTGTCATGCTCTTTTTTATAATATTTTTTCATCTTGCAGGATCTCCAGACGATGCAACAAATTGGTGGAGGCTTTGAGCGAGATGGTCTCTATTATATCCAACCAACCACCACTTGTCCCGCTGTCTATACTACCAACATATCTCTTCAGCTTCATTGACGCCTTGGACATCCTAGCATGACTGTTCTTTGACGTCATTTACCAGATATTCCTTCTTCTGAGGTCCTGAGTGTGATGCTTATCGGCTTGGCAAGCATCACCGGACTAGTTTTCACTCATGCCAGGAGAAACATTCTACAACTGCCTTTTATATCATTCATGTTGATCTTTGAGGACCATGTCGTGTTAAGAATTATAGGAATTTTAAGTATTTTCTTGTTTTGGTCGATGATTTCTCGTGTTTCGTGGTTGTTCTTGTTGAGAGACAAATCTGAAACCACTTCTGTTTAGAGCTATTTCTTTCATGAAATAAAGACACAATTTTCTTCTGTTATTAAAGTCTTTCATAGTGATAATGGTTTGGAATTTGTTAACAAGGAATTCATAACTTTTTTCAAGTTTGTGGGTACTATTCATCGAACCTCTTGTGTCAAGACTTCCCAACAAAATGGTGTTGTTAAAAAAAAATTGTGTCATGTGCTTGATGTTGCGCGTACTTTGATGTTTCAAATGCACGTTCCCTCGTCCTACTGGCCAGATTCTGTTCTCACGGCTGGTTTCCTCATCAACTGAGTGTCTTCTTTTGTGCTTGGGAGGGCTATTCCATATAATCTTCTTTTTACAGGAAAGTCATTTTTTCCTGTCCCTTCGAGAGTGTTTGGTTGTTCATGTTTTTTCCACTTGTTTCAGCATGACAAGTTATCTCCCCGTGTTGTGAAATGTGTTTTTCTTGGTTATTCGTGAACTCGGAAGGGCTATTGTTGTTTTGACCCAAAAACTTGATGATTTTATGTGAGCGCAGATGTTACCTTTTTTGAAGACAAACCTTATTTCTTGCATACTCCGATGGATTCTACCACCCATATTATACCTATCCCACCTGCCCCCATTACCTTCTTCACCACCAACCCATTACCATCGCCTAAGCCACCGCCACCACTGCCTCCTCTTCATGTATAGGAACGAAGATGTCGAGTTCCCTTACCCACTGTGGAACCTCTCTCGACCATCCATGTGATTGAGCTTCCTAGCTAGTCTGGTCTGTTTGATGGAGATCCCTCTCAGGTATCATCTTCTGATCTTGATATTTCTATAGCTCTTCATAAGGGCACCCGCTCTACGAAGCCGCTTGTTAGATATGCTATGTCTAATTTCATGATTTTTGATAACTTGTCTTCTATGGCAAAGTCCTTTTCTCTTTTTGTGGACTCCCATCAGCAATCGAGGATTATCGTGAAACTTTACAGTGTCCTTCTTGGAAGTTTGCCATGGATGAGGAGATGTTTGCTCTGCTTTCTTGTCAGATGTCAGAGTTGGTGGAATAGCCTTCTAGTGCAGCAGTTGTTGGTTGTCGGTGGGTGTACACATTGAAATACATGCCTAATGGTACAATAGACAGGTACAAAGTCAGGCTTGTGGCTAAGGGCTACACTCAAACGTATGGTGTTAATTATTTTGAGACTTTTTCACTTGTTTCTTGTCTCAATTATGTTCTTCTTCTATCTGTTGTTGTTAATTCTGGATGGACTATTCATCAACTGAATGTCAAAAATGCTTTTTATATGGTGATTTGATGGAGGAGGTCTATATGGAGCAACCCCTGGGTACGTTGCTCAGGTGGGGGGTGTTCCAAAGTTTGCAAGTTAAAAAAAGCTATTTTTGGTCTCAAACAAAGCCCAAGAGCTTGGTTTAAAAAAATAGTAAGGTTGTTCAGCAATTTGGTTTCTCTCGTTCTTCATCCGATCATTCGTTTTTTGGTATACATTCTTCAAAAGGTTATGTGATCTTGATAGTGTATGTTGATGATATTCTCATCTTTGGGAGTGATTCTGTTGGCATCCAGCTTGCAAAAGAATTCTTGCAAACAAATTTTGTTACCAAGGATTTTGGTCCAATTAGTTACTTCTTGGGCATAGAAGTGACACAATTGATTTCGGTATTGTTCTTTCTCATGGAAAATATATTTTGGACCTTCTTCGAGAAACTGGTATGATGAGTTACAAACCACCAGGTATTCCTATGGATCCTCAACTTCCTCTAGGTGAGTCTGACAGTCCTGAATTGGTTGATGTCACAAGATATAGAATTGTTATTGGAAAGCTTTTTTATTTAATAGTAAATCGCCCAAATATATCTTATGTCTTTGGACGTCTGAGTCAGTTTATGCATCAACCTCGTGAGATTCATTGGACATGCGCTTGCCAAGTTCTCAGGTATCTTAAGTCTTCTCTAGGGAATGGACTACACTACAAAAATCATGAGCATCTACAACTTTGGGGATACTCTCATGCTGATTATGCTGGTGCTCATGAGGATAGACGGTCTACCACAGGTTTTTGCACATATGTAGGTGGGAATCTTGTCACTTGGAGAATCAAGAAGCAAAATGTTGTTTCACGCTCTAGTGGTGAATCAAAATATAGAGCTATGGCTCATATTGCTAAAGGATAGTTTGCATGAGTCTTCTCTTGTAGACTTGTAACTGTCGTTCTGCAGGTGCCAGCTCAGAAGGTGGATCAATATCCACAATGTCAGGTAACTGAGTGGGTGCTAGAATATCACAGGATAACGAAGCCCCATTATCAGAATAGTATGGCATATTTCAAAGAAAACGACATCCGCACCAACAGACCAGTGTCACAGGATAGGATCATAACAACAATATCCTTTTTGGGTTCTGGAATATCCAAAAAAATGCATTTTGTGGAGCGAGGGTCATGTTTTTTCAATCCCTGACGAAGGTTTTAAACAAAGCAAGTGCACCTAAAGATGTGCGGCAAAACAAAAAAAAGTTGTGCATCAGGAAAGAGAATGCTATATGGAATCTGATTTTGCAAAACAAAGGATGGCATGCAATTGATAAGGTAGCAAGCCGTAGAAATAGCCTCAGGCCAAATATGCTGAGGAACATGATAATGAAGAAGAATGGTGAGAGCAACCTCTAGAAGATGTCAATTTTTGCATTCAGCAACCCCATTTTGTTGTGGAGTATAGGGGCATGAAGTGTGATGGATCGTCTCATGGGATGAGCAAAAGTAAGTGACTGATTTTTGCATGAACTCAAGAGCATTGTGTTGGTATGTATGCCCAGAGAGTCAATCATATGATGATTGTAATGGCATATCTTGTAAAGGATTAGATTAATAATAAAGGCAATCTTGAGATTTAATCAGATTTAGTCAATTATGAGACAATGATGAAATTTATAAATGTCTAAAGAATGATATTACTCAATGATGGGTTGAATGGGGCGGAGAGGTGGAAGGGGCGGGCGTGGTCGCGGGAGGGGGGGAAACCCTAGGAGCGGCGCCATCAATGGGGCAAGGACTCCATCCCCAGAGCCAGATTTGGCTCCTCCTGATAGCTCAAGTGTGGCTGAGGGAGCGAAGAGGATCCAGTCAACCCAGCTTGGAGGCCACTCAGAGGCGTTGTCCTCCTCAACGAAACTCGTTGATCTACCTACCTCCTCCAATCGGCCGTCTGATGAAAACGGGGAATCCTCTGCAGGCGACAAGGTGAGTGATTGGCTTTCGGCCAGTAGGTCAGGCCTACCGTGCGAGGTTATCTTCTCTGTCAATTTCGTTGATCTGGTCGTCGTTGATGGGGAGAAGTGTTTCTCCATCTCGAGCGGGGACGAACCCCTTCCATTGTGGTTAGAGTATGTCTCGATCAGGTTCACGGGGAGGAAGCCCTTCCGAAGCCAGCTTCACGTTTGGATTCGTCGTCAGTGGAGGCCAAGTGATGCTTTCGACATCATCGCGGAGGAAACTGAGGGATTCATCGTGAAGCTTCCCACGGCAAAGGAAAGGGGGAGGATCCTGAGTGAGGCGCCATGGATGATGGATGGTTCGTTAGTCATTGTCCAGGCATGGGAACCTGGTGTTCCCCTCCAGCCTCTCTCCTTCCTGAAACTCCCTGTGTGGGTCAAACTCGAGAATCAAGGGGTGCACTGGACATCGAGAAGGATCAGTGGCGTTGCTAGCATCATTGGGAAGCCCCTCGACATTGAAGACTCTAGTCTCTCCGTTAACTGCCTGAACGAAGCCACGGCGTGTGTGGAGCTCTCTGCTAGCTCTGGCTTCTCGAGGTCAGTGAAGGTCATTGTTGATGGGAAACCCAGGAGTTTAAAGGTCGACTTCTTGGCGAGACCTCAAGTATGTTCGGGCTGCTCTCAATTTGGACACCGCCTTCCTTCCTGCCCCAAGGCCAAAGGAAGCAAGCCGATGCAGAGTCAGCTGCAGCTGAGAGCTGGGAAGAACAGATGGCATGGAGGTGCTCGACACTTTACCGATGAGAAAGTACCCTTTCGTGATGAAGCTTCTGGAGCAAATCTAGAAGAAGAGCAAAGGGCGGATGCTGCTCACAGAGTCTTGTCGGAACCTGAAATGAGGAGTTGCTCCCCAACAGTGGTTGTTGGTTCTCTGAACCTGGAGTGGGAAATTTCCTCCTCCAAACCAGTTGCTACCCCTCCCTGCTTGAAGCAACTCATACAGGATACTGGTATTTCTTTGGAATACCATCAAAGGCTCTCGTGTAACTCTAATGATGGGTCTTCGGTTAGCTCTTTTGATTTTGATCAGGGGTTAATGGATGATTTCAGTGTGAACAAAGAGCCAAGGTCAAAGAAGAAGAAAAAACATAAGAGGACTGGTACTGAAGAGGTTCCCATGTTAGGCCTTTCGGTGTCTATCTAGAAGCTCTTGCTGGTTCAGTTCTTTGTGTTTTTCTTGAGCAGGCTGCTAAGTAAAGGACCGCTTCTTCGTTTGACTGTGTTGATCTTGTTTTCCGGTGCTCTTAGACCTGTGGTTGGTTGTTGTTCTATCTTGGAACACACTTTGTGTGCTTTGTTTGTAAGTGTTCCTTTTAGGATGATGATTGGGTGCAGAGTTTAGGTGTGCCTACTTGGTCTTCTCTGTCCGAAGGTGTTATCCGGTCAGCTGCCTTTGATGGAGCTAAGTCTGGATGTGGCAGATCGCGCTTGCTCCAAGGAGAGTGCTTTGATGTGGCAAATTGTGCACCTCTCTGTTGTTTCCTGTGTGTTCTCGTTTATCTGTTGCCTCATGTAGCAGCCCAATTTCTAATAAGGTGTATGGTTTGTTGTAGAAAAGGGGGGTGGGTCTCACTGATATATTTGTGGATGGGTTCAATGATTCGGTGTGCCTCCTCGTCTTTTCTTACTTAGATTGTCTTCTTTATTAGTTTTTTGTTCTGTTCTTAGGTTCGGATATCTGGGGTTTCCTCTTGTTTTGATCTGATGGGGTCTCCCTGCGTGGAGACTCATAGATCTAGTTTCTTCTTGAGACACGTTTGTACCTAAAGTTTTTGGTTTTATAGTAACAGTTTTTTTGCCGACCAAAAAAAAGATATTACTCAATGACGTATGTCTTCGGGTTGATGACCTGAACAATGAGATCATTCGGATGTCAAGAGTATATACATTCTTGTTATGTCCCTAGTCATATATTATTGTGGAAGGGTGATAGACAGCAATGACACAAAAGACTAGAATGTGTGTTGGTTGATGACAGAATCTCATCAGTCATGATATATGATATCAAACCAAACACATAGATACTTGTTGGAGAACAATGTATCGTACAAACCCACCATGAGAGTGACACACAGAAACCATAACTGGTAGTCAGAATCATCTCTCATAGTGATGGTAGTGATTGTGGTTCTTAGACACTACACTCATCACATGTCGTTTGATGTACTTTGACATCATCCACACTGACTTTGAATAAGGGTTACCATAAAGGTGGTGCTTGGGTGCAGTGTGACACATGGAGGTGATTGTGAGTGATGTAGATGGGATTTGTTCCTCCTATAGGAGTTTGATATCCATGCCGCTTAATAAGCGAGACTGAGAAAAGCATGCGCATGCACATGCGAATCAATATATGATATTAAGATCACATATATCTCAGACAGTCTACTCTAGTTCAAGGAACATTGATCTAACTTTGAGAGGATGACGACTCCATGCCTCGAGTTCAATCTAGATATCAGTGACAAAAGAATTATACAATCACTGTAACACCAATTACAAATTGTAGGTTGAATTTGTTCTCCAACTTTCCGGATTACTTGGGTAGAAATGATGTATTGTTAGATATCACTCATTGATTGTGATGTCACAAATTAATTATGGGCATTCACTGCCAACGTAACATGGAACCTATAGGGTCACACATAGGATACACTTCGCTTAGGAGTTCATTCATGAATATAGTTTAAACTTAATTACTAAGGAGTTAGATATTAAATTTAAATAACATTGGTTGAATTTTGACTGACTGGACTGTGAACTAACCAGTTCAAGCGTTGAGCCAATCATTTCAGAGTGTCAGGTCAATTGAACCAACATTGGCAATCTGGACCATGAACAGACTGGTTCAGGAAGTGAACCGATCGGCTCAGGTCCATGAACCAACTGGTTCAGGTTGTGAACCAACGATTTGGTTGATCAATTAGATTGCATTAAGGATTAGTGTTGACGTCATGTTGAGCATTAATTGAATATTAATTGACAATTCAATTGCGATTGGGAAACATGATGAAACGGCAGATTCAAGGGTTGAACCGAACGGTTCACATGCCAACCGATCGGTTCACCTATGACCAACCATTTCGCCGCTCGCAGGATGCAAATATTTGTGAAATATCGTCCCCTTCGACTTCCGCTCAGACTGGGAACTCTGACTGACCCTCTTATAAATAGAGGGATATTGGAGGGTTCTCAGATACATCAATTAGCACCGACAATTGTTGTCTTCTCTGGTTGTGGTAACTAAGAAAACTCGAGCAAGTCCTACCCGATAAAGGGACGGATAACAAGGAAGAACAATTGTGGGAGTGCAAGTTAGTGCTAGTACACCGACTAGAAGGGACAACTCCTTATTTGTTCTTCTAGAACGACAAGAGCTCCCAGTGGTCCGTGTGGACTACTAGAGAGGCGAGGAGGTTGTTGTCTGCAGCTCGGAGGACAAGGTCAACTGTTGTCCGTGGTGAACAACCAAGAGCTATTGTTGGCGTTGTCCGGGTGCGACTTAAAGAAAGATGCAACTGTTGCTAGGGTATAGTCGTCGGATTTGCTCTAGAACTAGGTATAACGTCGCAAATCATTCTTCCCATTACATAGTTATCGACGTGATTGTCTGTTAAAGGGGAATATGACAGATAATTTTTGCCGCTACCTATTTTGTAGCCATATTTCCCAACAGTGGTATCAGAGCCACGTCAATATACTATGTTTTAGGATTTAATCGATATGATTGGATTTTAGTTTTCATCTTTTATTTATTGCATACGATGTGAATACTTAAAATGATTAATGTGTGTATCCAATTAGATACCACATACAATCCAAACTAATATATATGATATGATATATATATATGCAATTTACATGTGTTGTCCTAAAATTGATTTTGATGGTGTATGTGAAGCATGGTTATGGCCAATAACTCTAGATATATGTTTTTACTTGGTTGTGGTTGTTTATTCCTGTTTATATCTCGTTTGCATATCGAGCATCTATCTTATCTTTCACATATAAAAGTATTATTCTCTCCTTCCTATGCTCGCCTCGAATGTAACTCGAGGTCTCTTATTACCATGTAATAAGTTAAATAGAATTAGGTTAGTTTTAATTTTGTTACGGTGAAGAAGACGTTCAATACCAGACGATCTGCCCATTTCAGAAGACGAGTCGATCGGCTAGAGGACCAAGGAGGAGCGACGATAGGAGTCGAACCGATCAGCTAGTGGCCCCACCGATCGTTTGGAGGTGTCTAAACATCGCTTGGACCAAAGGCCAAACAATCATTCCGAGAACCAACCGACCGACTAGGAGGCAAGCCGATCGGCTCAAGGGTTGAACCGATCAACTTGGATTGGTTCAAGAACAGATCTACACCAACAGTAGGTTCATGTATGTTATGTAGACCTTAGGTGGTAATGATTCCTTGTGGCTCCAAAGAATTACAATAGTAAGGCCATAACCATCGCTCATATTTTTAATTGTATGTTTTCTTTTGTGGGATATAGCATGTATATGATACGTGTTATAATAAGTGATGATTGGATATATACATATATATTTATAAATATAAAATATCTCAATCAAATATATCAAGTATTAGATGCTTTCCATTAGCAACACACATAAAAAGCTTGATCGACTATGTGTGGGCACGCCAACAGTGGTGCGTCGTCTATCTCGTGGAAGTGTGATGGTAGTAATGAGGGCCTGCCAAGCAGGGTGCATTATTATCGTGTTGGCTCTTGGGTCAGACTTAACTAAGTGATCTTAATGAGATTAAGCACTTAGAAGCATACAGATGACTATGACAAAGAGTTGTGCATACCATCTATCCAAGAATTGCACAAGATGCAATTGGCAAAATGTTGCCTACCTTAATGATTGATTATGGACGTTGGCATTGGCCGGGTAATAACTCAATTATTTTGAATCTTGGCTCACTAGAAGGTTGTACATTGAAATCTTCCGAATTGAGAAGTGGAGGTTATCAATTTGAAGAAAATAGTGACAGTGATAATTAATTAAAGACCTAATTAAAACATCGTCAAAAATTTATTCAAATCAAATCAAAATGGTTTTTGACAAAATTGTAAATTTCACTTGTAGAATCAAATGGCAACAAACAACACATTTTTTCTACAATTAGTCCTTGAGAATGGCAAGTTAAATGGGAATAACTTCCATGATTGTTCAGGACGCTGAGAAGTGTTCTCACAGAGGAGCGCAAACTCTATATCCTGGAGACACTAGAGTCAGATGAACCTGCTCCCGCTGCACCTAAGGGTGACAGGGATGCTTAAAAGAAGCATATTGAAGATGTCGTTGATGTCAAATGTCTAATGCTATGTTCCATGTACTATGAGTTGCAGAGATAGCATGAAAACATGGATGTTGTTGAGATGGTAACACATTTTAAGAACATGTTCCAAGATCAGGCTAGACAGGAGAGATATGATGTCTCTGAGGCGTTGTTCAAATTTAACATGATAGAAAGAGATCCAGTAGGTCCTCATGTACTCAAGCTTATTGGGTATATGGAGAACCTTGCTAGACCGGGATTCCCCTTGGGTCAA
This sequence comes from Alisma plantago-aquatica, assembly GCA_963693085.1. Lineage (NCBI taxonomy): Eukaryota > Viridiplantae > Streptophyta > Magnoliopsida > Alismatales > Alismataceae > Alisma > Alisma plantago-aquatica. The sequence continues at coordinate 1,150,413,538 of OY856411.1, read as the reverse complement.
GAGTTGGCCACTGATGTAATTCTGTAGTCTCTGTCAGAATCATACAATCATTTTGTCATAAACTACAACATAAATGACTTTGACAAACCATTGACAGAGTTACTTGGCATGTTGAGAACAGCTGAGGCACAAATGAAGAAAGACAATCCCAAGTATGTGATGATGATCAGCAAACCAAAGGGGAAGTCTAAAGGCAAAGGCAAAGCTAAAAAGAGTTCTACAGCTGGCGAGAAGTCTAAATCTTTAGCACTCAAAGCAAAGGGAGGGGTGAATAAGGGAGGCAATTTTCACCACTGTCACCCGCCTAGACACTGGAAGAGAAATTGTCCTCTCTACCTGGAGGAACTAAAGGAGGGGATAGAGACCTCCACTTCAGATATATACGTTATAAGATAACTTTAATCACTTCTTCATCAGGGGTATATGATACCGGATGTAGATCTCATATGTGTTTGAATATGCAGGATCTGATAAGAAGTAAGCTTTTACGAAAGGACAAGGTTGGATTGTGCGTCACAATGGAGCAAGAGTTGTAGCCGCTACAGTTAGAACCTAGAATTTATCTCAGCCCACAGGGCATGTAATAGAGTTGGTGAACTGCTATTTTATTTATGTCAATAATAAAAACATTTTACTTTCTGCATCTTGTATGGATAAGGATGATTATGATTAAAAAATAGTTAATGTTCTATTTTCAAAGATGTGATCTTATATGGCAATGCCCCAAATGTCTTATGATATTTTTTTACTAGATCCAAAGATAAATATTTATAACGTAAATACCAAAAGATTAAAACTTGATAACTCAAACAGGAAATATCTATAGCATTATCATCTAGAGCACATAGATAAGAAATGTTTTTCTAGAATACATAATGATGTTTGACTAGACTCTTTTGGTTATTGAACTAAAAGAGACATGCAAGTCTTATTTATAGGAAAACATGACAAAAGCACGTCACACTGATGTAGTGTAAGAGTGAATATTCTATAAAGGCTTGTACATATTGATGAATGTAGACCTTTAGAATAAATGCTAGACATAGTTGTTTGTACCTCATCATATTTACTGATGATCTCAGTAGATATGGTGATTTGTATTTAGTGAAATACAAACGTGAGCATCTTAAAGTGTTCAAGAAAAAAGTACATAACCACATTGGCAAAATTATTAAGATACTTTAATATGATTAATGATGAAATACTTTATACCAAGAGTTTGAGGTCCTTTTGGAGAGATCGTGATAGTGTATCTCAATGAACTCTACCTGAAACATAGTGATGTAACAGAAAGAAGGAATCACATCCTTATAAGTCATGATGTGATTATCAATTAATCTTGTCAATCTTCTAATTTTCTTAAAGGCACATGTTTTACACTAAAACAATATACTGACTAAAATGGTTCAAAAAAGACACCATATGAGATATGGCATGGGAGATGTCCTGATATGTTTTTATAATAATTAGGATTAAACTTATACAAGAAAATAGTTTCTTGAAAGGCTATATCCACAAATCGCATAAATATTAGTTGAATATTACCTTTTATCTCAATCCAATAACAAAAGTTCTTGTTACTAATGAGGAATTTAACTCTAAAGGAATCAGTGGGAGTAGAGTAGAACTCAAAAGGTTAGAGATCAACACAAAATCATTGAACCTAATAGTAAGAACAATGAGAATCACAAATCGTTGTGAAATCTCAAGTTCCTAATGTAATACATAACCTCATAAATCTAGTAGAACACGTCTTGAGATTAAAAGATTGTGAATCTTATAACTCAGATACGCAGTGAGTTGGTTATAAGATGATGAGCCAACGACCGACTAGAAACTAATGAGGGACCAGAATCAGAGAAATAGCTTAACGTCATTGTATCCAAAACGGAGTCTATGTATACTAACAAGGTATTTCCTTGGTAGTACCACCTAAGGGATAAAACTCACAGGGTGCAAATGGATTTTCAAGTAGAAGACCGACATGGATGACCTATAAGAGCAGATTGATTGGAAAGGATTTTCAAACAAGTTCAAGGTGTTGGACATGATGAAATCACCTTATCTATTGTCATGGTTAAATCTATTAGGATCATGCTTACCTTTGCAGTTTATTAATATAGAGATATGTTGTGTTTTGTTGAGTGTCATGTGCATAGCATGTTCCTCACTTATGCTTTCACTTCAGTAGTTTAGTCCCATATTGCTCATCTCTGATTTAGTCTCTATTCCCTTTTGTTATATAAGAGATTGTATTGTACACTGGTTTATTCATTCAATAAGCAATTCCCTTTTGTTATTCAAAAACTCGCTTGGGATTCTCCTGATGAGAGTCGTCACTGTGGACGGGTGGGTGGGGAAAAAGAAACCTGCTCTTGATACCATCTAAATGGAAAAGGAATTGTTTATTCAGTGAGTAAAACAGGTTACAGGGTAGTCTCTAATATAGCAACTAAGAGTAGAGACATAAGTACAAGTGAGCAATATGGGACTAATATTACAGGAATAACAAAGCAGCACAAGTAAACAACACAGTCTATCTATAGTCTTCATGATGCTAAGGCAATGTGGGACCAGCTTTCACATGTCTACTCCCATCAGCAAAATCTTAAATGTGTTCTTGAAATTTTCGAAAACATGGCCAAGGAGTTTTCTTCTGATGCTTCCATCGAGGACTTCTACAACCAGTGCTCTGCTCTCTGGAATGAGTATGAAATCTACCATCCATTGACAGTTGATATCAAAGAAGCCCATAAGCAGCGCAATGAACTACAACTGGTTCAATTTCTAGCTGCCCTCCCTACTTCCTTCTCTGGCGTGGTCAATCAAATTCTGTCAAGTGACCCTCTGCCTACTCTTCAAGACGTCCTCAAGTGAGTTCAAAGGCTACCATCTGTGACCTCCACTCCTGTTATTGAGCATCTTGCTCTAGTTGCTCGCACTGCTGATTCTGAACGTGGTCGCGGTCGTGGCGGACGTATGCCTCCCACTGGCGAACGAGGCTCCTCTACTGCCCCCTGACGAGGTCAAGCTACTGGTCCTCGCTACTGCAACTGGTGTGGTTGTGATAATCACACTGAAGATAGGTGTTGGATCAAGCACGGCAAGCCATCCTGGGCTAACCAGGCCTCTACAGAAACTGCTATTGATACTACATCCGACCAATCGGCTGCTCCTCTGACTACTGAATGGCTTCACTCTGAATTCGAGAAGTTTTTCCAGGAGCGCATGACTCAGCTTACCTTCGACATCTTTTGCTGGTTCTTCTGCCATGCTTGCTTCTCCTTCTGCTGGTAACAATAAATGGTGCATTGATTCTAGTGCGTCTGTCCATATGGCTGGCGACATCCAATTATTTTCTGTCTGTCTAAAACCTCTAATATTCCATCTGTCACTATTGCAAATGGCTCTAAGACTCATGTTCATGGCATTGGCACCGTTCCTCTATCTCGCAAGCTGAATCTCCAATCTGTTTTATACATACCATAATTTCCTATTAATTTATTATATGTCAGTAAAACTGTAAAACAGCTTCAGTGCTCTATTAAATTTGATCCCTCTGGTTGTGTTTTGAAGGATCTCCACACGAAGACGAGGATTGGTTCGGGCCATGAAGGACCAGAAGGTCTATACTATTTGGATGGACCGCCTGCAGCTTCTGCTCTTCTGTCTACATCAGTCACAGGACTTCAGTGGCACTACCGACTGGGTCATCCGTCTGCTGCAAAGTTGAAGCATTTATTTCCTGCATTATCTGAAAACAATTTTTCGTGTGCATCTTGTGTTTTGGGAAAACAAACGCGGTATGCTTTTCCCGCTAAAAAGGAACTTGGTTCTAAAGCAATTTTTGATATTGTTCATGCGGACATCTGGGGTCCATGCTCTGTTCCGAGTCAATTTGGTGTTAAATATTTTCTGACGTTTATTGATGACTATTCCCGTACTACTTGGCTGTTTTTACTCAAAGATCGTGGTACTGTTTTGGACAATATCCGTATTTTCTTTTCTGAAATACAGACCCAATTAAATAAATCCATTAAAATTTTCTGTACCGATAATGCCGTGGAATTTATGCAGAAGTCTGTCACATCCTTTTGTTCTGAGCGTGGCACTATCCATCAAACCACTTGCTCTTATACTCCACAGCAGAATGGTGTTGTTGAACGGAAAAATTGCCACTTATTAGAGGTTGCTCGCACTCTTCTTATTCATTAAAAAGTTCCTCACCATTTTTGGCTTGAGGCAGTTTCTACGGCATGCTATCTTATAAACTGTATGCCATCTTCTGTTTTATAAAATCGTATACCTTACTCCATTTTGTTCCCTGATGCACCTCTGTTCTCTGTTCCTCCTCGCATTTTTAGGTGTACTTGCTTTGTTAAAAATTTATGCCCAGGAATGACAAAACTTGATCCTCGATCCACTAAATGCATTTTTTTGGGTTATTCTAGAACCCAAAAAGGTTACCGCTGCTTTGATCCTGTACTCAAACAATGGTTTGTCAGTGCGGATGTGATCTTTTTTTAGCATATGCCCTATTTTTCTTATGATGGAGCAACACTATCCAGTGATATGTTGGCACCCACACCTCTACTAGATATTGTTGAAGACTTGCCTTCTTCTAACCAGCCTGAAGATCGTTCGTTGTAAGTGTACAAACGCCGGCTGAAGACAAGCACTCCTTCTATGGCCCCTCCTCAACCAATTCCTCCGTTTGCGGATGATCAAATAAACACTGAGGTAACTTCTGACTTGCACCTTCCTATCAGTCTGCGCATAGGTGTTCGCTCCTGTACTAAATACTTATCAGTCATTATTGCACTTCTGCCAATCTGCATAATAGTTTGCATGCTTTACTTCTGCGATTTCTGCTATCACCATTCCAAAGACTGATGCAGAGGCTCCAGTTATTCCTGCATGGAAACAGGCAATGGATCAGGAAATGCAGGCGCTCTTTGATCGCAAGACATGGGAACTTGTGGATCGCCCTTCTTCTTGCCCTACTGTTGGCTGCCGTTGGGTTTTTACCATTAAGTATCAACCTGATGGGACTATTGAACGCCTGTAAGCTCGCCTTGTTGCAAAAGGCTATACGCAGACATATGGTGTTGACTATTTTGATACCTCTCCTGTTGCACGATTAAATTCTGTTAGAATTTTGATTTCTGTTGTTGTTAATAAAGATTGGTCTCTCTTTCAGTTAGATGTTAAAAATGCAGTTCTTTATGGAGATCTCCAGGAGGAAGTATACGTGGAGCAACCACCCGATTTTACTGCTCAAGGGGAGTCCGCCATTAAAGTCTGTAACTGAAAAAGGCCATCTACGGTCTCAAACAGAGCTAGCGTGCTTGGTTCGACAAGCTCAGTCAGATCTTAGTCACTTTTGTCTTTCATCGCTCTCATTCTGATCATTTAGTCTTTATCCGCAAAACAGTGGTTGGACTTGTCATTCTTATTATTTATGTTGATGATATTATTTTATCTGACAGTGATATCGTGGGTATACAGGCAACTAAAACCTACCTAGAAAAACATTTTGTCACTAAAGATCGTGAAAAGTTGAGGTATTTCTTAGGCATTGAGGTTTCCAGATCATCTGCAGGGTTGTGTCTTTCTCAAAGAAAATATGTACTTGAACTCTTGCAAGAAACTGGTATGTGGGGCAGCAAACCAGTCAACATTCCCCTTGACCCAAATATGGATTGGGACTGTTAATATATATTCTTGTTTTATATATTCTGTTAGTTGTTTTGTTATTTCCATATTATATGTGGACCTCTCTGTAAATGTTTCAGTGTTATATATATGAGGGTGCACATATTGTGCAACCCTACGCTTCCCAAAACTGCTTTGTCTTTCACATGGTACCAGAGCAGTAGATCCAGCCGCCACCCTCCCACCCTTCTCTCTCTTCTCCGGCCGCCCCCCCCCTCTCTCTACCGCCCGCGCCGCCAAGCAGCCACCCAGCCGCCGGCCGCCGCCCAGCCGCCGGGCAGCAGGCAGCGCCGGCAGCCGGCCGGCAGCAGCCGCCGGGGCCGGGCGTCCTCTCCGCCGCAGGGGGCCGGTGCGCCTCCGCGGTCCTAGCCGCCGGTACGTTGGCTCCGTGAAGTCCTACAGCGATCCGGTGGCTTGAAGTTGGTGTGACGTAGACCGTTTTTTTTTCGGTCTCTTGCCTGCCTGCCTGCCCGTGTAGGCCGTTGTGCCACCGGGTTCTGTTCTGCGCTTCGGCGTAGACCGTATGTGAGAGGTCTTCTCCGTGTTTTTTGTGCCTGTTGTGCCTGTCTGATGGCGTAGACCGTCTCCTGCCTGATCGTGCCTGTTCCTGTTGTGCCTACTGCTCCCATGGCGTCCTCGCATGATGACTTCCGCCGTCAGGTTACCACTGTGAAGCTTGATGGGCGCAACTATCCGCATTGGGTCTGCTCCATGACGATCTATGCCAGATCCCAGGGCAAGTACTCACATCTTACCCGTGCTGGTCCGCCAGCACCCGCAGAGGACGCTGATGCTAAAGATGTGAAGGCGAATGACGACTGGGTTCGTGACGACTCCACTGTGATGACCTGGATTCTCAACAGCAGCATTGAGAAGATTAGCGTCACACTTCTTCACCTACCTACGGCGAAGCAGATGTGGGATCAGCTCGCCGGTACTTACTCGCATAGTCAGAACCCCAAGAAGGTGTTTGACATCACCAAGCAGCTGGGACGTCTACAGTTCACGGGGACGGACATTGCGGATTACTTCTCTAACTTCACTGGATTATGGGGTGAACTGGAATCCTATCACCCTCTCTCCACGGACCTGGCTACCATGCAGCGTCAGCGCCGGGAGCTTCAGTTGGTCCAGTTTCTATGTGGATTGCCCGAGTCCTACGTTGGAGTTGTGGACCAGATCTTAGCCAGTGACCCTCTGCCGTCACTACAGAGTGCCTACAAACGCCTTCAGCGTTTGCCTTCGTCTTCCTCGTCTCTAACTACTGATGTTGGGGACTCTTCGGCTCTTGCTGCAGCTTCTGGTTGTGGCCGTGGTCACTTTACTGATAGTCGTCCTCCCCTGGGTGAAGGACGAGGACGGGCTGCTCCTGGTCGTGGAGCCTCTTCTACTGCCCCTACTGCTGGTGCGCGCCCTCAGTCAGGACAGCGCCTTTGTACCTTTTGTGGCCGGTCCAACCATATTGAAGAAAAATGCTGGGAGAAATATGGTAAGCCGGCGTGGGCCAATGCAGCTGCTGACTCCACTACTACTGCATCAGAAGGAACGACTCAGCCTACTGACTCTGCCTCCTCGGGTGCGACTGCTGACTACATCCGTGCTGAGGTGGAGCGTCTTCTTCTTGAGCGAGCTGGTGCGTCGTCTCAAGCTTCGACTAGTGGAGCTCATGCCGCCACTTATTCTGGTTATGACATTGCCTTCCTGAGCTCCTCTTCTACTCCTGGTAATACTAAGTGGGTCATCGACTCCGGTGCCTCTTCACATATTTCTGGAAATCGATCTCTGTTTCACAAATTATTTAAACCTGCTAGACCCTCATCTGTTATGTTGGCTGATGGTTCCAAGTCTGCGGTGTCTGGAGTAGGGGATATTGTTTCTGACTTTCTGCTGAAATCTGCCTTATATGTGCCTAGATTTCCTTTGAATCTGTTGTCTGTCAGCAAGATATTGCGAAGCCTACAGTGCAGTCTAACTTTTATTCCTGGTTCAAGTGTTTTTCAGGACCTTCGCACGAGGATGAAGATTGGTGGGGGGTATGAAGGTGCTGATGGACTCTTCTATCTGGATCATTTGCCAAAAGCAACTAAAGCATCTGTGACTCCTGCATTATCTACCTCAGTTTCTGCATTACAGTGGCACTACCGGCTGGGCCATCCATCATCTGAAAAGCTTCGACATTTAGTGTCTGATCTTGGCATATGTAGTTTTCAGTGCGAGTCATGTCAACTTGGAAAGCAGACTAGAGTTGTTTATCCTAGACGCAGTCAGATTAGCAGTAAAAATATGTTTGATATAGTGCATTATGATGTATGGGGACCCTGTCATGTGCCAAGTCTATCTGGTCATAAGTATTTTATTCTTTTTATTGATGATTTTTCAAGGACTACTTGGTTGTTTATGATGAAAAGTAGGTCCGAAGTTTTGTCTGTTATCAAGTTCTTTTTGTCAAAATTTTTCATACTGATAATGCACTGGAATTTGTTAAAAAAGATGTGGATGTTTTTTGTAAATCTGTGGGTACAATACATCAGACCTCCTGTGCTTATACACCTCAGCAAAATGGTGTGGTTGAGCGTAAAAATAGACATGTGTTAGAGGTTGCTAGAACTATTATGATGCATGCACATGTTCCTCGCTCGTTTTGGCCTGAGGCTATATTGAATGCTTGTTTTCTGATAAATCGAATGCCATCATCTGTGATTGGAAACAAAATACCTTTTCAAGTTCTTCAACCCGATATTCAGCTATTTACTGTGCCTCCTCGGATCTTTGGATGTACCTGTTTTGTACGGTTAGTTGGACCTACTTCTGATAAACTGTCTCCTCGTGCTGAGAAGTGCATTTTTTTGGGATATTCTCGTACCCAGAAGGGATACAGGTGTTACAGTCCTACTGCAAGAAAATGGTATACTAGCAGTGATGTAGTTTTCTTCGAGGATACTCCTTATTATTCGACTCGTGGTGACAGTTTACAGTCTGATCTTATTGCCTCACCTCTACCTGTTACTTCTGATTGTGTGCCTGATACTACTGACAAAGTCACTACTGAGGCTGATAAGCCTCCTCTTATAGTTTATCAACGCAGGAACAGAGCACCTTCTACTCAAGAAACCCCCCATGAAAACCAATCTTCACCTCCAGAAGGTTCTACTACACCTGAGGTACATTCTGATCTTGATTTACCCATTGCTCTTAGAAAGGGTACTCGTTCCTGCACATCACACAGTATTGCTCAGTTTGTTTCTATTGATCATCTGAATGTTCATTCTAACAATTTTGTATATGCCTTATCTGCTGTTGCTGTTCCAAAGAATATCCAGGATGCTCTACAGAGTACTGGATGGTTGTCTGCTATGAAGGAGGAGATGTTGGCCCTTGCTGAACAAGATACTTGGGAGCTGGTGGATCCACCTCCTCAGTGTAAACCTGTAGGTTGCAGATGGGTGTATGCTGTGAAATATCAACCTGACGGCACTGTTGAAAGGCTGAAGGCACGGTTAGTTGCTAAAGGCTACACCCAAACGTATGGTATTGACTATTTTGAGACTTTCTCTCCTGTTGCTCGTCTTAATTCTGTCAGAATTCTTCTGTCTGTAGCTGTTAACCTTGACTGGCCACTGTTGCAACTAGATGTGAAAATTGCCTTCTTGTATGGTGATTTACAAGAAGAAGTCTATATGGAGCAACCTCCTGGGTTTGTTGCTCAGGGGGAGTCTCACAAAGTTTGCAGGTTAAAGAAGTCTATTTATGGGCTGAAGCAGAGTCACCGTGCCTGGTTTGATAAATTGAGCAAAATTATGATTGATTTTGGGTTTCTGCGTTCTCAGGTGGATCATTCTGTTTTCACCAAGAAGACTTCAGCTGGTATTATTATTCTGATTGTCTATGTTGATGATATTATCATATCTGGCAGTGATTCTCTTGGTATTCAGGCTACTAAATCTCATCTAGGCAAACACTTTGCTACCAAAGATTTGGGCAAGCTTAGATATTTTCTGGGCATAGAAGTTTCTAGAAATTCTAATGCTCTTGTGTTGTCTCAGCGAAAATATGTCCTAGACATACTGCAGGAGACTGGTATGCTGGGGGCGAGACCTGCTGATATTCCTCTAGATCCTAATGTAAATTGGGATGATGACTCTTCTCCTCTCTTTGCTGATCATAAAAAGTACAGGAGGCTGATTGGTAAACTCATTTATTTGACTTTCACCAGAGCTGACATTTCTACTGCAGTGGGTCTTCTTAGCAGGTACCTTGATAAACCCAGACAGTGTCACTGGGATGCTCTTTGTCAGATTCTACGATATTTGAAGAAGTCTCCTGGCAAGGGACTTCACTACAGGAAGCATGGACACTGTACTCTTGAAGGGTACTCTGATTCTGATTATGCAGGCAGCAGAGTTGACAGAAAATCTACTTCTGGGTATTGTACGTATGTTGGAGGTAATCTTGTTACCTGGAGGAGTAAAAAACAAAATGTTGTGGCCAGGTCCAGTGCTGAAGCTGAATATAGGGCCATGGCCCATACTGCCTGTGAATTGTTGTGGGTGCGCTCTCTATTAAAGGAGTTCGGGGTTGATTCTTCTTCTGCTATACCTATGCACTGTGATAATAAAGCTGCTATCTTCATTGTGAATAATCCAGTTTATCATGAGCGCACTAAACACATTGAAGTAGATTGTCATTTTATTCGGGAATCCATTCTGACTGGCAAGATATGCACTCCCTTCACTCGTTCTGAAGACCAAGTTGCTGACATCTTCACCAAGCTGCTGGCGAAGAAGCAATTCTGCACACTGACGGACAAGTTGGGCTTGATTGATATCTATGCTCCAACTTGAGGGGGAGTGTTAATATATATTCCTGTTTTATATATTCTGTTAGTTGTTTTGTTATTTCCATATTATATGTGGACCTCTCTGTAAATGTTTCAGTTTTATATATATGAGGGTGCACACATTGTGCAACCCTACGCTTCCCAAAACTGCTTTGTCTTTCAAGGGACGATGAAAATTCTCCTCCCTATGTTGATCATCACCAGTTCAGAAGGCTGGTAGGCAAGCTTAACTATTTGACAGTCACAAGAGTTGACCTCACTGCTGCTATCGGATTCATCGGCCGGTATCTTGATAAACCCCGGTAGTGTCATTAGGATGCTATATATCACATTCTACGGTATCTTAAAAGCTCTCCAAGAAAAGGCTTGTTGTATAAGAAGCATGGCCACTGCAATCTATCTGGTTTCTCAGACTCTAACTATGCAGGAAGTCATTCTGATCGTAAGTCAACATTAGGATAATGTACATTTGTTGGCAGAAATCTTATTACTTGGCGAAGCAAAAAGCAGACTGTTGTTGCCAGATCCAGTGCAGAGGCAGAATACCGAGCTATGGCTCATACTGCATGTGAACTTTTGTGGGTCCAGAGTCTTCTCCAGGAGTTTGATATATCCTATTTCAGCCCTATACCGATGTTTTGTGACAACAAGGCCTCCATTTTTATTGCGAGCAACCCCACTTTTCATGAGCGGACGAAACATATTGAGGTCGATTGTCACTTTGTTCGAGAGACAGTCCTTTCTGGCCGGATTTGCACTCCATATCTCAGCACTGAAAAGCAAGTTGCAGACATCTTCACCAAGATACTTCCTAAAGCTCATTTTCAGACTCTAGTTGACAAGTTGGGCATGTTCGACATCTACGCTCCAGCTTGAGGGGGAGTATAGAGATATGTTGTGTTATGTTGTGTTTTGTTGAGTGTCATGTGCATGGCATGTGCCTCACTTATGCTTTCACTTCAGTATTTTAGTCCCATATTTCTCATCTCTAATTTAGTCTCTATTCCCTTCTGTTATATAAGAGACCGTATTGTACATTGGTTTATTCATTTAATAAGCCATTCCCAGTTTCTCTATAATTAAAATTATGAGATTCTTGACATATGGATGATTAAAACCGTGTTCGTTAATAGAAACAAATAAGAGCATGTGTATGTGACACAGCTTGAAGGTTTTATAACTCTATTAATGCAAATAAAGTGTACAAGCTATAAAGGTCAATCAACATGATTGAAACATGCACCTCAGAGTTGAAATCTTTGATTTGACAAGATAGTCAAAGAGCTTGACATGAGTCAAAATGAAGATTAAATATGTGATTATAAAAGATTTAGTGGGAGAATATTTACATTCCACATATTGATGGGAATAACATCCCAATACTATATATATTGCAAACTGGCATGAAAAGTACCTTCTACATGAAGGAATTACGTAAAGCATCCTATGTGATAAGAATTGAGGTCATAGAGATAGATTTGGAAAGCTTCTTAACCTAAATAAGAGCACACACATTGGCAAGATGTTGAAGGAGTTCAGCATACAAAACTCAATAAGAGAATATATGGCCATGATTCATAGGATTAGTCTCTGATGAACCATGTATTCCAATTCTTATGAAGAATGGGAAAACATGAGTAAGATGACATATGCATCCACAATTGAATCTATCATGTATGCAATATAATGTACTCATCCCGTTATCTTGTATTCATTGGGGATAACGAGATGATACTAGTCAGATTCCAATAAAGGTCATTGGAATACCAAAAAGAACATCCATAAGTACTTAAGAAGCACTTAGGATCGGCTTTTAAATCATGGAAATAAGAAAGAGTTCGATATAAAGAGTTACATCGATGCAAGCTTCCAAAATGACAAAGAAAATTAATGATCGCAATCTAAATTTGTGTTTGACATTAAAATAAGAATTGTTGGCTGGAAAAGTTCCGAGCAAGACATAGTTATTTAATTCTACAATAGAAGTCGAGTATCCTGGTGTTATGAACACAAAGGAGGACATTGTATTGATCAAGAGGCTCATATAAATGAACTTATGGGATGTTCCAACCATTGATGACAGAGTAAAAATACTATGACAACAATGGAGCTAGTGGATAGGCAAGGAATCCAAGATAGCATACTACGGAAATTCCATCTCATACAAGAGGTCGTACAGCGAAGAGATGTGAAACATGCAATATACCAACTAAAGGCAAATGTTGCTAACTCGTTGGATTATCACTTGTGCAGCAGAAATATGATGGACATGTTTAAGATCACTTAGAATAAGATTTGTGGGTGATTGGCTCTAAGGTGCGAGTGGGAGGCTGTTGGTATGTATGCACAGAGAGCCAAACATATGATGATTGTAATAGCATATCTTGTAAAGGATTTGATTAATAATAAAAGCAATCTTCTGATTTATTCTGTTTCAGTCAGTTATGAGATAATGATGAAACATTATAAATGTCTAAAGAATGATATCATTCAATGATGTGTGTTTCTGGGTTGATGACCTGAACAATAAGATCATACCTATGTCAAGGGTATATACATTCTTGTTGTGTCCCTAGTCAGATGTTACTGTGGAAGGTTGATAGACAACAATAACACATTAAGACTAGAATGTGTGTTGGTTGATGACAGAATCTCATCAGTCATGATATATGATATCAAACCAAACACATAGATACTTGCTGGAGAACAGTGTATCAGACAGATCCACCATGAGAGTGACACATGGAAACCTAACTGGTAGTCAGTTCATCTCTCGTAGTGATGGTGGTGATTGTGGTACTTAGACCTAAAGTCACTACACTCCTCACATGTCATTTGACGTACTTTGACACCATCCACCGTGACTTTAAATAAGGGTTACCACAAAGGTGGTGCTCGGGTGCATCGTGACACATGGGGGTGATTGTGAGTGATGTAGAAGGGATTTGTCCCTCCTACAGGAGTTTGATATTCAGGCCACTTGATAAACGAGCCTGAGAAAAACTTACGCATGCACATGTGAATCAATATATGATATTGAGGTCAAATATATATCACACAGTCAGTTCAAGGAACATGGATTGAATGTTGAGAGGATGACGATTGCATGCCTCGAGTTCAATCTGGATATCAGTGACAAAGGAATTATACAATCATTGTAACACCAACCACAGATTGTAGGTTGAGTTGGTCTCCAACTTTTTGGATTACTTGGGTAGAAATGATGTGTTGCTCGATACCATTCATTGCTTGTGATGTCATAAATTAGTTATGGGCATTCACTGCCAACGTAGCTTGGAATCTATAGGGTCATACACATAAAATACACTTAGAATAGGAGTTCATTCATAAATATAGTTTAAAATTATTACTAAGGAGTTAAGTATTCAATTTAAACAACATTGGTTGAATATTGACTGAATGAACTGTGAACCGGCCGGTTCAAGCGTTGAGTCTATCGTTTCAGAGTGTCAGGTCAATTGAACCAACATTGGCAATCTGGACCATGAACCGACCGATTCAGGAAGTGAACCAATCGGCTCAGGTCCATGAACCGACCGGTTCAGGTTCTGAACCAAACATTTAGTTGATCAATTCAATTGCATGAAGGGACTAGCGTTGACATCATGTTGAACATTAATTGAATATTAATTGGCAATACAATTGTGATTGGGAAACATGATAAAATGACTGGTTCAAGGGTTGAATCGATCGGTTCACATGCCAACCGATCGGTTCACCTAACTGACCGTTTCGCCACTCGCAGGATATGAAAATTCGTGAAATTCCGTCCCCTTCGACTCCCACTCAGACTGGGAACCTTGGCCCTCCTATAAATAGAGGGCAACTGGGGTTCTCATATACATCAATTAGCTCTAAAAATTATTGTCTTCACTGATTTTGATAACTAAGAGAACCCAAACAAGTCCTACCCGATAAAGGAAGGGATAGCAAGGGAGAACAATTGTAGGAGTGCAAGTTGGTGCTAATACACCAACTAGAAGGGACAACTCCTTTTTGTCTGTTCTAGAATGACAGCAGTTCCTGGTGGTCCGTGTGGCTACTATAGAGGCGAGGAGGTTGTTGCCTACAGCTAGGAGGACAAGGTCAACTGTTGTCCATGGTGATCTATCAGGAGTTGTTGTTGACGTTATCCGAGTGCGACTTGAAGAAAGACACATACTGTTGTGAAGGTTCAGTCGTTGGACTTACTCCAGGACCAGATATAGCCTCACAAACAATCCTTCCCATTACATAGTTATTGACGCGATCGTCTGTTAAAGGAGAATATGGCAGATAATTTTTTTGTTTCCGCTGCCTATTTAGTAACCATATTTCCAAACACATTGTCAGTGCGAAAGGTTTTAATGGGTTTATTGAATTGAGTTTGAATTTCAGAAAAAAGGGTGGTGATGGTGTCCATAAAAGTGTTGTGATCTTTAAGTAAAAATAACTATGTAGCCCAAGAAAAGTCTTCAATGAATGTCATTAAATATTTAACACCAGAATGTCTTGCAACAGAACAAGGACCCCATATATCAGCATGAACAATATCAAAAGTGAATTTAAGACCAATTTCTTTATTCGCAGGAAACACAGACCGAGTTTGTTTGCCATATTGGCAAGATTCACAGGAAAAACTCTAATCAGCTAAAGTAGGAAATAAATGTTTCAACTTAGAAGCAGACGGGTGTCCAAGGCGGTAATGCCACTGAATCCTAGTCACATATGTTGATGGCATAGCAGTCTTTGATGTCGGTCCATCCAGGTAGTAGAGTCCATCTGCTCCCTCCTGGCCCGAATCAATCCTAGTCTTCGTGCGGAGATCCTAAAAAACACAACCCAAAGGGTCAAACGTAATAGAGCACTGAAGGCTCTTTACAGTTTTACTAACCGAAAGTAGATTAACAGGAAATCTTGAAACATATAAGACAGATTTCAGATGCATATTTCGAAATAAAAGAATTGCCTCAATGCCATTGATAGTTGTTTGAGAGTTGTCAAGTACAGTTAACAGAGGTAGACAGGTGGATCTTATAAGAGCAGAGAATAAATCAGAATTACCGGCCATATGAACCGAAGCACCAGAGTCAATACACCATTTATTTTTACCACTAGATGGAGCAGCAAGCAAGGCAGACGAGTCGGCCTCTGAAGTAGATAGTAGATTGGACATGCGCTCTTGGAAGAGCTTCTCAAACTCAGACCGGATCCAGGCATAAGAGGGTTGAGCTAGGGTGTGTTTAGTAGCAAAAGAATCTTCAACCGCATCAAAGATGACCTGGTTAACCTAAGCGGGCTTTCCATGTTTGATCCAGCACTGGTCTTCATTACGATTGTCACGTCCACAGAAATTACATAAACGAGGGTCAATGGGTTGACTGTGGCCCTATGTAGAAGAAGTGTGGCCCAAGGGAGGAGGGTGACGTCTACCACGGCCGCATCCACGACCAAGGCCACGGTTGTGACTATTATCAATTAGAGTGTATAGCAAGAGTAAGATGTTCAATAGCAGGAACAGAAGTCACTGATGGTAAACATTGAACATGTTTAAGCACATCTCTAAGAGTAAGCAGAGGATCACTAGAAAGAATTTGGTCAACAACTCCCACAAACGAGGAAGTCCGGCAAGAAATTGGACAAGTTGTAGTTGATTGCACTGTCTCTGAGTTTTCTTGATATCAGCAGACAAAGGATGGTGGATTTCATATTCATTCCAGAGGGCAGAGAACTGGTTGTAGCAGTCTTCAACAGGCGCATTGGGAGAGAATTCCTTCTTTGCCAGGTTCTTGAAAATTTCGAACACCATCTTGAGGTTTTGTTGATGGGAGTAAACATTGGAAAGTTGATCCCACATAGCCTTGGCATCATAGAGGCAGAGCAGGGACTGATTGATACGCGGCTCAGTGCTATTAACAATCCAAGACATAGCAGCCAAGTCAGCTTTACTCCACTGTGCGTATGCTTGCTTGGTCTTATCATCAACTGAGGCATCAGGAGCAGGTTGAGGGTCAGTAGTGATATGTGAATAGCGACCTTGTGCTTTCACATACAGAATAAAGGAGGCCGACCAGAGATCGTAATTGGAGCCATCAAGTTTCACCGTGGTGACGCACAGAGAACAGGAAAGCTCAATAGATGCCATGACGCACAGATCTGTAGCTGAGGTAGAGAAAAAGCAACAAAAAGTAGCAATAGTGGTCAGAAGAACTCCAGACAACCCAAGGGTATAGACAGGATAAGGCTGGGATCAATAGATCTGAAGAAACCTGTTACGGTGTAGTAAATGGCAGCATGTGATCTGACATATCAGATCGTAGAAACCCGCAACGGGGCAAAATAGACAGAAGAAGAATCTACGCCACTATAAAGAGAAACTTTACTCTCCCGTGAGGCGCGAGAAGATAGCAAACGTAGACCTTTTAGAACGTCAATGTGTTATTTTTAATATGTGCTCGGAGCAAACATACAGCTAGGAATAAGGAAGGGAGGATTGGGCAGGCTAGATTAGGAAGAGTGGGACGTAGGAGGAAGGGGATAGCAGTGGAGAAGGGTGTGAGGATGGCGGCGGTGGCAATAATGGGTTGTAGGTGGAGGGATTGGGTAGGTGGAGGGGCGGCGGTAACAAGGTGGTGGGAGGTTGGCGAAGGCGGGTGGGTACAGGGTAGCAGCGGTAGGGTGGGGGGGTTGTGGTGTGGAGGAAAGGAGAGAGGGAGGTGGGGGTGCAGCGGCGGCAATGAGGGAGGGAGGGATGGGCAGGGTCAACAAGGGACAAGGGAGGGGAAGGAGAGAATGGCGGTGGGCATGGAAAAGGGGGGTGTGGCGGTGGGCAGGGAAGAGGGGGAGGGTGGTGGCGGGCAGGGAAGGGGGGGGAGGCGGCGGTGGCAAGGAGGAAGAGGGAGGGGTGGGGTGGCGGCTAGGTTAAGGTGCGGGAGCATTAGGGTTGTGAGGAGGGAGGGCTAAGGGGGATCGAAACTCTGTAATACCGTATAGAAAAATAAGTAGAATTCTATTAAATGAGTAAAAAGGAGTACAATGCCTTCTCTTTTATTAGACAAGAGAATAAAACAATAACACGGCTCAACAATATGGGATAAATAACACAAGTAATAAGTAGAGTAGAGCATAGGGAATTAAGTAAATATAGCATATCTTATTAATTGCTAGTAACCCAGTCTTTAATGAGAAAACGAAACATATCGAGGTTGACTGTCATTTTATTCGAGATGCAGTTTTCTTGCTAGAAAAATCTCTAACCCTTACATCTCTATAGAGGATCAGTTGGCTGACGTTTTTACTCTCTTGCTAAAAAAAACTTAAAATGATTTGTTCCAAGTTGGGCCTACATGACATCTACTCTCCAATTTGAGGGGGAGTGTTGAAATACTTCTTGTTAATACTTGTTTTCTTGTTCTCTTTATCCAAATTAATAAGGCTATTGTTAGAAAATAGTTTCCTTATTTATGTACCTCTTTACTATTTCCTTTTCCCATTGGGTCTATTATGTAAATATTCTCACTCTATATCATAAAGGAGAACTCGCTCTAACCGGGTATTGCTTTGACCCAAATCCATTCACATGGTATTAGAGCATATCCGGCTGCTACAACCCTAGTCGCCCCCCCCCCTCTCCCCTTCCTTTTCCTCAGCCCGCTCTCTCTTCTCCCTCTCCGGTTGCTCTTCCGATCACGATCGGCGGTATTCCTCACCAAGCAGCCAATCTTCCTCCAATCTGTCAGGGCACGGTGGTCGCTTGAAGGGGAAGAGAAGGAGCCCTTGTTCTATTCTGAAGAGAGAAGGAGGAGCACCTTTCTTCTCATCTTCTTTCCTATCCACGTAGTCCACGTACATGGATGGTGCCTACATCCTTAGGGGTTGCTGATGTGTCAGATTTGCATCATCATTTCACTAGTGACGGCGCTAATTCCCTTCACCCACTGAAGCGTCTCCCCAGGGTCATTCTCTCTCCGATGCGTCTTCGCGAAGGTCTTTTTCGCCCTTTGACGGAGGCAATTCCCGTCAAGGTTGAAGTCTGTCGCCGCTGCACACGACGTATATCCCAAACAACACAACGTGTTGCCGTCTGGGCGTCTCTGCTCTGATGGCACTGTTCGGAAACTACACGGGCGCGTCACATATGTGACACGGCGTGTCACAGTTGTTTAAGGTTACACCTTCGAAATCAAACACGACATGTCCCTTATCTATACGATGTGTGCAGATCAGTTAAGAGCCCTGCATCATCCATCGACACGGCGTGTGCTAAATCCGATATGGCGTGTCACTATTCGTCAGGAGAGTCTGGTTTTTGTCTCTGACAACTCAAATGATGTGTCTAATATTTGACACGTTGTGCATTTCCCAGACACGGCGTGTTAGGTCCTCAACACGGCATGTTCTTCTATATGTCTGTTGTTGTTATCTAAATCTCTCAGTATGAGAGATGCAAAGCCAACTGCTTCTGCTACAGTCGTCTACAACTACTAATCTCAGATAACTTCTATGAAGCTTAACTCACAGAATTATCTTCTTTGGATGAATGCTATCTACACTATGCTTGAATCGCGTGAGAAGGTGGAAATTATTGAGGCACAACCCCATGATGAAGGTAGCAAAGACTATGCCACTTGGCGGATATAGAGATATGTTTAGTGTCATGTGCCTAGCATGTGCCTCACATATGTTTCTACTTGTGTGGTTTAGTCCCATATTGCTCATCTCTGGTTTTGTATCTCCTCTCTTATCCTATATAAGAGAATGCACTGTAAACCTTTTCAATCATCCAATACAATTCTATTCAGCTATCTATATGGTATCAAGAGCATGTTCCCTCCCCTGTAAGTTCCCACTCTAACCCTACCCCTCATGACCTAGCAACCCCCCCCCCGCCGCCACCCCTCCTCTCTCCTTCCCCACCCGCCGCCTCTCTTCCCCTCTTCCCCCTCCGCCACCAGCAACCCCTACCGCCGCTACTTCTCTCCCTCTCCCCTCCTTTCCCTCCCACCCGCAACCCCCCCTCCGCCTGCCCCCCGCCGCCGCCGGCTCCCCACCCCCTCCCCTCCCACCCCATCGCCACCCCTACTACCTCTACCCGCCGCCACCACCGCCAACCCCTCTATTGTTGCCCTCCCCACCACCCCAATCCACCCTCCCTCATCCACCTCCCATCAATCCCGTCACCCACCATCTCTCCCTTCTAACCCCCTTCCTTGCTCGATCTATTCTCCTTTTTTTACGTCTCCGGACAGCCATCATCATTGCATGTTAGGAGTCTCCAGGATATTATGCTTCTTCTGCCTACGCCTCATGGTGGGATCTTAATTCTCCTCATGACGGAGTAGGTTCTTTTATCAGTTTTTCTGCCCGTGACGGGTCTATTCTGATCTGATGCGTCAAATATGCAACTGCTCTCTACTGCCCCATAGCGGGTTTCTTCAGGTCTGCTGATCTCTGTTTGTGGATTCTATTGTTGCTGCACCGGCGGTCTTCTCTACTTCTTCATCCATGTTCGTCATGGCTTCCATTGAGCCTCGTCGTTCCATGTGTGTTACCACAGTCAAACTTGACTGCTCCAATTATCATCTTTGGTCGGCGTCATTCATCTTGTATGTCAAAGCACAAAGCTGTCATTCTCATATCACCACCAACCCTCCCGCCGCTCCTGCTGCTACAGCGGATGAGAAAACCAAGCAAACTTATGCACAATGGTTCAAAGATGACTCAAGGGTTATGCCCTGGATTCTTAATAGCACCGAGCCACTGATCAGCCAGTCTTTACTCTGTCTTCATGATGCTAAGGCAATGTGGGATCAATTATCCCACGTATACTCTCATCAGCAAAATCCTAAGAGTCTTTGAAATATTCAAAACTCTAGCCAAGAAGGAATTTTCATCTAACACTTCTGTTGAGGATTTCTATAATCAATGCTCTGCCCTCTGGAATGAATATAAGAGTTATCACCCTTTGACAGCCGACATCAAAGAAGCCCAGAAGCAACGTAATGAACTGCAACTAGTCCAATTTTTGGCAGCCCTTCCAGCTTCATTTTATGGAGTAGTCGCCTATATTCTGTCGAGTGACCCACCGCCCACTCTTCGGGACGTCCTCAAACGCGTTCAAAGACTACCCTCTATGACATCCACTCCTGCAGTCAAACATCCAACTCTTTTTGTTCGCACCGATTCCAGCCGTGGACGAGGTCGAGGCCGTGGTCGTGGAGGTTGTCTCCCTACTAATTGCGGTCGCACATCTACTAATGTTGGTCGAGGACCTATTGGTCCTCGCTTTTGCAACTTTTGTGGACGAGATAATCACAATGAAGACCAATGTTGGATCAAGCATGGTAAGCCTGCTTGGGGAAACCAATCATCTGCAGAGACTCTGAATGACACTACTACACATGAACAGTCACCTGCTACGCCTTCAACTGAGTGGCTTCGCTCCGAGTTGGAGAAATTTTTTCAAGAACGCATGTCTCAGCTTCCATCTACGTCCGCTGCTGGATCTTCTGCTTTGCTAGCCTCTCCTTCTGTTGGCAACAATAAATGGTGCATTGACTCTGGTACATCGATTCATATGGCCGGTGATATCAACTTATTTCTGCTCTTACTAAAACTATTTAGATTCCACCTGTTACTGTTGTTGATGGTTCAAAAAATTATGTTCATGGCATTGGCATTATTCCCTTGTCTCATAAACTGCATCTGAAAAAGTTGTTTATATATCCCAAAATTTCCTGTTAACCTACATTCTGTCAGTATGACTGTGAAAAATCTTTAGTGCCCCATTAAATTTGATCCTTATGGTTGTGTTTTGAAGGATCTTCACACGAAGACGAGGATTGGTTCGGGCCATGAGGGACCAGACGGACTCTACTATCTGGATGGACCACCAGCAGTGTCTGCTCTTCTGTCAACATCAGTGACGGGACTCCAATGGCACTACCGGCTTGGTCACCCCTCTACTGTAAAACTGAAATATTTATTTCATGCTTTATCTGAAAAAACATTTTCTTGTGAATCTTGTCAGTTGGGTAACAAACTCGTATTGTGTTTCCTGCTAAGAAAGATATTGGCCCTAAAGGCATTTTTGACATTGTTCATGCGGATGTTTGGGGTCGTGTTCTATTCCTAGCCACTCTGGAGTTAAATTATTTATGACCTTCATTGATGATTACTCTCGTGCTACTTGGCTATTTTTACTAAAAGATCGTAGCACAGTGTTGGATAATATTAGTGTTTATTTCTCAAAAATACATACACAATTCAGCAAACTCATTAAAGTTTTCCGCACCAATAATTCCCTTGAATTTAAGCAAAAATCGGTGACATCTTTTGTTCTGTCCGTAGCACTCTACACCAAACTACCTGCCCCTACACTCCACAACAAAATGGAGTTGTTGAAAGGAAAAACCACCACTTGTTAGAGGTTGCTCGCACTATACTCCTTCATTATAAAGTTCCTCAACATTTATGGCCTGAGGCTGTCTCTAAGGCGTGCTATCTTATCAATCGCATGCCTTCTGTTTTACACAATCAAATTCCTTACAACATTCTTTTTCCTGATGCCCAACTTTTTTCTGTCCCTCCCCGCATTTTTGGGTGTACATGTTTTGTCAAAAACCTACACCCAGGGTTAACAAAGCTTGATCCTCGCTCCACCAAGTGTACCTTTTTGGGATATTCTAGAACCCAGAAAGGATACCATTGTTTTGATCCTATTCTGAAGCAATGGTTTGTGAGCGCTGATGTAGTATTTTTTGAGCATATGCCATATTACTCGGATGACGGAGCATCACTCTCCGATGATATGTTGGTACCTACGTCATTGTATGATGTTGTAGAGATTGTTCCCTCTTCTGAGTTGCCGCCTGAAGTCCGACCTCTGTAGGTTTACAAACATGGAAACAAGATAAGTACTCCCTCCATGGCCCCTCTACAACCACTTCCTCCTTCTACGGATGATCATACAACCACTAAGGTAACTTCTGACTTACACCTATCTACTAGTCAGTAAGTGTGTTCGTTCCTGCACGAAATATCCTATTAGTCACTTCTGCTCATCTTCTAATCTGAATAACAGTTTTGCGTGCTTTGGTGAAATCTTGGCTTTTGAATAACATGGAGCCCCAGATTGCTTCCAGATTTATGTTCTACTCTACAGCTAAACAAATCTGGGAAGCTGCAAAGAAACATTTTTCTCACAAGAAGAATGCTCTCCATCTTTATACAGTTTCTGACCGTCTGTTTGCATAAAAATATAATAGTCGCTCACTTGAGGACAATTTTGGGACGTTGTCTGACACATTTTGAGATAACTCAAAAGTTCTCCAGGAAAAGGTCTATTGTACAAGAAACATGGTCATTGCAATCTTTCTGGTTTCTCTGATTATGATTATGCAGGGAGTGGATATGATCGTAAATCTACATCTGGATACTACACCTTTGTTGGTGGCAACCTAGTTACATGGCGTAGCAAAAAGCAAGCCGTGGTAGCTAGGTCAAGTGCAGAGGCAGATAATCGAGCAATGGCTCACACTGCATGTGAACTTCTATGGGTGCAAAGCCTTCTCAAAGAATTTGATATATCTGATTCTAGTCCTATTTCGATGTTTTGTGACAACAAGGCCTCCACTTTTATTGCAAGCAGCCCTACCTTTCATGAGTGCACAAAGCATATCGAGGTAGATTGCCACTTTGTTTGGGAATTTGTTCTTTTTGGCAGCATATGTACCCCGCATCTCAATACTGACAAACAAGTGGAAGACATCTTCACCAAGCTTCTACCTAAAGCTCGTTTCAAGACTTTAATGGACAAGTTGGGAATGTTCGAAATCTATGCTCCAGTTTGAGGGGGAGTAAAGAGATATGTTATTTCTGTACTCTACTCGTTATTTATCCCATATTGCTTAGCTTTACTTATTGTTTTATTCTCTTGTCCTATAAAAAAGAAGGCATTGTAAACACTTTTACTCACTTAATAGAAAACCATCTCATTCTCAATAGGCACTATCCAATCTATTTCTCAAGAACTCAGTTTTTATCAGCCACTAAATACTGATGACCATAAGAAGGACCGAGATGATCTAGTAACAGCAAGGTTTCTATCAGGCTTAAATCTTATACATGCTTCAGCCAGGAGTGTCCTTCTGGCCACAGACAAACTATCGAGCCTTAAAGAAGCCTTTGTACGGATTCAAGAGTCATCTTTTGTCTTTTTCTGCTACTCTGGGAGAACACACTGAGAATCATACTTCTCTTGTTGCTGCTGCCAAAGGAACAGGACGGGGTGCTGGACGAGGACGAGGTGTTGGAAATTGTCCAAATTGTACTTTTTGTGGGAAACTTGGTCATATAGAAGAAAATTGCTATTCTAGGCATGGTCGACCACCAATTGGTGTTGCAAATTATACTGCCAATTCATCAGGAACATCTACATCTGGAACTTCTAAACATGTGCAATTAGATGTTACAATCTCCAACGAGGAGTATGACTGTCTTCTGCAGGCTACTCAGCCTGCTTCCCTTGGTGCTTCGGTCAATCAAGTTTCAGATGCAGGCAGTGTCACATGATTCGGCGAATTATTCAATATCGCATATTATTTGCACATTTTTCAGTAAACGTACGTAACGTCTGAATTGCGCAAGGATCCCGAACTGTTTCCAAAAAATACGAATAATCCGCATATTATTCGTTGTTCGCGTACATTTCACGTTTCTAACGGATTCTGGCGTATAATTCCCGGTTTAATTCAAAACATTCGGCCCTATGGAGGCAACCCACTTAAGCCTCGTTTCCTTTCACGCCTGGACCCTCCACGGCTCTCCAAAACACCCGACACACTAATCCTAAACTCGTTCCGCCCCGACGCCTCTTGCGGTCGACGAGCTGACAAATATGACGCCTGCCCGGCTACTCCTGCTGCCTGCAGGCTACAGCAGTGACCCCGGTTGCGGCCAGTCCACTGCAGGGACAGGAGAAAGCAACGGCAAACGGCCAGCCTTCTACAAGCGACAGGCGGCGGTCATCCTTCTGCAACCGGCGGCCACCAACTCGCAACGTGTAATAGGCGGCTACCAAGTGCCAACCAGGAAACCAGCAACAGCGGCCTGGTACTCCTCTCTTGTCTCTATTGTTCTATTTTCATTTGTTTGATCCTTGCCTCCACAACTCCCTCCCCTATCCATCATTATTGTTTTGTTCGGTTTAAAATTTTAGAGTATGATGATGCCTGATATCAATTGGATATGCATTGGTTATTTATTCAGCCTGCTACTCGTGTATGTATACATAGATATGCCCCATATTGCTAGTTTTTCTAGTCAACTTCAGCGTGCTATTATGTTACATACCTGGCTTTTTAAGTAGGTATTAGGTTATAGTGGAAGATGCTAATGCTGATGATTAGACCAGAACACTAGATTGTGTATACGAAAATTAGCATACTAAATTTGTTTCTCTCGTAGACATCTAGTCTGTTACTTCTTCATGTTGTCAATTACTATTAAATTTGTTTACTGATGTCACATTAGTCTTATGTAACTTGTGTTTACTGTTTAATCTTCTTCTTCTTCTTCATTTTTTTTTTATTACTATCAAATTCGTTTAATATTGTGTTAAATGTTTATTCATGAGCTTTTGTCAATGTCTTACATAGTAGCTTAACCCTGTGATTTTTTTTTGTCAAATTGATTTGGGTGTGCGGTGAGTAGCACAAATCTGTGTAAAACACTAATCTAACGTGCAGTATTGCACAAATATATATGTGTTGTATTGCTCCCAAAATATACGTGTTGTATTGCTCCCCAAAATATCAATATGTAACTTTTTGGCTTGCTTTTGTCAATTCTATTTTAACAGTGAGATTGGATTGTGATATTTCAGCTAGAACAATGCCGCGTGGAAAGGATCCATTATAAGAACATACTGAACAAGTAGGGTCTAAAGTAAAATGTAAATACTTCCAATTAGAATTTCATGCTGGGATCATAAAAATTAGATATCATCTTGGGAAAATAACTAGGAAAGATATCAATCCATGTTCTTCAGTTCCTGATCATGTGCGAGATTCTGCTTTAAAATCTATTGATGAGATCCAAAACAAGGCCAAGAAGTACAAGCTCTCTGAGTTTTAGACAACAGGCTCTTCTTCTAGCTCAAACGCATCAACCGCTTGTCTTGCCACACAAAGCAATACGAGTTACATTGATGTGGACAGATTACAGGGTGATATCCAAAAGCAACAAACGATGCATGATCTAACGAAGGAGGAGAGGAAATTGGCTGATAAAGCTAAAATGAAGTATGTTGTTGCCAATAATCTCACTTTTGATTTATTGAGGACTCCTAAATTTAAGGAGGCGTGTGCAGCTATTGCTAGGTGCGGTGTTGGGTATGTGCCACCTAACAGTGAAACAACAAGGACTAGGTTATTGGAGGAACTGAGAGGTGATGTTGATGAGTATATCAAGTCCATCAAGGAAAGTTGGTCATTTTCTGGTTGCACTTTGATGTCTGAGGGATGGAAGGATGCTAGAAGTCGTTCACATATAAATCTCATGGCTGCTTCTCCAAAGGGTGTCATGTTCCTGAAATCAATTTGCACTGTTGGGCGCAAAAAGGATAGACAATATATATGTGATTTTGTCTCCTCTGCAATTGAAGATGTAGGCCCCTCTAATGTTGTCCAGTTTGTTTCTGGCAATGCTCTTAACTTTCTCGGAGCAGCAACATTGCTGGAAATGGAAGTACCCGACAATATTCAAAGTCAGTTGTGCAGCACATTGTATTAATTTGATGTTCCAGGACTTTGATAAGTTGGATATTGTCAACCCTATCATGGAGAATGCTAGGAGAATCGTGAAGTTCATGTATAAGTATCAACACATTCTTGATTTGATGAGGAAGCATGCTGAGGGAAGAGAGCTGAAGAAACCTGGTACCACACGATTTGCCACTCATTTTCTATGTGTACAATCTTTATTGAATGTGGAGCAGGGCTTGCGCTTTATGGTGGCATCTTCTGATTGGAGGGTTTTACCTCAATCAAAATTGGAGGATGGTATTGATGTACAGGAAATCATTCAAGACAATGACTTTTGGAATTTTGCTGCTGGTTTGATTCAAGTAATGGAGCCTCTTATGAAGGTTCTTAGGATGGTAGATGGTGATGGATCTACCAATAGATATATCTACGAGGCCATGGATAGAGTAAAAGAAGCAATAAAAGATATGTTTGATGGAGATCACGTTCAATATTCTCCTTTCTGGAAGATTATTGATGAAAGGTGGGCAAAGAACTTGCATAATAATGTTCATGCTGTTGGTGGTTATCTCAACCCAAAATTGCATTATGAAAAGAGAGTGAGGATGGATGCTGAGGTAAGAAGGGGGGTCTCAAAGGTGGTTCAAAGATTGGTCACTGATGCAGATGATATTGTTCTAGTAACCCAAGAACTACGTGACTATCATGCTCTGAATCCTGAGATATTTGATTCACTGGCCATCACAGCTTTGCAGGATACACATCCTAGTAAGACTCAATTCTTGGTTCAAATTTAGCACTATATGTTTCTACTATATTAATGTATGATATTTTGAATTCACAGGGATGTGGTGGGACATGTATGGAGGCGAGCTTAAGATTTTGCAGAAGGTGGCTATTCGTATATTAAGCCAAACTTGTAGTGCATCTAAATGCGAAAGGAATTGGAGTGCCTTTGATGCAGCACATACAAAAAAGAGGAACAGGCTTGATCTAAAAAGGTTGGAAATTTTGGTATTTGTAAGGATGAACATGCATTTGATGAAAACTTCCAAGGCAGAGGAAGTTGCAGATACCAAGCCCATTGATCTTGACAAAATTGATGCATTTGTGGGTAACATTGAGGATGCACATGGAGATGTTGAAGATGAAGGACTAGATGAAGATGATACTGAAGTCGGTTTGGGTGATCATTTAGAGACAAATGATGATTCATATGACCTTGATTTAGATTTAGATGACGAAGAATAACCTTGCATTCTAAATATTTTGGTGACATCTAGTTCCTCAGTTATTTTTGTGGCCAATTACTTTTATCATATTCAGGACTCATATCATCATAGTTGTCTTCATGTAATATCTTATAATTCCTTTTTGAGATTGAGAACATGTTATTTGACTTGGTTATTGGGACGTTGTCATTGGATCAATATGTGTATCATGTGATATACATTATATACATTATATATATAGATATATTATCCAAATTTTTTTCCGAATTTTTCCTGAATAGTTGACCGAACTTTTACCGCATTCTTACCGACTTTACCCGAATTTCCCTCATAATTCCCGAATGCTAAATTTTCCAGCCTCGCCGAATGATTGCCGAATGCCGAATTTGTGACTATGAATGTGGGTACCCAGGGGACTTCACTCGTTGTCTCTCATCCATCCTCTACATGGGTGGTGGACTTCAGGGCCACCCAGTATATGGCAGGTATATGATCTATGCTTCTTTCTTCTGACTCGTATATCCCGCATCCTTCTGTGACACTTGTTGATGGTTCTGTCAGGCGAGTCCAAGAGTGTGGCACCGTACAAGCGTCATCCAATTTAACTTTACAGTTTGTACATTATGTACCAGACTTTCCATTTAACTTCACATTTGTTGCTAGGTTGATTCCTTGAAATGCTTGGTAATTTTTAGAGATTCTTTCTTTGTATTACAAGATCCTAGGAGCTGGAAGATGATTGGTTGTGGATCTAGGAAAGCTGATCTATACTTTTTTGAAGGTGGTCACCCAGCTCGCCAGATTTCATCCACTGCATCCACCGTGTTCAGCTGCTAACCCTTGCAATGGCATTATCGCTATGGACATCCATCCCTACAAAGTCTTCAGAAGCTTGTCCTAGGCTTAGCCTCAATAAAGTCGTTAGAGTGTCAGTTATGTCAATTAGGCAAGCATCATTGCATTTCTTTTTCGAGTCGCATTGAAACGCTTTGTCCTTTTGATCTTATTCATAATGATGTTTGGGGTCCTGTTAAAGAGCCGAGTTATAATGGCTTTTGATATTTTCTTGTCTTTCATTGATGATTTCTCCCGCATGACTTGGGTTTACTTAAATCTTGCGATGAAGTCTTGTTTGTTAGTCAAAACTTTCATCAGTTAACAAAAAATTTAGTTTGATGCTCATATTAAGACTCTTCGTATAGATAATGCCCTAGAATATGTTGAAAAGGTTGTTTCTACGTTTTGTGATTCTATTTGCATGAACTTGTCCTCGTACACCCCAACAAAATAGGGTTGCTAAATGCAAAAATCGCCACTTACTTGATGTAGCGCGTACGCTACTGTTTCAAATGTTTGTGCCCAAGAAATATTGGTCCAATGCTCTTCTCACTGCATGTTTATAGATTAACAGTCAGCCATCCTCTGTCTTACAAGGGGCGACCCCCTTCTCTGTTTTACGACTTGACAAGAAATCTTTTCTTATTCCTTTTCGTGTGTTTGGATGTACTGCATTTGCTCACGTGTTTGATCTACGAGCTGACAAGTTGTCACCTCGTGCAATTCGCACCATCTTTTTGGGGTACTCTCCCACACATAAGGCATACAGGTGTTATTGCCTTCGTCTTGGTCGTCTTTTTGTGTCGGCTGACGTTACATTTCATGAGTCTACTCCGTTCTTTAGTGACTCTGTTCAGAGTGAGGGGGAGTACAATCCTGAGAGTGACTACATCTTTAAGCGTGAGAGAGAGTCATCTCTTCCTGTGTCGTGTGATGAGAGTGTTATAGATACCACCCCACAACCACCACCACCACCTTAACCTTTTCTACTGGTTTACACTAAGCGAGCAGGGTGTTACCCAGAGGATGAAGCGTCACCAATCCAGCAACATGCCTCCTCATCGTCTAACACTCCTAAGGTACATGTTTCTACAGAAACTTCTCTTGATGCTTCAGTTTCATATTTACATCTTTCAGTTGCAGCTTGGAAAGGTGTTTGGTCATGTACTAGATGTCATCGATCTGCGAATGTTTGTTGCTTGTCTCATTTGTCACCGTAGCCCGCACGTTTCCTCTTCACCTTGACTCCACGGTTGTTCCTCATTCTTATACAGAAGCAGCCCAACATGATGGTTGGATCCAAGCTATGGACAGTGAGATGGCAGCACTTCATGAGAACTCTACCTGGGACTTGGTGGATCTTCCTCCTGGAAAGTTTGTTCTAGGTTTCCGCTGGGTTTATACTATGCAACAGAAACCCGATGGGTCTATCGATCGCTTGAAGGCTCGTCTAGTGGAAAAGGGGTACATTCAGACACATGGCGTCGACTTCTTTGAGACCTTTTCTCCAGTGGCTCGACTCAATTCTGTGCGGATTCTTATTTTTGCTGCTACACATTTTCATTGGGCTCTTCTTCAGTTGGACGTCAAAAATGCTTTTCTTCATGGTGATCTGCTTGAGGTGTACATGGAGCAACCTCCTGGGTATGTTGCTCAGGGGGAGTGTCTGAAGGTGTGCAAGTTAAAGAAATCATTGCATGGTCTGAAGCAGTCAGCTCAGGCATGGTTTGATAAGTTTACTGATGCACTCATACAGTTTGGGTCCACCCGGTCTTCTACTGATCACTCACTATTTGTGTAAAAGTCTTCAAGTGGCACTATTATTATAGTTGTTTTTTTGGATGATATTGTCATCACAGGTGATGACTCTACTGGCATTCTACAACTCAAGAAATGGCTGCAAACACAATTTCAAACGAAAGATCTGGGTAATTTTTGTTATTTCCTTGACATAGAAGTTCTACGCTCCAAGAAGGGCACAAACCTCTCTCAGTAGAAGTATGTTCTTAACCTCCTTGCAGAGACAGACATGGCACTGTGAAAACCGGTCTCCACGCCTATGGATTATCATACAAAGACTTACATTTTTTATGACAGTGATTTTTTTGATCCAGCAAAGTATAGAAGGATTGTGGAGAAACTGATTTACTTGAAAGCTACTCGTCCTGATATTTCTTATGATGTGGGAGTTGTTAGCCAATTCATGAGTGCGCCTAAGATGTCACACTAGATGGTTGTCACTCAGATTCGTCTCTATATCAAAGGATCGCCAAGGAAGGGCCTTACTTACTTTACATGGCGAAATCTCGCAAGTACATCCTTGAAACTCAGTGGGTTCACTGATGTTGATTGGACAGGTGATGTTGGAGATAGACGCTCTACTTCTAGCTATTGCATGTTTCTTAGATCACATGTGTTGACTTGGAGGAGCAAGAAACTGAATGTGGTAGCACAATTTAGCACAGAAGTTGAATATCAAGTCATGGCACGTGCTTGCTGTGAGCTACAGTGGGTTGTGTTTGTCTTGTCAGAAATGGGAGTGTCTATTGAGACACTTATTTCTCTCTCATGTGTGATAACCAGGCAGCCATTCATATTGCTAGTAATCTGGTGTTTCATTAGAGGACCAAGCACATTGAAGTGGACTGCCACTTCGTTCGTGATTTAGTGCTCTCCAAGAAGATTCAAACTCCTCATGTTCGGACTGGTCAGGAAGTGGCAGATATCTTCACCAAGTCACTTCCATCTTCAGCCTTCAAGCATTGACTTCCAAGCTGGGCATGCATGATGTATACGCTCTAGCTTGAGGGGGAGTGTTAGAAAATAGTTTCCTTATTTATGTATCGCTTTACTATTTCCTTTTCGTGTTGGGTCAATTATGTAAACATTCTCACTCATATAATAAAGGAGAACCCGCTCTAACATGGTATCGCTTTGACCCGAATCCATTCACAGCTATATCTTGTAATTTTCCGCTCACGCTATATAAGAAAGGCTTATTGTACATTCTCAATTAATTAAGAAAAGTGATTATTCTCTCAAAACAATACTTTTCAAACAAACAGCAACACACATGGAGATGGTGACAGCTAGTAAGGAGTTTCTATATCTATCAAAATTAAAAACTAAACCAAATAATCAATTGTCACAGGGATCAGACCTACTTGCTTAGCACAATTGGCTTCACCGGTTCAATCTCCGGTCTGATTCTAACAACCTTGGTCAATATGGACTAAGAAGCTACTGTGACCAGCAGGATCAACGAAAATGTTTGCACTCCAATTTACTGCTAGGAATATTTCACCAAGTTGTGTTTTAGTTGAGCTACAAGCTGGTCTTTTACTCCCAGAGTCCTAGCTGAAATAGTAGATTTTTTTTATCTAGATAAAACTGTAGTTGTGGCTTTAGGGGTCGGTGGTCATGTCATTCATTGTAAAAAGAACAGAAACAGCCATCGTCATTTGGGTTGTTTTACATATACCATGGTGAGATATTGTGTATGAGAGATTTATATGTGAATCTGATATATGAGAGCTATGTGGTAGGTCTTGGGAACTAGAATAATGCTTAGCTGCCTTTACACCATAACGTACTTTAATACTTAGCTATGTGGTCTGTAAGTGATCTCAAACGCATGACCTCTCATACAGGTTAAGGCCCGCCACTACCTATCCTTGAACTGTGGAAATGTTAGCTCGTTGATGTATCTCAATGGTATGGTCTTTGGAGCTGACCACCAGTAGAGAATCGATCACTAAGACAGTGAGACACGGACATTCAAATGCCCTTATATTCGATGTTGGAGAAGAAGGAACCAAAACAGAGAGGAGTGAGGCTGGCTGATTGGAAAACCGATGCACTGTTTTTCGTGTAACTGTTTTTTTATTATTAACTGCTAACTTATGAAGCAGAGCAAGCGGAAAATCAGAGCATGAAGTTTTCGAGTTTAGTAGAAACTACAAACAGGAAGCGAAAGCGGTCGGGAAAGACCCGCCAGAAGTAAAAAAAATAAAAAGAAAGCTATCTGAAGGAGGAGCGACGGAGAAAACCACGCAATAGTCGTCTCGTCTGATGGAGGGGGACTGTTCCAAAAAACGTTGTAGTAATCTTTATCAGAAGCTGTGTCATCGCAGAAACGCATGAATATATTTACGTGCCAAAAACAATATGAATATTTTTATGCAAAAATCTTTAAAACCAAACAAGATACTTTCCACAATAAGCAAGCATTTCATTGGGTTTTTGATGTCACCGACCAGTCTAAGAGGAAAAGGCGGCGACAATAACGAGAGGGTGTCCGGGCTAGAGATCGTACTGTCATCTTGCTGATTCCGGTG
This sequence comes from Alisma plantago-aquatica, assembly GCA_963693085.1. Lineage (NCBI taxonomy): Eukaryota > Viridiplantae > Streptophyta > Magnoliopsida > Alismatales > Alismataceae > Alisma > Alisma plantago-aquatica. The sequence goes on along the minus strand of OY856411.1, from coordinate 1,150,380,816 downwards.
CGGATGCCGCGAGAACAAGAAGACGCCGGGAAAAAGCAGAGGCCTCGAACACCACCTTGACGCCGGAAAGAAGCAGAACGGCAGCAACAAGTTGCAAGAGGATGAACGTGTATGATGGACTCGCACCCCGGACGGCGGCGATGCCCGCGCTCTCTCGCGGCGAGGGACTGCAACGACGGAGGGGAAAGTTGACGGCTTTGCCTGTGGGAGGCTTGGCTGTCCTACTCTCGGGCTTGTAGGTGGGGAGGTCGGTATACTGTGCCACACTTACTCCCCGAAACCGAGCAAAAGAGCAAGGAAACAGTGATAAACGGGGTGTTTTTAGTAGAAAATAGTGAAACACACTTTCGCCTACGTACCCATCTTTCGGAGGAAAACGATGGAGGAAGATAGCAACTGGTAATGGAAGGAAGTAATGGAGAGTGAAACTGTGAAAGTGCTACATGTCCTGTTATCACTTTTTCCCGGGCTTCTGACGACCCTCCGGAGCTCGTGATTCTTTAGCTATTAGCTTTTTTTTACGGGTTAGGTAGGAGTCATTTCGTTCATCTCGCCTCTCCCTACGAGGAAACACATATCAAATAAATTTGACAGCGGCCCAGTCAGAGACCAAACTGAAAAAAAAATCCCAAAAAAGGGCTAACGAAATTAAAAAAAGAAGCATGCGGTGTCAGTAAAAACCGACTGGCGAGAGAAAGAGACGGAGAGCCAGGAGAGGCGAGAGGGTGTGGAAAGGCACAAAGGAGAAACGAAATGGAAGGAGGAAAGAAAGTTAATACGCAAATAGAAAGAGAGAGAGAAAGGGAAAGAAGACTTACGGAGAAGCCTGGTTTGGAAACAAAATGGGTCATCTAGTGTCCACAATAATTAATGTTATGGGAACCGTGGTTCAGAAACAAAATGGTCACTCTAGTGTCTACAATAATTAATGTAATGTGTTTTAGTTGTTTCTATACTTGCTTACAATCGTCACTCAAAATTTTGCACTGCTCGTCTATGCGTATGGTTTGATGTCGGACTATATATGAACTGGATTTTTATTTATGTGTGCCATTTTATTCTTATACATATTTGTTTGTGTTGGTTTTAATTATATCATGTCATTCATACATATATATGTGTTGTCTTTTTCTTCCTCACTTTTACTCTCTTCTCTCACTAGTTCAAATTGCTCACTTTCTTCTCTTTTTCTCTCTCAGCTGCATTTAATTCTCTCACCCTCCAATATATATGAACCTCTTTCTTTATCCCTCCACTGCTTATTCAGTTCATCTTTCTACCTCCGCTGCTCTAGAAATATAAAAGTCAGCTTACCCCTCATTATGTGAAAAGTAACTCATGCTTTTCGAGACTTATGGAAGTATCCAATTCTTTTGAGAAGTGTTTGTGATACATTTTCTCATAGAAAAAGTACATGTTAGTCGTGGCTTCTGACTTCTATATATATTAGGAAGAGGAAAGTGAATAAATTCATGTAGGAAAAGAAACAGATGAGAATTAATATATCGAGAATTCGTTATTGGTGATAAGTACCATGAATGGAGACGAAGAGATGAAAGCATTTATAAAAGGAAAGTCAATACGAATTTTAGAAATTATTTTATATTTTAGATTTTATCCAATTCGACGATCATAAAAATATGGCTTCAAGAAACATCATCCACTCATTCGCATTACCTTCTTTTATTTATGAATTTGTTTGACAAGACATAGTAAACTATTTTTGTTCCCCTCTTTTTGTTTAGCACGTCAAGCATAGCCGAATCTTCTTATTTAGCACACCTTGTATAGCCCAAAAGTTCTAGTAGGAGAGGGAACCCATCAGTGCCTTGGTAAAGAAGCAAAAGAGGCACTCACACATTGACTCGAGAAGGTGTAATGGCATGAATAATACTATACACACTGCCTAAAAGAAATATATTTGCAGGTAAGTTGGATTTGCCCAAGAACTACATGAGTCTTAGGTGGAACTACACATGATCCCATCTCTCTACCAATGTGTGAATTTCTATGTGGTTTCACTTTATAATGACATATGATTATGTATTTTTTGGTGGGATATGAAATTTTATTATAATATGGGTGGGATATAGTTATTTGGTTTTTTGTATGTTGTTGGATGACAATTTTACTCTAGTGAGTGCTTGTGTTTGAGATTATAATGGTGGAAAACCATGGATGGACAATTATGCCGTCAAATCTTTACCATGTAAAAATCATATAGCCAGAGTATAACCACAAATATGTTGGGAGATATGTTACATTTTTACATGGATGTTGGTGAGAAGTATAGTATCTCACATAATAGTGAATGTTTAATAGTCCCACCGATTATGAACTCTCCTTCTTTTCCAAATAAAGTCTTGTAATATTTTTTCCCATTAACTTTGAGATTAAAGTCGTATAGTATGTCATCTGAAATATCTTTCCATGAATGATATTGCTACAAGTGATTGAAAACTTTGACTAACTATGATCGTTCTCATTTTTTTTACAGAATAACAAAACTACTAAACCCCAATTTCCAATCACGTTATTGTTTCACTAAATCTACCTAGATTAGTATTTTGGTGACTAGATTCAAGATCCAATTATGCACAAGGATCAAATATCGATATGGTATTATCTACTGCACAACTTTTTTCTGGTAAGAATATAAAATAAGATTCTAAAGTATGTGTACACTATCCCCTAGATGATGTAAGAAATGGTAATGTGAGACTTGTTGAAAATGGTCTGCCATTAAGACAATTTAGGTATTGGATCGTCATCCATAAAAAGATTTCACATAACCTTACAATTCCATGAGGTCCAATATCATGGTGCAATACAAAGAACAAACTATAGCATAACAAGAAAGAAGTGGCAATAAGGCAAAATAATCATTTGTTCACAAACCTACGACCCTCAATAGTTCTCCTTAACAATATTATTCCTAAAAAATCCACATCAAAAATGTACACCCCTACGGGTATACAAGGCATAACATAGTGGGACAATCAAAAGTTTGGTATGATCCTAAAGTCATCAAGATTAAATAATAGTTTCTCTACTATATGTTCCAAGACAAAAGAAATACATGCAAGTATCTAATAATTGAATAATTTTCAATAAAATAAAATTTTTGAATGAGAATATGACTAGAAAATATATCAAGAGACTACAAGGATATTTATCGTATTTGATGTATGCATAACCAAGTATATTATGGTACATAACCAAGTATACAATGGAACTTTGTAACTAAAAATATGCAAAACGACCTTTACCACCTTCATGTACCCTTAAAAGCCAAGTGAACAAAGTACAAATTTCTAACATGTACTTGGAACAAGATCTTTCTATGTAAGTTTCTAATTCTAGTTACACTTCCAAAATGTAAATGGGGCTCAACATCAGACTCTTGCACTTGACCAACCATATGATTAGCCTTTCATTTGTAACATAGTGAAACCTAAATATACCTACATGTGGCACACCAATCATGAGATGGACAGTGGTATGGTATTTTAATCACACACAAAATATCTAATATATTAATCCTAGATTTTTATCTAACCTATGTGCAATAATCACCACTAGCAAGCAGATGGGTCTTGTTACAATATAGTGTTAGGATCAAGCCCTTGTGACAATCTTTTATGAATCTTATTAAAATTTGGTCTAGATTGAGATAAATGTTTAGAACTGAGGTTTGATTGGATTGTTAACTGGCGTGTCTAGGGTACGTAAGGTTAATAAAGTTTCAATTGAGGCCCACTCTTAAATACATGATTTGCAAGAGCACGGGCTCGGGATGTACTACAAGAGCGGCAAGTACAAGGTTGAATCTATGACTCCTCATCACCCTAAATGAGATTACTCAAAACATAAAACATGATCAACTACTAACTCATCACATAGCCAGAAAAGCGGAAGAATTAAAACCAATTTCAACATCATAAACAAGTTTTGAAACATTTACATAAAGGTCCATCTTTTCCATTCTCATATACCATAACAAGTATTTAGAACTGTATCTAGTGGTCTCAGCCACATCCTGTACAAAAGAGATATTCCACAAGTACATGGCATGTATTACAAACATTGGCATACTGCTAAAAACTCGTGTCGATATAGATATATCATCTTCAAAACACATCTCATACCCAGACTTGAGAGTATGGGGACGACACTAGGACTCTACTACTAACAACTACATATGTCCAACCTTCTGTATCTATTGATCACCAGGCTACTCCTCTTCTAAGACACAATCTCGACCACATTGTTGGCGACCACCTAAAAATATGTGGTGACCCACATTTGAGACCCATATCCAAGTGAAATATATAAGTCTCTCCAACAGATATTGATTATAGCAGATTATTTAACAGTGAATAGACTAATATATATATTTATTTATTTATTTATTTATTTATAATCATCGAGACATGAGTTCTAAATCTAAGGATTGGGTATGACCCTAGTCATCCTACCAAACACTTGGAGTCAAGATAGCAAACACCCCACATACTCAAGAGTATGCGCTCTGAGTTTCCCTTAGGAATTCCCATTTCACCATCCAACAAGTTCTGACACTGAAGATCGTTCTATGGCACAGGGCGCTACATGATTAGAGTTTTACTTGATTAATTATTACCAATTGGGTGAATTAAGGCTGCATCATATAACTGGACATACAAATCCTAATTCATTTCTAGCAAGTGTATAAGTATTGCAACTTCATAAGATATAAAATATATGAGGTATAAAGCTTAATCACATTACCACATGCAATCATTCATTGTTAATCATGGAATCACATTTGCCATCATACCATTACAAGTTATGAATTCTTTCCACAAAGTTCCAAGGTTCCACCCCTTATTATATCACAAAGAGGATTATACCTCCGTTAGGGCTTAACCATGCCCAAAGGTCATTAAGACCATCACACCAATCCTTGTATGATCACCATTATCCTTCTCTACCTTAAATAAGGCTTAATAGATCATGAACACAAATGTATCACATAAAATTTTTTTTGGTCGGTCTAAAATTATCACATTCATTAGAACCAACAACTTATACTACATGCACAAATGTATCACATAAATTTTATTATTGCAACAACTATGATATTCAAATAATACCACATTAAGGCTCCAACAAAAATATGAGAGAATTTCATTGTCACATTAATCATTTAAGAGGGATGATTACTATCATTCACCGCCACTTAGTTACATTAGGGTTACACATTACTTGCTATGGTGATTATCAATTATATTCATACATGGGCAAAGGTAAGACTACAAATTAAGGGCACTAAACCATCGAGTTCTCTTCATTAGAACCAACAACTTATACTACATGCTTCATTCCAAACCATTGGATGTTGAAGCATCAAATCTCAACCATTGGATCGAGTTCATTATTCAAAACTGTCAATTAGAGTGTAGGTCTAACCCTTGAATCATTTGACTCAAGGAACCATCAGTTCAGGGCTTAAATGAAGAAACATTAAAATCCTTGACTCACCATCAGTAGTGGTAACCTAAACCACCATCATTTGTGACACATTATGTTACCATCAGTTGTTGAGCTAATGTCACCATCAGTTCATGCCATCGTTAGGGCACTAAACCATCGATCATTGAGCTTTCAAGAGAGTCTAAAACTGAGCTAAGGTGTGACCATCAGTTGTCACCATTAGTCATCACCATCAGTTGTGACAAAGACATTACCATCGGTTCTAGTGTAAGGTCACCCATCGATTCATGTATAAAGTGGAAAAACAACCTAAAAAATCTAAGTATAGGCCATAGTTTGATAGGTGGTAAGCACCATCAGTTTCCATATAAATTGATCTAAGTCTTCCTCTACCTTAGGAAGATCATACACATGGTTTCAGGTTCATCTAAAACTAGAAACTAATCAGGGAACACCATAAAAATCGAAACCTTTGGCAAGAATGGCTTTTATATGCATAGATCTTTGTTTTAGAGTAAGAACTTGAGCAAGCAAGCTTGTAGTAAGCAATAAAAGTGAAGAGGGTTATAAAACTCGCCTCTAGGAAGAAGATCAAACTCCAATCAACCAGAATACTCAAGCAAAAAAGGTAGGAAAACCCTAGTTAAGCTCTCAATTTGGGCAAGTAGCACCTTTCTCCATAAGAGAAGCAAACCCTAGGCATAAGGAACAAGAAAGGTAGGTTCTGTGAGCTTTAGAGCAAGCTTTGGAAAACCATGGTTCCATCCAGGAAGAAGGTAGGAGGAAGAAGAACAACAAAATAAATGAAGGAGAAAAGGAAGGTACTTACTAGTTTAGGTCAGAAACAACAAGGGTAGCTCCGGAAACCCTAGAAGAGAGCAAAATGAAGCACTAGATGCTTAACCAAGAAGGTCGGCTACGTTATTCTTCCTTGGGAACTCTGTTCACCACCAAATAGGGAAGGACGAAGATATTGAGAGGAGGGAAGAGATAATGAATCAAAGGTTTCGTTCGTGAGCTTAAGGATAGGTACATAAAGCTTATGGATAAGGGAGAGAAGAAGCTTTAGGTGTCCTCGCATCTCTCCATGTGTCCATGGCTAAGAGCCACTATGAAAAATATGGTCTTTAACTACAAAAAATTTGTAGCGAAAACCCCAAAATTTGTAGCCAAAATCTTTGGCTACAATTATCCTTACATTTATAATATATAGCTAATACCCATGTAGCTAATTGTTTAGGCTACATTTTTCAAACTTGTAGTTAGTTATGACTTTGGCTACAAATTCATATGTAACCCTAATTGTAGGTAAAAATATCCTTACACGTAAAAATGTAGTTTCCATTGTAGTCAAATGTTTGACTACAATTCAATTTGTACCTATAATATGTAGGGAGAGATGGCATTGGTTACAATTGTATTTGTAATTCATGTATAGCAAAAATTAGCACTTGCTACACATGTAATTATAGCTAGTGTGTAGTGAAAGACACCATGTACTATACATACATTTGTAGTGAGAGACATTATGTATCCAGTCAGTCGCTTGCCAATATAGAGGGGTTTTCAATAAGAAAATAGATGAATGTTAATCAAGATCGAGTTATGCTTACAATGTCAACAATGATACTTTTATTTATATTTGAACAATGAGTACACATGGGGAGGACATTAACCTGGCCCCTATTTTACAATATGCATGGGAAAAAGACACATGTATACAATATGTTCTTCTGACTACATCTATCCACTGTAGACTCTATATGCCACATGCTCATGCACATCTTCTTGTATCTTGATTTTTCTTTTATATTTATTCCACCACTTGTATTATCCTTTTCTAGCCGCCTCCCTTTGTTGTAGAAGTTTCTCTATAAGCCTTTGATATTCACAAAGAATCAATAGAAACTTCAAAGCATACAAGTCATCATATTGTCCTTTGAGAAAAGCACACTGAAAGATACACAATAAGCTTCAATTCAACAATCAAATAGTTTGGTATTATGTATTAATTCAGCTATAAACTATACAAAGTCATACCCCAGAGAGAACTATGATGGAATTTAAGTTCATCTACTCAACATTGTGTGTAAATATACCATAATGAATGACTAGTCTCTTCACTCCCAACAACAACCCCCTTTATTCATGAAGAGCATAGCAAAGAATAATGTACTCTCTTCAATGAAGAGACTGTGCAACCAACCATTTCTACATTAAAGAGGACCTGAAAAGCAATGAATAGGCAGTGTTTCAGCAATGACAGTGTAAAAACTCTAGCAAACAGAGCTGAATGCGGGCAAGTTAAGTGTTGGCACAATGTAACTATGGACCAACTCACAGTTACAATAAAAAAATCCATTATTGATTGCTAGTAAAAGATAAATTTGAGACAGATGCAGATTGCTAGTTATGTCTTGCAGTAGACATATGCAGATTTTGTAGCTTTTAGAATCACATTCCAGAGCATACCTAGTACCTTAGGGGCCATGGAACAAAATACGACAGCTTACCTTCCACGGCCATGCAACAACAAGTCCATTGGTTGTCCTGATGCATAACCATCATGCTTTGATTCTAGAAGAGCCACCAGCCATCCAACCTAGGATATACATTAGTTCCCCCACTTATAAGAACCACCAGGTCCCACACTTGACCATAAAGAGCTAAAAAGGAGAAAACTACCCCACCATCGGTTGAGGGCCTTTTACCACCTCGACCATCTTTTGTTCCACTTCTAGGATAAACCTTCAACCTCCCTACATCCATGGGAACCATAATTTGCCATCACAAATAGGGGGACCATCGGTTGGTGGCTTCAAAGGTAGCTCATCTAAGGGGTAAACCCTAAGTCACCATTGAAGAGAAACACCACCAAACCAAGGTACAACTAAGCGCACCATGTCTCAAAAAGCTCAAGCATGATAATAAATCATGTAAGGAACATAATGCATGTGGAAAATTGCAAAGTAAACCTCAAATATGGGTAATTTCTAGAAAAGTCCAAAATGTTCATAAACTTGCATAACTTGCCCAAACATTGTCCAAATTGGACCAAACTTGAAACTTAAGCTTATCACATGATATCAAAACACATCACAAGGTTAGATTAAGTTTTTAAGCACTCATTTATGATAATTAAGCTTGTTCAACACTATAATCAAGGTCAGGGGTCTTATAGAATCCTTAAGGAGTGGATGGACATTAGGCTAGGTTGTTTCGTTGGTCTCCTAGAGTGTAGATTAGGGTTTAAAGGGTTTTAATGGAGGTTTGAGTTAAATTAAGTGTGAAATCAAGTAAAAAGTGAAACAATGGAATATAAGTTGACTCAACAATTAGGTCTAATTAAAAATAAAATAAAAAAGAGTAACACTTAGCTAAGAAATAGTAATCTAAATTAGCACTATGCAAGATAATTAACTAAGTAGGGGAAGCTAGGACTGCACTAAGAAATTGACTAAGTAAAACAAACATAGGAAACTAAAAGCAAGAAATAATTACTCTAGTAAGAACTAACTAGCATGAATAGGAAACTAGACGAAGCTAGAGACAACTCGATAGCAAATGAGCAAGTTGTTATTCTGGTAAGTAATTGGGTAGTGGATCGTTTGGGGGATACCCAACCATCAAACATGTACAAGGGTCCTACTCATGTCCATACATATAACAATTAAGCTATCAAACCAAACTATAAGGACCAATGTAGAGTATGAATCCTAATCTATTAGTTGGCCATGGGGGTGCGGTGGTGTATAGAGGAACTAGTCCCTATCACTTCCCATCCAACCTTACGAGGCTCTATTAACTAAGAGATAGATAGACACTCATCTAGGTTATCCAATTTTATGTTTTTACGCATGGTTATCCTTATACACTTAGGGGCAAGGAGACGTGTAGGGGTGCATGAGAGGGGTGTTTTATTCCCATTACTCCCATCTAACCACTAAACATGCCTTTTTTGCTATGTGCATAAGGAGGGACATACCTAGTAACCTAGATATCTCAGCTAGGGATATTGGAATGGAGGGATAAAGTGGAAGGGGGGGAGAAACTATATAAGGTTCCTCTAAAGAACTTAGGAGTATTCTCACCAAAAAGCCCAAAATCACCTCTTTTATATGTATTAGGTGATTCCATAGCTCAAACAACCACAGAAATAGGTAAGGATGGAGAACAAGAAATAAAAGACTAATATATACTGAAATCAAAATATAATCCATGATTATTTCCCAACATGGTATTTTAGTTATATTGTTTCCCTCAAACAGCCGACAAAAGGGCTAGGCTGCTCACAATCAAATAAATAACAAAAGAAGAAGGGAAAAATTGGAACTCCATGAATGTGGGTGGAGTATATCCAATGTTCACCTCTAGCAACTCCAAATATGGCCTCCTCCTCCAATTGGATGTAATGGCATGAAAAGTGGAATTGGAATGACCATAACCTTAGAAAACTAGGCTTTTGGTTGGACGATGGAAGGTTTAGTCCCTTGTGGCACACTTCCTCTCTAGATTACTCATGTGGGGTTCCCTCTCTCTAAGGTTTAGTCCCTATAGTGGACTTCTCATAACCTCCCTCTCTGGAGTACTCATGTGAGGTTCCCTCTCTCTAGGGTTTAGCTCCTAGGCTTGGTTTGTTATGGCCTTCCTTTCATGGCTAGGCCTCACAATGACCATCATATCCAGGCTTGATCCTCATAATGGCCATCCTATCCCATCTTGGTCTTATTGGTCATCATCCTGTCTCGTCTTGATCATGTGTCATTATAATGACATTTCGTACATCCCACATGTATCCCATAAATCCACCAGAGATAGTTGAGCAAGTTATAATTATTTAATGTGATACTCATAGAGGCTTTAAAGATTCTAGGAATTAAATAAACAACCAACAATATATTTGCAATCAATGAGGAAAGCCTAAGAAAACCACGAAAGTCATTTAAGTCGAGTAGTCATAGGCGTAACCACATACTTCTCTTAGAATGATTAAAAGTCCAAGATATGAGCAATTGAGAGTAAGTAAGAAATCACCCTGAAATTAGTGAATAAAACCCAAGTATTACTAATTTGTCCAAAATATACCGTTAAGACTAACTTGGGTTACAAATTAGGGTTTGGGGTCAACTTAAGGTTTCATTATGATTTGGCTTTCCAAACCCTAATTATCATTTTAATGCCTTTTAAGCTTAGAAACCCTAATTTTAAAATTTGATGCATTCTTAATCTCAAATTAAGTCAAAGATGCCCCTTTTATCCAAAAAGTCCCAATCTTATCCATTTAAGCCATTTAAACATGCTATGATCATTGAAGTCAAGAAATCATGGTTTTTATGCATTTAACACATTAAAAACAACAACTTTAGGCACTTTTAGAATTCTAGACAAGATTAGGACTTGGAACTACTTTTGTTGCATTCCTTGCATTTTTCTAATGAGAAAGCACTACTTGTTAGCATTTTCAGCCAAAGGATGGAGTTTTAGTAAATTTTGCAAGTTCTAGTTGTTTCCTTGATTTTTGGTTTAGAGATTCCATGAATTACCTTTATTTGGAAAAACACCAGCTGCTAGATCACTGGTCGCCATTGACCTGGAGCATGGATCGCTCGGCTAGGGTTGATCACATTCACTTACCCTGTTCTAAATTGAAGTGAAGATCCAACTGTAGATTCACTCGTTGGTCCATGGTGTAACTTGATCCAATAATCTCGCCCCTCTTTCTTATCTTTCACCTTGCACATGATGGCATTCACGATAAAGGAGCTTGCCGGAGGAGATCGATCTAGAGGGTGAGAGAGACTCATGAGCCAGAGAATATTTGTTTGCAATCTAGGACCTAAGGCGATCTTAGAGGGTGGTATATATATGGTTTGTGGTGAGATCGAGGGTTTTCAAATCCCAATTGAGATGGGATTAGCGGTGAGGGTTCTGGTTTGTTCCAAATATCATATCTCATCTTGAATTTAATATATTTCCTCTTCGACTTCTTGAAACAAATCCATGGGTTCAATTATCTCGTGTTGAGGTGGATCACAAAGGGAGATATGGGTTGCCGATTCCTCATGTGTACATGAGTTCTTTCCCCTTCTGTCATAGGTAGGAGAGGATCCGTGAAGCATTGTATCATTATCCAACGATTGCTATCTCATGCAAAATACATTTATCCATTAATCTTGGAAATACATTTATTATTGTTTTTTCTTTCTTTTTTTTCCTCACATTTATCAAATATAGTAAAGGGAAATGAAATTTTCAAACTGTTAAAACATGGCACATTAAATTTCTAACATATACTTATTAATCAAGTAATTACATTTCAATTATATGTGAAAAACCATGTTTTAAAATCATTTCCCTCTTATAGGAATTTTTCCTCAAAATTTGGGTAATCATACAAACAAATCAGGATGAGACTTTTCCATGTCAATTTTAGCTCCCATGTGGTTTCATCCTCAACATGGTTCTTCTAGATAACCTTTACCATCTTTATCTTTTTATTCCTGAGCTCTTTTACCTTGACATCCAATATCTTCACAGGTGACTCAAGGTATGTCAACCTCCCTTGGAGTTCAATAGGCTCAATGTTCAACACACGGCTAGGATCCTTCACATACTTCTTCTGATTGGCCACATAGAACATGTCATGCATCGTGCTATATTGTGGCAGTAAGGCTAAACAATACATGTCTTCGCCAATCCATTCTAGAATCTCAAACGACCCAAGTATCAGGACTCAGTTTTCCTATGTTCTTAGATATAACTCAGAGGGGGCGGATTTTTATAAACAAATGGTCACCTACGATAAAGTGCAAATCTTTCCACTTTGCATAAACATACAAATTCTATCAATCATGTTCTCTCTTCAGTCTCTGCTTGATCAAAGAGACCTTGTCAGCATACAATTGTAGTTCCTCTGATCTCAGCAAGGTCCCACCGACATCATCCCTGTGAAGCGGTGACCGACATGGCCTCCCATATAGATCTTCATATAAAGGCATCCTCATACTGGCTTGGTATATGTTATTATAGGAAAACTAAACTAAGGGCAAGTATTGTTTCCATGATCCACCCTAATTGAGCATACATGTTGTCAACATAACCTCTAAGGTCTCAATCGTTCTTTCTGACTGTCCATCAGTATGGGGTGATAAGATGTACTGAATTTCAATCTTGTACTGAGTTCTTCTTGAACTTGTTTCCATAACTTTGAAGTGAACTTAGGGTCACAATTAGAATGACTGAACTAGGTACACCATGAAAATGAACTATCTCTCTTACATAAAGCTCATCTAAGTTTGACACCTTGGTAGTGACTTTCAGGACAAGGAAGTGTGCTGACTTGGTTAGGCGGTCTACCACAACCCATATTGCATCATGACCTTTGTTTTTCTTGTTAAGACCCACCAAAAAATCCATTGTGATCTGGTCCCATTTCCACTCAGGAATCTTAATTGATTACAGTAACCCAACGGGTCGTTGGTGTTCATCCATCACCACCTGGCACATTAGACAACTAGTGTAACATCCCATGATTTGAGGCCTCAGATAAAATGATCTTATAAGGAATAATTGGACTACCCATATCACCAAGGTGCACCTCCTTTTCAGGGAGCCCATCTCTAAAGAACTCCATAGTTAAGCGTGCTCATCTTGGAGTAGTACTAGGATGGGTGACCAGTCGGGAAGTTGATCCTGGTTTGCGCATGAGTGTGGACAAAGCGCGCAGTTAAGGCTAGTAGTGGTCTGTGGGGCCATTCGTCATTCTTGAAACTCTACTAGAGCCTTGGGCAGTGGGCCCAGGCGTTACAACTAGCCACATACCTTACTATGTCTCTCTTCATTCTTGACCACTAAAACTATCGCTGCAGGTCCTTAAACATCTTAGTGGTGTCGAGGTGTACTGTATACTTTGATTCATTAGCCTCTTACAAGATATGAGTCTTTAAAGGGAATCCTCAAAAACCCAAATATGACTTTTATATTGGATTCCACCATCCAAACCCACGAAGAGGTGTGTTTGAGGCTTTTCCATCAATCCCTTCATCTTTTCTAACTCTGGGCTGGCTAACTAGGCTGCTACAAGCTCGAACAACAAATCAAGCTTGATCTAGATATTTGTAAGATGAATCCTATCTGCAGTGGCTATGCCATCAGGTAAAGTTTCTATTCTCTTCCACTATTTAACCAAACTAACTGCACATTTGAGACATTTTCTATTGAGAGCATCGGCAATCACATTGGCCTTGCCGGGATGGTGGTCTATGATGAAGTCAAAGTCCTTCTGGTATTCCATCCAACATCTCTGTCGCATGTTCAGGTCCTTTTGTGTCAATAGATACTTCATGCTCTTATGGTCGGTGAGTATGTGAAAGGGTGGCCCCATATTGATAATGTCACCAAATCTTCAAGGCATAGGCAATACCTACAAGCTCTAGATCATGGGTCATATAATTCAAATCATTGGGCTTGAGTTGTCTAGAAGCAAAGACAACCACATGTTTATTCTTCTCTAGCATGCATCCCAAGTCCATATTTGATGGGTCATTGAGGACAATAAAACCTTCATTACCTGAGGGTATAGGCAAGATGGGGGAGGAGGTAAGCTTTCCTTCAACTCCTGGAATCATGCTTCATACAATTTGGACCAAATGAACTTCTCATCCTTCCGAGTAAGCTTGGTCAGGGGTAAAGCGGTCTTCGAGAAATCTGTGATGAACCACTGATAATACCCAGCCAATCCCAGGAAGCTATGAATCTTGGATGCATTCTTCAAGATGGCCATTCTCGAACATCCACTACCTTGGCAGGGTCCACCGAAATGGTTCCTCTAGATATAATGTACCCAAAAAACTTAACTTGATCAATCCAAAAATCACACTTCAAGAATTTCCCATAAAACTTTCACTTTCTCAGGATATCAAGGACCTCATCTAGGTGTTCATAATGTTATTCTATGTCATTGGAGTAAACCAGGATGTCATCTATGAACACTATGACAAAGGTATCAATGAAGGGTTGGATCACATTATTCATGAGGTTCATGAACACACTTGGATCGTTCGATAACCCAAAAGGAATAACCAAGAACTTATAGTGGCCATATCAGGTTCAAAAAGTAGTTTTTGGGATATCCGCACTCTTAACTCGTAAGTGATGGTAATGAGATCTCAGTCAATCTTTGAAAAGACTCAAGTAGTTTTAATATGGTAAAAAAGGTCATCTATGAGAGATAGATGATACTTTTTGTTAATGGTAGCTTGATTTATCATTCTATAGTCTATGCATATGCAGATTGATCAATCATTTTTCTTTACAAATAGGACTGGTTTCTCCCACAGGGAAGTACTAGGTCAGATGAATCCCAACTCAAGAAACTCAGCGAGATCCATCTTGTAAGGTGCTCAGGTGTCCCAAGAACCATATCTATCAAGAAGTCCACTTCTATCTCCAGAGTCATGCTTGGAAAATCATCTAGGAACACATTAGCATAATCCCTAACCACCTATGTTTCCTCTAAGGGCCACACCTTTGACTCCAACTCAATAACTACAACTAGGAACAGTAGACAACCTTTAGCTACCATCCATTCCACTTTCACAGCTGACACATACAAGTTAGTGGTATCATCCTTCCTACCTCTAATGGTAAAGGGTGCATGACCCAGTCTCTCTCTTCTTATTTTCTTTTCCCTATAATCTATTTTTGCATTATATTTATAAAGCCAATCCATTCCTATAATGACATCAAAATCATTCATATCAAACAAGATAAAATTAGTAGGGAGTTCATTATTCATATATTTAACATGTATAATCGGTGTCTATGAAAGGGATGAAAAGATCTGACCACTAGGGGTAGTGACTTTTAAGGCATATCCTAGGTCCTTAAAGTCCAAGCCAAGCATAGTTGCAAGATTTCTCAAGCTGAAAGTATTAGTGGAACCAGAGTCAAATAAAGCTTTAAAATTATGGACCATTATATCAAGCATTCCCACATATACTTATGATAGTCAAACAATGCACTTCATGGTAAAGGATAAGAAACAAAAAACTAGGGATGGTTACCTTCTATAAGCTGATTGGCATTAGCCTGAGCTTCTTCATTATCAATGGAGAAGACTCGGGCATGTCTCTACTCTCGTGCTGGTGGTGTTGATCTGTAGGGTGTTGTAGACTGGTTGGGCCACTACTAGGCCTGGACCTTGGGATCAGGGAGAAGACAATTTCCTATGAGATGTCCCTCCCACTGACAGTGAAAACACACTCACTTCTCGAAGCAACACTTACCAGGGTGCTTCCTTCCATAGATGCGACAGACGTGACTGCATTCTTCATGGCGAGGCTTTCCCTTTCCTCCATTCCTTCCCTTACCATTGTTATGAACTTGACCTTTTATGTTGTCATTTCTTGGGATAGAAGTGCCTTCAGTGAATCTTAAATATTCTTTAGGTGGGTTCCTGTACAGGCATGACTACTTTCTCCATGTCTAGGGAAAAGTTAAGGGCCTCAGTGAAGCTTATAGGTTTACTTTCCATCACATGAGGCTTGATCAGAGGGTGCAGGTGTTCTACAAAATGTTCCACGTGGCGCTCCTCGGTCAACATATATCCAAAATGTTCCAGGAGGTAGAACTTCCTAGCAAAATCTGAGACTAACATATTGCCTTAGTAAAGGAACATGAATTGCTTTTCCTTATCTTTCTTGGTGGAGGTGGGTATGAATCTTGTAGAGAAGATAGTACAAAAGTCTAACTAGGCCATTGGTTCCTCATTCAGATCTCAGCCCATGATGTAATTTTCCCACCATATCTTTGATGCTCCTTCAAAAATATGGGTGGAAAAGAGAGCCTTTTTCGTTGGTTGCACCTCCAGAATGCGGAAGACATTCTCTATTGTCAGTAGCCAAGCGTACGCCTTATCAATCACCTTAGTCTTGTCTTCACCCTAACTATTCTATATTCAGTTGATAAAATCCAAAATGGTGGATCCAAGATGAGGACAGACAGGTAGAGTTTCACCATTCTCATCTCTGGTAGCATCTTTGAGTGTCAGGGCATTGATAGCCTTAGTGAGCTTCTTATGTTGCTCTATCCAGAGAGCATCAAGGGTGTGAACCACTACTTGCCCAACTATCGAGTGGAGCCAGCTTCATGGTCATGGTTGATTCTAGGCTCATCTACCATCATTGGTTCACCATCAGGGTTAGGTCCACCCTCAGGGTTTGGCATGCAAAAGGGGACAACCTCATGCTCAGGGCCTTTCTCAGCAAAGGCCCCACCTTCCCTCTTCCTCTTCTTGGAGGACTCACCCTCCATGAACCTCCTCTTCTTCCCTAAGGACAACCTCCTCTTATGAGAAGGCATCCCTTCTGGGTACTCCCTGAGTGTGTTGTCGAGGATGGAAGTAGTCTTGGTACGGGCCATGTTGGTTCACATAAATAACTCTATTAGACTCAGTTTCATTTTTACGGCATTTAAAGCATTAGAAAATTATATCCATGACATCGTGTTTATATGTATTTTATTATTTGACAAAGGATGCCTTAACCCCTAATATCTTAAACCTATTCCTTCATAACCCTAAACACATAAGTGTAGAGGAAGTGGTTATCAGGTCCTTAGGGTTTTGGTAAGTGAATCAAGGGGTAGAGAAGGGATGAAATTAGATGATAAGAAATCCTAGAGGTATTTTATTTCGAGTAAAATCCTCTAACTTTGGCCTGGCATGATGCACAGGTTCGGGAGTCCTTGTAAGCTGACTAGCAGTGCGAAGGAAAGTTTTGTCAGCCTCTGGATTGTGGTCCCTTCTAGACACCATCGTCTTTATAAAGTACTCTAATAATTTGTTTGGGATCTACATAACTCTTAAAATTTAATAAATATTAAAGGATAAATCGTAAACTAGGCTCTGATACCAAATGTAACGACCCCCTCCCCTTATTATCCCCAATAAGGTGGATCAAGAGGGCAAGGGCCATTACAATAATACAAGATCGATGGTTTAACAATTAACCAAGAATAATGAATAAATTTCACTAAATAGAAATGAGTTTGGTAACAAGATAAACTCTCTGATAAGGAGTTACATGATATGGGAAACTATTGTTTGCAATTGGAAATAAAACTATCTATCTATATCCTCAAGGATTACATCAACTCTTTACTCTTAGTGTCATCTTATCTAGAAGCCCATATTGGAGAATAACAATAGTTTAACCTAAAACACTGTGAAATAAAAACACGGTCAATATAACAAGTTATACTGGTTTGTGGGGAAAACAAAACATTCACATCAATGTGTAACAACATAGTCAGGCATAGAAACTAATATGAGTTATAAAATTGAACATGAATTTTCTTTCTAACTTCTCAACTTAATCTCTATGGCAAACTTCCTCTCTGGAGTACTCATGTGATGTTCCCTCTCTCTAGGGTTTAGTCCCTATAGTGGACTTCTCATAACCTCCCTCTCTGGAATACTCATGTGAGGTTCCCTCTCTGTAGGGTTTAGCTCCTAGGCTCAGTTAGTTATGGCCTTCCATTCATGGCTAGGCCTCAGAATGACCATCTTATCCCAGCTTGGTCCTCATAATGACCATCCTATCCCATCTTGGTCTTATTGGAGATCATCCTATCTCATGTTGATCACATGTCATTATATGACATTTCCTACATCCCACATGTATCCCTTAAATCCACCAGAGATAGTTGAGCAAGTTATACTTATATAATGTGATACTCATAGAGTCTGTAAAGATTGTAGGAATTAAATAAACAACCAACAATATATTTGCAATCAATGAGGAAAGCCTCATAATACCATGAAAGTTATTTAAGTCGATTAGTCATAGGAGTAACCATATACTTTTCTCAGAAGTGATCAAAAGTACAAGATATGAGCAGTTGAGAATAAGTAAGCAATCACCCTAAAATTAGTGCATAACACCCAAGTATTACTAATTTGTCCAAAATATACCATTAAGACTGACTTGGGTTACAATTTAGGGTTTGGGTCAACTTAAGGTTTCATTACAGTTTGGCTTTCCAAACCCCAATTATCATTTTAATGCCTTTTAATCTCACAAACCCTAATTTTAACATTTGATGCATTCTTGATATCAAATTAAGTCAAAGATGCCCCCTTTATCCATAGGACCCAACATTATCCATTTAAGCCATTTAAACATGGTATGATCGTTTTTTTTTAAATTGGCCATTCATTCATCCCGTGGTCGGGGGGTTTCGAACTTGAGACCTCTCGGTCTTACATCAGTACTTTTACCATCTGGGTGCCATCTCTTTGGCTAAACATGGTATGATCATTGAAGTCAAGAAATCATGGTTTTTATGCATTTAACACGTTAAAGACAACAACTTTAAGCACTTTTAGAATTCTAGATAGAATTAGGAGTTGGAACTATTTTTTTTGCATTCCTTGCATTTTTCTAATAAGAAAACACTACTTGTTTGCATTTTTAGCCAAAGGATGGATTTTTAGTAAATTTTACAAGTTCTAGCTATTTACTTGATTTTTGGTTTAGAGAGTCCATGAATTACCTTTATTTGGAAAAATGTCAATCGCTAGATCACTGGTCGCCACTGACCCAGAGCATGGATCGCTTGGCTAGGGTTGATCCCATCCACTAAACCTATTCTGAATTGAAGCAAAGGTCCGACCGCCGATTCACTCACTGGCCCATTGTGGAACTTGATAAAATAGTCTAGCCCCTCTTTCTTATCTTTCACCTTGCACACGATGGAATTTGCGATAGAGGAGCTTGTCGAAGGAGATTGATCTAGAGGGTGAGAGAGACTTATGAGCCAAAGACTTTTCGTTTGCAATCTAGGACCTAAGGCAATATTAGAGGGGGGTATATATAGGATTTGTGGTGAGATCTAGGGTTTTCAAATCCCAAATGAGAAGGGATTAGTAGTGAGGGTTCTTGTTTGTTCCACAGATCATATCTCACCTTGAAGTTAATATATTTCCTCTTTGATTTCTTGAAACAAATCCATGGGTTCAATTATCTCGTGTTGAGGTGGATCACAAAGGGAGATATGCACTACCAATTGCTCGTGTGTATATGAGTTCTTTCCTGATCTGTCATAGGTAGGAGAGGATCCGTGAAGTACTGGATCATGATCCAAAGATCTCTATCTCATGCGAATTATCAAGGGCAAGACTCCGGTTTCTCTGATTAAATCATTAGATTTATTTCTTATATTCCTTATCCTCTACATTTTAGGAAACCTAATAAAATCCATATCTCTCACTCCTTTTATCCTTTTGATCCCAAATTTTAAAGGAAAACCTTAGATACATTTATGTAGATGTGGGAAAGATTTGAGACCGAAGTACTCAACTTAAACATGTTTTCCTTAGTATCAAAGTCTTCTTGTTTATTTCATTATTTAAGGCATTGAATTAATGTTTTTCTCTTTCTATCATTTTCATATCTTTTATTGTGATTACCTTTCACATTAGCATTCATGTGGAAATGAAACCAAACCATTATTGGCCTTCAACACCACTTTTCTAGAGAATTTCACATAATTGTATATGTAATTTAACAATTATACATTAATCTTGGAAATACATTTTTATTGGTTTTTCTTTATTCTTTTCCTCACATTTATCAAATACAGTAAAACCCACAATTTTTATAGTAAAGGGAAATGAACTTTTCAAACTAAATCCAAACTGTTAAAACATGACACATCAAGTTTATAACATATCCTTATTAATCAAATAATTGCATTTCAATTATATGTGAAAAACAATGTTATAACATCCTTTCCTTCTTATAGGAATTTGTCCTCAAAATTTGACTAATCATACAAACAAATCAGGATGAGACTTTTCCATGTCAGTCTTTAGCTCCCATGTGGTTTCATCCTCAATATGGTTCTTCTAGAGAACCTTTACCATCTTTATCTTTTTACTCCCGAGCTCTTTTACCTTGGTATCCAATATCCTCTAGGTGACTCAGGGTATGTCTACCTCCCTTGGAGTTCAATAGGCTCAATGTTCAACACACGTCTAGGATCCTTCACATACTACTTCTAATTGGACACATGGAACATGTCATGCATCATGCTATATTGTGGCGGTAAGGCTAAATGATATGTGTCATCTCCAATCCATTCTAGAATCTCAAACGAGCCCACATATCAGGACTCAGTTTTCCTATGATTTTAGCTATAGCTCAGAGGGGTCAAATTTTCAGAAACAAATGGTCACCTACAGTAAAGTGCAAATATGTCCGCTTTGCATTAACATACAAATTATGTTGATCGTGTGCTCTCTTCAGTATCTGCTTTATCAAAGTGACCTTGTCAGCTTACAACTGTAGTTCCTCTGATCTCAGCAAGGTCCGCTCACCGACATCATCCCTGTGAAGCGGTGACCGGCATGGCCTACCATATAGATATTCATATAAAGGCATCCTGATATTGGCTTGGTATTTGTTATTATAGGAAAACTCAACTAAGGGTAGCTATTGTTTCCTTTAGGCGGGTTCAGTGCAGGCATGACTATGTTCTCCATGTTTACAAAAAAGTTAAGGGCCTCGATGAAGCTTGTAGGTTTACTTGCTATCACATGAGGCTTGATCAGAGGGTGCATGTTCTCTACAAAATGTTCCACTTGCCACTCCTCAGTCAACATATATCCAAAATGTTCCAGGAGCTAGAACTTCCTAGCAAAATCTGAGACTGGCATATTGCCTTGGTAAAGGAACATGAATTATTTTTCCTTCTCTTTCTTAGTGGAGGTGGGTATGAATCTTGTAGAGAAGATATTACAAAGTCTGACTAGGCCATTGGTTCCTCATTCAGATCTCATCCCATGATGTGATTTTCCTACCATATCTTTGTTGCTCCTTCAAGAAGATGGGCAACAAAGAGAGCCTTTTTGTTCGACTGCACCTCCAGAATGTGGAAGCCATTCTCTATTGTCAGGACCCAATCGTCCGCCTTGTCGATTACCTTAGTCTCTATTCTATATTCAGTTGATGAAATCCAAAACGGTGGCTCCACGATGAAGGAAGACAAGTAGAGGTTCACCATTCTCATCTTTGGTAGCATCTTTGAGTGCAAGGGCACTGATAGCCTTTGTGAGTTTCTTTTGTTGCTCCATCCAAAGGGCATCGAGGGTGTGAACCACTACTTGCCCAACTATCAGAGTAGAGCCAACTGCATGGTCAGGGTCAATTCTAGTCTCATCCTCCATCATTGGTTCACCATCGGGATTAGGGCCACCCTCAGGGTTTGGCATGTCAAAGGGGACAACCTCATTTTGAGGGCCTTTCTCAGCAAAGGCCTCACCTTCCCTCTTCCTCTTCTTGGATGACTCACCCTCCACAGAACCTCTTCTTATAGGAAGGCCTCCCTTCTGGGTACTCCCTGAGTGTGTTGTTGAGGATGGTAGCAATTTTGGTACGGGCCATGCTAGTTCACATAAATAACTCTATTAGACTCAGTTTCATTTTAGGGCATTTAAAGAATCAGAAAATTATGTTTGTGACATCTTGTTTATATGTATTTTATTATTTGATGGAGGATGCCTTAATCCCTGATATCTTAACCCTATTCCTTCATAATCGTAAACACATAAGGGTAAGGGAAGCAATTATCAGATCCTTAGGGTTTTGGTAAGTGAAGCAAGGGGTAGATAAGGGATGAAATTAGATGAGAAGAAATCCTAGAGGTATGCTATTTTGAGTAAAATCCTCTAACTTTGGCCTGGCATGATGCACGGGTCCGGGAGTCCTTGTAAGCCAACTAGAGATGCAGAGGAAAGTTTTGTCAGCCTCTGGATTGTGGTCCCTTCTAGACACCATTGTCTTTATAAAGTCATCTGATAATTCATTTGGGCTCTATAGAACTTTTAAATTTAATAAATATTAAAGGCTAAATGGTAAACTAGGCTCTGATACCAAATATAACGAACCCCTCCCCCTATTATCCCCAATAAAGTGGACCAAGAGGGCAAGGGGCATTACCATAATACAAGATCGATGGTTTAGCAATCAACCAAGAATAATTAGTAAATTTCACTAAATATAAATGAGTTTGGTAACAAGATAAACTCTCTGATAAGGAGTTACATGATATGGGAAACTATTATTTGCAACTTGAAATAAAACTATCTATCTATATCCTCAAGGATTACATTCACTCTTTTCTTTTGGTGTCATCTTCTATGGAAATTCATATTGCAGAATGACAATAGTTTAACCTAAAAAGCCGCTAAACAAAAACATAGTCAATATAACAAGTTATATAGGCATTGACAAAAAAACAAGTTATATTGGTATTTGGGGGAAACAAGACAATCACATCTATATGTTGCAATGTATTCAACCACAACAACCAAAATGATTACAAAATTGAACATGCATTTTCTTTCTAACTTCTCAAGTTAATCATTGTGGTACACTCCCTCTCTGGAGTACTCATGTAAGGTTCCTTCTCTCTAGGGTTTAATCCCTATAGTGGACTTCTCATAACCTCTCATTCCTAGGCTCAGTTTGTTATGGCCTTCCTTTCCCGTCTAGGGCTCACAATGACCATCATATCCCCATTTGGTCCTCATAATGACCATCCTATCCCAACTTGGTCTTATTGGTGATCATCCTATCTTGGCTTTATCACTTGTCACCATATTGACATTTCATACAACCCACATGTATCACTTAAATCCACCAGAGATAGTTGAGCATGTTATACTCATATAATGTGATACTCATAGAGTCTTTAAAGATTTTAGGAATTAAATAAAAAACCAACATTCTATTTGCAATCATTGTGGAAAGCCTTAGAAAACCACGTAAGTCGAGTAGTCATAGTAACCACATAGCTTTCTCATAAGTGATTAAAAGTCCAAGATATGAGTAGTTGAGAATAAGAAAAAAATCACCCTAAAATTAGTCATAGAACCAAAGTATTACTAATTCTTCCAAAATATACCATTAAGACTGACTTGGGTTACAAGTTAGGGTTTCAGGGTCAACTTAAGGTTTCATTAGGGTTTGGCTTTCCAAACCCTAATTATTAGTTCTAATTTAAGCTTACAAGTGCTAATTTTAACATTAGTTGCATTCTTAATCTCAAATTAAGTAAAAAATGCCCTTTATCTAAAAAGACCCAACTTTATCATTTAAGCCATTTAAACAATGTATGATCATCAAAATTAAGAAATTAGGGTTTTTATACATTTAACACATTAAAGATAGCAACTTTAGGAACTTTTAGAATTCTAGATAGAAATATGTATTGGAATTTATTTTTATTGCATTCCTCGCATTTTTCTAATAAAAAAGCCTACTTGTTTGCATTTTTCAGCCAAGGGATGAATTTTTAGTAAACTTTGGAAGTTCTAGCTAATTCCTTGATTTTTGGTTTAGAGAGACGATGTATTACCTTTATTTGGAAAAAGCTCCGGCCGTTGGATCATTGGACGCCTCTGACCTAGAGTACAGATCACTCGTATAGGGTTGAAATCATCCACTTACCCCATTCTAAACTGAAGTGAAGACCCGATCATCGATTCACTCTCTGGCCCATGGTGGAATGTGATCCAACCGGTCTCGCCTTTCACCACTCTTTCTTATATTTCACCTTGCATGTGACGACGTTCACGGTGGAGGATCTCTATAGAGGATATCGATCCAATGGGTGAGAGAGACTCATGAGCCAGAGAGTTTCCATTCGCAATCTAGGACCTAAGGAAAACTCAGGGGGGCGGTATATACAAGGTTTGTGGTGATATGTAGGGTTTTCAGATCCCAATTTAGAAGTGATTCAAGTTGAGGGTTCTTGTTTGTTATATCGATCATGTCTAGGATTGAAGTTAATATATTTCCTCTTCAATTTCTTGAAATGAAACCAAGGGTCCAATTATCTCATGCTAATGTGGATCTAAGAGGGAGATATGGGTTGTTGATTCCTCGTGTGTACATGAGTTTTTCCCTGATCTTTCGTAGGTAGGAGATAATCTATGAAGTGCTAGATTGCGATCCAGCAGTTACTATATCACACAAATTATAAAGGCACATCCTCTGGTTTCTTTGATTAAATTGTAGCATTTATTTCTTATATTCCTAATCCTCTACACTTTAGGAAACCTAATAAAATATGTATCTTTCATGTGGGTGAGATTTGGGACCAAAATACTCAACTTAAAGGTATTTTCCTTAGCCTCCAAGTATTCTTCTTTATTTCATTATTTAAGGCATCAAATTAATCTTTTTCTCTTTCTATCTTTTACATATCTTTTATTTGATTAATTTTCTAATTAGGAACCATGTGGAAACAAAACCAAACCATTAGTGTCCTTCAACACCACTTTTCTAGAGAATTCCACATAATTCCATATGTAATTTAACAATTATCCATTAATAATGGAGATACATTTATTTTTGGTTTTTCTTTCTTTATTTTCCACATATTTATCAAAAACAGTAAAACCCACAAATCTTTTAGTAAACAGAAATATGAAACTAAATCGAAACTGTTAAACATTGTAGATCAAGTTTCTAACATATTCTTATTGATCAAATAATTGTATTTCAATTATATGTGAAAAACCATGCTCTAATAGAAATTATGGTTTACCTATGTTCTTAATGAAACAATGCTTTATCCATGAATGTTGGTTTGTGATACAAATCCAAACTTCATTGTTGAAACCATTCTTGTAATGGCTGAGTGGTGATGGTTTAATACCTCTATCTCCCAAGAACGTTGAAATGATGAATGACACAAATCATACTGCTAAATGCAACTTTGTTGTGTTATGCTTGAGAATGTCATAACTCTTATGATTGATGAACCTTTATGATGAGTCTGAAGGTAAGTATGTTGGTTATATGTTGAACCCTATGTAGGGTAATGAATGATAATGATATTCATCTAGAAGTAATGTTGTGTGGTCTGAATGGCATTTGTGGGGTGTTTTGAACCCCTAATGGAAGTTGATCATTTTTAAGGATGACAATGGAATTGTATACCAAGATGTTGTAATGAGGAATATGTTCTATACGTTTTATATCTTCTAGAGTTGTTATGTACTCATGATTCTTATAGAAACAATATAGTTTTTTGTATGTAACTTGATTGATGCAATATTAATTCACCCAATTGGCTTAAAT
The DNA here is from genome assembly GCA_963693085.1 of Alisma plantago-aquatica. Classification (NCBI taxonomy): domain Eukaryota; kingdom Viridiplantae; phylum Streptophyta; class Magnoliopsida; order Alismatales; family Alismataceae; genus Alisma; species Alisma plantago-aquatica. The sequence continues at coordinate 1,150,355,191 of OY856411.1, read as the reverse complement.
AATGAAGTGAAACCCTTGTCATGTAGTGCCATGTGTTGTAGAACTATTCTAGTGTCATGACTTGTTGAATAGTAAAACTAGTATTCTAGATGGAAAACTCAGAGTCATATACTGTTGAGTAAATGCGGGTACATGGAGGGTATATCCTTGTCATCTCGATCCCAATATATATATATATATATATATATATATATATATATATATATATATATATATATATATATATATATATATATATATATATATATATATATATATATATATATATATATATGATACCCTGGTTTCTAGTGTCGTGGCCTATGTACCCAGGGTAGATTAGGCTGATTGTAATTTTACTGATATGTCACTACGGTGGGCTTATACTGACTGAGGGGAAGAGATCTTAGGAATCTGACTCTCCTAAATCTTCTACGGAGTGGTTTGCAACTTTGTAGAGGTCAGCTGGAAGTCTAAGTGGTACACCTCAAACCTCCTAGGGATTAATGAAAGATGTCATTTAGTCATGTAGCATACCTATTAGGGTTCTTTGATGATTCACATTGGATGGTAACCCTTGCTTTATTTCTCTTAATATTCATATGATGTATAATGCGGTAAGAGAAATCAATTGTGCTTATGAAGTTGTCTATGACTGATCTTTTGATTAATTATGTTAATATACAATCCTACAATGAAGGTTTGATGTAAACCAAGTATGTAATAAAGTAATGAGATAAATAATGGAATCTAAGTTAAATTAGAAATTAGGTCTAATTAACTAAGAAAAGAAAGCAATAAAACTTAGCTAAGCAGTTTCAATCATAATTATCACTTTGCAATATGAATAGTTGAGCAAGGGAAACTAAAAATACATTAATAAGTTGAGTAAGTAAAACTTAAAATAAGAAACTGAAATCAAGGAATATTTACTCTATCAATAACTAATTAGCATGTAAAAAAAGTAGACTAAATAAAAGCAAGAGATAACTAGCTAGAAAGGGAGCAATTTAGGATTATAGCATGTAATTGGGGTAGTGGACTATTTGGGGGAATATGCAACCATCAATTATGTATAGGATTCCTATTCATGCACATTAATCCAACAATCAAGCTATGAAACCAAACAACAAGGAACATTTTAAAGTTTGGATCCTACCGTATTAGTTGGCCATGATTGGCATGGTGGTGTATAGTGGAACTTGTCTCTATTGCTTCCCATCCAACATTACATGGATCTATTGACTAAGAGATAGATAGACATTAATCTAGATTATTAAATTCTAGGTTCTTGGTATGGTTCTCCTACTACACTTAGGGTCAACGAGTCATGTAGGGTGTAGGATAGGGACATTCCACCTTCCATTACTCCCATTGAGCCACTAAACATGCCTTTTTGCTAAGTTCACATGGAGGTACATACCTAGTTACATGGATCTCTCACCTAGGGCTAGTGGAATGGAGGGATAAAGGGGGAGGGGATAAACTATATAAGGTTCCTTTAGTTTTCCCATTAAAAAGACCAAAATCACCCCTTTCTCTATGCTCAGGTGATTTCACATATCAAACAACCATAGCAAGAGACGAGGAAGGATAAAAAGCAATAACATTACAATAGAAAAAAATATTATTATTCATGGACACTCTCAACATGGTATTAAAGTTGCATATTTTCCTCCAAACAATCCACAAGAGGGATTAACTACTCACAATAAAAAAAATAACAAAAGAAAAAGGATAAGAACATATAAACTCCATGAAAGTGGGTGGAGAATTTACAACCTTCACATCTAACAGCTCCAAGCAAGACCTTCTCCTCCAAATTGATTGAATGGCACAAAAATATTGAAGTGGAATGGTCAAAACCCTAGAAAACTAGGATTTTGAGGTTGAAGATGGAAGGAAATGGAGTGAATGAGTTAGGTAGGAGTAAGTGGAGGCTATATTGCGTAAGGAGTGCTAGCCTTTGACTCCCAGTTACTACTTGCACATATATAATGGCCTAGGGGGTCTAGGGTAAAGTGGATAAAAGTGGTAGTAAGAAGCATTAAGGTTAGGTGGGTAGCATAGCCATGGTGGTCATCACAACCACGGTGGGTAGGTCTAGGAATAATCATGGTGTTGGAGGATGGTCATGGTGGAATCTGGGTTAGGATTAGATAAAAAGTGGCACATTCATGGTCCCTTGAGGGAGAAAAACCATGGTGGATGCAATCGATGTGGTGGAGGGGGTAGGACGAGATCATTTTCCTTACATCAGTCTTCTTAGTGGAGCTACCACCATGACCGTTTTGGTGGTCAAGGTCATGCAGTCTCTATATGGCCACGGTCTTGATGTTGGCCATAATTGTGGTGAGTTGAATGTCCTGGTCCTAAAAGAATATGATCAAGTTTGTGATTATTACTCTAGTAGCACCATCATGGTTGGATACCACACCCGTTTTGGGGGCTTTATTATGCACTTGAGTCTTCTAAGTGTCCCATTCATGGTCCTCTTTGCTTCAACTCAACCCTTGATCATTTGGGGTACGTTAGGGTAGCTTTTGGGCTCATATTGGGATCCTCTGTGTCTACGGAAGTCCTAATATCATCCTACTTATCTCCCTTCCATGAATTAGTGCCACAGTACCTACAAAAACATGCAAGAGAACCCATAAGTACATTTTTAATAAAGTGATAGTTATTGAGAATCAAAATGCATTCTAAACATTTTGATATGAATAAGGAGTAAAATAAGACAAGATAGAGACTAAAAATACATCTCCATCATCAACTAATTGTAGAAAATGAAATGAGAATGGAAATAACTGGCATTAATTTATGGGAAAACATCAACTTGGACTAGGTTTCACCATTATAACCTATGTATCCACTTACTCACAATATATTACTCACTCGTAAGCATATTTAGATTGAGAAGAGGAATTTCTTTTCCTTTAGAAGTATGAAATTCATAGGGATAGACTACCCCATAGGGGTCGAGGTCTCATTACCTAGATATGCTAATTTCGTGTCCTAAAAGAGCTCCCTTCTGTGGTCTCATTATGGTTCACGACAATGATTGGTAATTAATCTTAAGTTTTGATGTCTATATGCCTGTACTAAAACATTCATGTCGATCAGGTGATTAGATAACAAACACATAATCAAACGATCAATAAATAGTCCAATTAACCATATGACCAATGATTTATAACATGACAATACAATATATGGGAAGTGGGCCTACTCCCTACACCCCAATCATAAGGTCTACTTACTTATGATTGGAATAGAAAAACAAAAGAAGAAAGGAGGATAAGAATCCATGTCACCTAATGATAGGGGTGCAATAATTGTCTTCAGAAATGATCACCACTCCATTGAGAATGGTAGTCTGGAGAGGACCATGGTGGGAGTTTTCATCCCTCCTTCTCTCCCATGTCCAAATCCTCCAAGAATCATGTTAAGATTGATGGGGGTTGAACCCTTGCTCATTAGGTCAAAATCCCTTATATATATGCAGCCAAGCCCACAAATTGGGGGTGGAACCCTTGCTCAATATTAGGTCAAAACCCCTTATATAGATGTGCCATTGGGCCCATCAAGTCATTAGATTATTGTCTTACATGTGCTCTTTATTTTAGCACTAGAAATCCATCAGTCATTCATGTGGTTGGTCAGTCATTCTACTGGCCTGCTAGCATTTACAAAGGTAAGTCCCCCAATCAAGTGACTCACTGATGGGTTGGCTGACTTGGGGGTGAAGTTTCTGACGTGTGAATGTGAGTTTTGAGTTGTCTAACTCATTGGGTGAACCAGGTGGTTGGCTACTAATACAAAACTCTAAATTCCTGATCGATTGACACAATTGATGAACTGAGAAACTGACCTAGTACTTTGGGGATGGATTTAGTCATCCGATTGCCAGATTGAGAATGGATAGTCTGACTCACTAGACATCATGTTTTTTTTATCTTCAATTATATTTTATTAATTATCAAACCAGTCAGTTGGCAAGATCAAGCAACTGATTCACTTGGTTGTAAATATCCCCTTTTGAACTTTAGCCCAACCACATGACTAGGCAATCTAGTCGCCTGATTGGGGTCTGTTGTGAAGATTGCCATGCTTGAATTCATCTAAGAAGATCTCCCAATCCTTGTAGAAAAGAAGAAATTGATATGTATAACTTTGATAAAGGGTGAATAATTGTGAATGGGATCCTTGAATTGATTTTCTCCAATTTCCTATAATAAGCAAGAGTTTTAAAACCATAGAAAGTAAGAGTAACAAAATTAAAACCTAAATGAGCTAATTTAAAGAATAAACATGTAAAATGCATCAAATCAAGTCCAAAAATTGCAAAGAAACTCAGATATGAATATTCGTTCTTCAAACAACTGTGAAATTGAATGATGCTCATCCACAAGTAACAAAACAAAAAATAGTTGGCAAATAATACTAACAACCCAATTCATGCACCTCTCTCAATTATGCTTCATCCCAACAACCAAGCATGTCCAAGCAACATTAACATTACAAGATCATAGAATGCAACTTTCTCTACCCTTGTTTCCAACTTCGTTTTAGCAACCTATTTCCATGTCGAAATTCCCAACATCATGCTTAAATAAGAATTTCATGAGATTGGAAGATTCCTACATAATCCATGGGAATGCACAACATTCAAAGTGGAGTATGGAAAAGGGACAACAATGGAGCATGACACGTGCCCCTAGATGGCATGGAAAAAAAAGTGCATATCTCTCCTCTATTTGACTTGATATTGCATTTTATGTTTGCAAATATATACTAAAACGTGTTTTTCTTTTCTTTTTACACATTGGATTATTATTTATTTTTAGTGGCATGACCCTATTAGATAGATAGGATCATGGAAGAAGTGAGTATAAAAAGAAGGGGAGGCGTGCCACCCCAAACTTAGGACCTAACACATTTTTGGCCTTTTATTCCTTTTTTGGTGGATGGAAGGTATGGGGATGGAGAAAGAAATGTAAGAGAGAGTTTAAATATGTGCATCTTAATTAATGATTTTTAGTGGATTGGGTTGAGCTTCTCAATCATTTCATTCATACATATAAAAACATTGAAACCAAAAGCAAGCTGTACTAATTGGTAAGAGTCGTGTTGCATTTGATCCCTATTAGTTTCACATGACTTGCCATCATTTTCAGGGAGCATAATAATTATGATCATTGCCAATATGGGGTGAGTTCTAAACACTGGAAATTTCTTACAGTTAAGCATACAAAAAGGATTACAACACTCAAGGGGGGTTGCATGGAGATGGTTGTGCATGAACACATGGCTAAGAAAATTTTAGCTATCTAGGTATTAGTTTCATTATACTAAATAAATTTTAAAGTTTATGCTAATGCAACTGTAAGACCCCTGGCCTAGCTTAGTGCTTGATCTTGCATGATTTGCATGATAAGATTCTTAAACCTTAATTTGATCTCTTGAGATGCCTTAATAACATGTTACACATTTATGTTTTCAGTTTGGTCCAGTTTACTTTATGTTTGAGCTAGTTATGCTATATGTGTGCTTGTTCTAGACCAAGTTGCAATTTAACCATGTTGTGGGTTTATCTTACAATTTGTCACATGTTGTGTGTGCCTTTTGTTCCTTAGCATCATGAGAGAGAGAGAGAGAGATGCATAAGGGTGCCTTGTTGGACCTTGGTTCATGAGGTGGCATCATGTGTGTTGATGCTAGGGTTTGCATGGTTTGCATGGATGCATGAGTTGATGGTGGTGTCAACCATGTTGATGTTGGCTTTGTAGCACTCTATGTGTGTCATGAGTGTTGAGACTGATACACCTTGTTTTTTGGTTGGTTTGTAATGACCTAAGGTGTTGTGGCTTTGTGCTTTGTTGTAGTGACCATTTGCTTTGGTTGGCACAGTGTTGCGATCACTACATGGTGATCTCCTTGCTTTGCTTTGACCAAAGGAGGGTAGTGGACCTAGGGGTCGCTACCAAGCCTTGTTTTTTTATCACCCTTTGATGCATGCATATCTAGAGTGCTTGCATGGATAAGCTTTTGAGGGATAAGTGTCATGGGAGGTTCTAGTATCTTGACACCTCACATCTCCTCACCTCTCTCCTACCCTTGGGTATTTATACCCCTTCTTTTACATGCAAGTAACCATTTTAGATCTCGTGTCTCTCTCTTCTTGCTTGAGGCCATCCCTTGTGGTTGGTGGTGCTTGAGCTTGAAGAAGAAGAAGGTTGAACCTTTGCATGTGGTGATATAGGGTTTGATCATCTCCCTTGTAGTGGTTCTTGATGATCCTTGATCTTGGTAAGTGGTTTATCTTTCTTGATCTCATTCTCTTGAAACCCTACCCTTCCTTTCTTCTCTTGGCCAAACTATGGTTCTCCATGGTAATACATAAGTGAGATGAAGATCTTCTCTTTCTCTTTCTTTTTCGGCCTAGGGTTTGTATCATCTTCTCCTTGGGTTTCCTTTGATCTTGGTTTGATCTTCTTGTCTTGAGGGGATCTTGCTTGGAGTTAGAGTCAAACCAAGCTTGGTGTTTCTTTTCTCTCTTGAATCTTCTTGGATTTTGAAGTCGATGTTCACCTTACGGTGGGTTATATAACTTTCCCCTCTTCGATTGTAACACATGATCTTACATGCATGGTATCCTATCTCTAAAGCGTGATCATAAGTTTCTAGATGATTCTATGTTGACTTAGGGTTTAATATTATGAAGTACTCTTGTATATATTGCTCTTTCTCCTAAACCCTAATTCTTATACCTGAGATGTATGGATGGTGGAGTTACTAGGCTTGCATGCAACATCTTGATTGTTTGTTTTTTCACCATGATATTGGTTTGGCTATCATATGGAAGATAGAAGTTCTGGCACGTTTGATTTTCTCTCTAATACCATGGTTTTCCAGGTTGGACCTTGTGAAGCTTGTTTTAGGGTTTTGATGATTATCATATTCATGGAGTTATACCTTGGTCACACTTTGGTTCACTGATATTATACTTATGTTTTGATTGTCATGTTCCTCATGTTTCATGTAGTGACTATAATCCATAGTGGACGTTGTGGTTTGGGTTGGATTGGTCACAATGATCCTAACTGTAATCTCCTTGGTGGCTATAATTTGTGTTTTTTGCAGACACTAGGGTTTCTATTTGACTGTTGGTCACTACATCATATGGCACGTGTTATGGATGCTAGATATGAGTTTTCTTGGTGGTTGCTACATACAAGTTTGTTTCTTGTTGGTCGCTACTCTTAGTGTGTTGTTGCGGTCATTATGTATGGTGTGTCATGGTCTCTACACCTTGACTTTGTGTGGATGGTTGCTACATTGTAAGAGCCTTGATGGTTGATACACGAGGTGGTGCGTTGTGGTCGACACTTGGCTAATGTGTTGCTGTCGCAATATTTGGTTTGATCATGAGGTCGCTACATGTGTTGAGTCATGCATGGTCGTTGCATGTGTAGGTCGCTACACCTGGCAATGTTGTGGTCGATGGTGGTGGTTCTATATGCTTTGGTCACTACATATGGGTTGGTTACATGATCGGTCAATTATGGTAATGATGCTTAACCTAATATTCTCCAAGAATTGTGGAAGTGATGTACATAGGGTTTGATGTTGATTACTGTTATGGAAACCCTAATCAACTATCTATGAGAACCCTAACCCTAATTATGAGTATATGATGTAACACTTATCTTGCTCGAAGTGATTAGCATGTAATGATGTATTCTCTCTCCTATTTGTGTAACCCTAATGTTGTAGGTTGAATGAACATCATGGCTTGTGGTTACTATGGGATCTCTGATGTAACTCAAGGCAATGATTATGAGCCTTTATGAGGCATTATGAGATAATGATGCTATGCATGGACTATGCATTTGGGTCTTATGACATGGCAGAGGCTTTGTGCCTAGTTTGAGGTGATATCCTCTAATGATGTGATGAGGGATGGTTATCCCATGATGATATGATAATGGTGATGGCATGTTATAAGACAGTGAGACAGTATCATGTGATGGTGTGATCAACTTTATGCTTAATACATTTTATATCTTCTGACGTTGCAATCTACCCCTATCTTTGTATAATTTGTTTAGGGTTTATACGTTGTAACTTGATTGATGCAATAAAAGATACCCAATTGGCTTAACTAATCAAGTGAAACCCTAATCATGTAGGTTGCCCTGAGCTATAGATCCATCTTCAATGTTAGTACTTGTTAGATGGTGAAACAAGTAATTCTTGTGGGAAACTCGGAGCGCATATTGTTGAATATGCGGGGGTGTAGGTTGAGGATATAACCTTAAATCCACAAACACTATTTTTCAGGATGGCTGTGGTCATGCCTTAACAGGAGAAAGGTCGATACCGTATCTCAGATGATATGTTTATAGGGATGTTTGCAATCATACCCTGGTAGGAGAATGGTTGTGGTCACATCTCACTAGTTCCATACCTATATACCAAGGCAGACTAGGCTGATTTGCATTTTGACTCTATATGTCAATGCAAATGACTCAAAGTGACTGAGGGTGTGGGATATCATAGGAGTCTGGTCCTCCTAGATCTTATATGACTCTGATTTTGACTTCATAGTGGTCAGTTGTAGTATGAGTAGTATACCTCATCTCCACAGGGCATGATAAAAGACGTAACACACATGTGTAGTATATTTGCTTAAGATTAAACACGATTCACATTAGATGACCATTTTCCTTGTTTCTTATACTGTTTAGTTGGTATTGGTTATACATGTTCTTCATATTCCTTCTAAAAGTATATGATGTTCTACTAATAAGTTGTATCTTCTTAAACTGTTTAATATGTGTTATCAGTTCTTACTTATTTCATTTAGCTGAATCTACTCATCCTGATAATAATGCTATCTTTCTTGTTAAGAATATTTGTGTTGAAAATAGTTGTTGGTTATATCTCTCATGGGACGTTGGTATCACCTTGTGAGTTTCCACATCTTTCAGGTGGTCATGCATGACATGGTAGAGATTGTGCGGTTGAGGAAGAGAAGTAGGGAGATCAGTAGTTATTGAAGGTTGTACATGCTGCTAATGTTTTGTAGTAGAGTCCTATGTGTCGTACCTGTGCTCTCAGGTCATTGAGGTGTTTTGTAGATGTTGTACATCAATATGAGGTTTTTGGTAGTACGCCATGGTTGTACATGCATGGCTTGTATATATGAACATGTTATCTCTTATAATAGGTTCAAGATGGATATTGTACAGTAATGTATATACCTTCATGGTATGATATGTGATACAAGTGGCATAGTTTGTGGACTTGTTATGCTTTTATGATTATATAAGAACAATTTTAATTTACCATGTTTTCTGGTAATTTGGATGTTTAGCATTAATTCCACGCTTTGTTTTGAGTAATCTTGCTTGTGTGGCATCAGTTTACCACAACAACTATCATGCAACGATAAGAATGTGTAGGAACATGAGTTAGATCCAAAAACAATCAAAATTCTAAATGAAAGGTAGATGTGAGAGCAACGAAGTATGTACCACCCACCCTCCACCTTGAATTTATAAACTTGTTTGTCCTCAAGAAAATACTAAATTTAGAATGGAGGGGAAGAACAAAGATACCATGGCCACCTTTAGGTGGAGGCTCCTACTAGTTCTAAGGTGGGTATAACTGGTTGTGATAACGAGACTTGAGCTATTGGTTTCCGCAATTCTAGTACCTCAGCTGGTTAGGGTCATCACATAAGTGACATGAACTGTATAATCATGCCTCCGATAAGAGAAACCACTACTATAGTACGTCTGGTGTGCCTTGTAGTACTCATACCATGGATGCACATCTAAATAATATGAGTTTTGGGTATGTCACTGGTGATGGGTGTATTGCATCAAGTACATGTGGTTCAACTAATGCCCATGCGACTATTGGTACTACTCAATGCAAGTTTTTGTACTCTCAATGTGTTGAAGCTATTGTTGCAACTTGGAAGTTGATGAAGTCATATGGGTCATCGTGTTAGACATTGTCATGAACTTTTCTCATTGTGCCATGTCCAATAGAAAATGTGATGTAGTCCTATTTTAGGGATCATCTTGTGTCTTGTTGTACTTTAATCACCTATAAACTTGTTAGAATTCATATTATTTCCCCTAATAAATGGTTTACTATCAAATGCACTTATGGATGTTCTTTGCACGAGTTTTAAGTACTTGGGCCATGCCTTGTATGGTGGGAGAGAAGGAGGATGATATAAGGGTTCCTTAGCCCATGTAGGAGTAAGGAGGGTCCAAGAGCTTTTCCAACATACCCCTAGTGGCCAAGAATCAAGCCAAAGAAAAGGAGTCAATGGATTGTGAAGTTGAAGCTCAAAGTGCAAGAGAAAGCCCCTAACATAGTTGTGGTTACATGGAGGACCGTGCTACCAATACCAAAGTTACATTTGAAATTCCAAGTTCAAGTAGATAAAACAAAGACAACAACATGGTTGTGCTAGCCAGCATGACTGTGCCAAGGAGCCCCCAGAACATCTGTGCCAGCTATCATGACTATACTACCAACATGTCAAGAAGCTCGTGCTCATTGGAACAAACCTCAACCAATTCCCCCACCATGGTCGTGCTACCCAACACGTCCGTGCTACCTAGCCACCACCACGGTTGTGCTGCCCAACACAACCATGCTACCTAGCCACCACCATGACCATGCTGCCCAACACGACCATGCTACCAACCTCCAAAAATCCACCCTCAACTATGATTTTGCCCATTCCTTACCACAATCATTCCACCCCAGCACAGTCGTGTCACCCTCCACCCACCACGGCCGTTCTACCCAGAACGACTGGGCTTCCATCAAACCCTAGTAATTTTCTTCATTGATTTTCCCATATTGTCCCAACTTAACCTAGTGTTTCCCTACCAACTATATATACATGGGTGATGGGTGTAGCATGAGGTTAGATACTCATTAGCAATTATTGCCACCTATTTGAGCATTCATTTTGCCCCTAGCTCTTACCTACTATATTTCACTTCCATTTCATCACCTTCCACCCTACAACACTTCCTTTTAGGCTACTTCCATTCACCTTTCCATGCCCGCCAACCACCAAGGAGGGAGGAGGACATGACCGTGCTACTAAAGGTGTATAATAAGAGAACTTCTACGAGATTCCATGTCAAAGAGAACTTCCATGACATTCCATGTCTATCCCTATCTCTACTTCTTCTTCTTTTACCCTATTTTGTTGCATGAGTAGCTAAGCCCCTATAGGTGAACTTTTTGGGGCCAAACTTTGATACCATGTTGGGAGAAACTAACTTGTGAACTCCATGATTTAATTTTAGATTGATTGTCATATACTTTGTTCTCATTTTCCACATATTATCTTATGATTTGTGCTTGAAACCACCTAGGTCTAGGATAAAATGACATATGTGAGGCTATTTTAGGATTGCTCCTAGGTCAAAGTAGTGGATCCCTAGCTAGTGTCCCATCTTCCCACACATATATCCCTTCTCCTACTCCTAGGCGTGAGACATAAGTAGCTAGTCTAGAGGCATTTTGTAAAGTTGTCTTGGAGCTATCTAACGGCTACCATGGTGGGTGAGGTGAGGTGAAATATCCTTATTTCCATCCTTCATTTACTACCCTTAGCCCCCAATTTACTTAATAACCTCTATCCTAGAAACCTAGACTTTATTAGATGCTAGTAGAATTTCACCTATACTCTAATCTAAATTAGCCTCACAAGGTTGGATAGGGTGTGCTAGGGTGTAATTACCCTTCACACACCCTATTCCATCCATGACCAATTAGTAGTTTAGGGTAATTCTCTACCAGCTATCTAGTTGTTTGGTTTAACAATCTAAATGAATGAATAGAGTTTGCATGTTTTGAACCCCAATCTTGATTGCAGTAACATACCCCAAACAACCAACACTTGCGATCAATTGCTTAAGACCCTAATTGCCTTCTTGCTTAGCCATCCTTTACATGCTTTTTTAGTTCATTGCCTTGATCATGCTAGTTTAACTTGCCTAGCATAGTTAATGCTCTCTTGTATTTAGTTGTGCTTGTTCTTGCTAGTATCATGCTATTTTAGGTCCTTAATTTCCTTTTTACCTAGTTTGCTCAGTTTAATGCTCTCTCTTGCCTAGTACAGTTAATTGCCTCTCTAGTTGTTAAATATAATTGCTTTACTAGTCTGGTGTTAGTTTTAGCTCTTGTTTGCTTATCTTAGTCTAAATTGTTACTTTCTTACGTATTTTTCTTTTATTTCTCATTAGAACTAAATTGTCTACATTTAACTTAGATTTTGCTTATGGCTCTCTTATAATTGCCTTTTTGGACCACCAATATAATCAAAACAAAACCAAGATTAAACCATTGAATTATAAACTCTACTTTAGCAACTTAGACAACATAACATAACTCTAGCACCCCTCTCTCCCTGAGGATCAACCCCTAAATTGCTGCTTTCTTATATTATAATATGACCCTGAAAACTTGTTGGTGAAGTGTGTTAGTCTATGTGAGTGAGTCTATTTAAGGTTTTATAAGTTTTGAAAGATCCATTTTGTGTGCCACAGGTCACATACAATAAAAATTCAATTGGTTGGGTGTACCTTAGGGAAAATGCACTAAGCTTTTTGGCATCGTTGTCGGGGTAAAATGCACTCAGCTTAGCTAGTTAGTTTAGCTTTGACTTTTACTACTGCCCTCACCATTTCTATTCTTTATTTTGTTGTTTCATTTGCATGCTTGTTTTATAACTTGGATTCTTTTATTGGTTATGCCTTGTGTAAGTGATAATTAGTGGATGTTTGGACGCCATTCACTTTCTATTAACTCATTCCTAGTGAATATCGAGATAAGAAAAGAAGGAGTAAAAACTGGAACAAACAACACCAAGAAGTTGAGATAGAGATGATATGGGAGACCGAGATGCACATGAGGAGCCACCTCCACATCCTACATCCATGAACAAGCCACTACATGACTACTTGATGTTTGGAAACTACACTTCTCTGATTTCTATTAGAGTGGATTAAATGTCGGGCCAATAGTTCTCAAGCCCTCATGGCCTTCTAGGATTCCTCCTCAAATTCCATTAGATTGAGAATGGGAATTTGTACAAGCACACAGATGTTTTTCTAGAGACTTTCTCTACTTTTAGGACTCCTACAACCACTGATGATTCTTTTTGTCTCACATTGTTCCCTTCTCTCTCAAGGACAAGGCAAAGGAGTGATATTCTTCAAAGACTAACATTTTTACTTGGGAGGTGATGAAAAATGAGTTTCTAACAAAGTTTTATCATATTTCCAAGCTAAACCAGATGACAAGATACATAACCTCCTTCATTCAAAAAGAAAATGAACAATTCGAGACATGGGAAAGGTTTTAGAAGTTATTGTGAGATTGTCCTCATCATGAGGTTCCTATTTGGCAGCTTGTCTGATCTTTCTACACAAGTGAAATGAGTCAAACCATCATGGACTCATCTTGTGGTGAAGCATTCATGGCCAAACCCGCAGAGGAGTCTTGGTTCCTTTGTGGTCATTTGGCTGAAAACTCTAGCCATCGGGCTTCTAGTGTTGATGTGCATTGTGATAGAAATTGGGCAAATTCACCCCCCGACCACAAAGATGAATCCAATCAACAAGTGATGAATATTTTTTTAGATATGATAATTCTCATGAAGACCCAAGTGGGAGCTCCTCTAGACAATTTACCCACTTTGTGGAGACTCTTGCTGAGGAGGTGAAAGCACTATAATCCTATGGCAACCAAAACAAACAAGGTCCTATGTCCAATTCTTATACTCTAGAGTGGAGGAACCACCCAAACTTCTCATGGAAACAATAAGGGGAGGAAGGACAAGGGCATCCTAGGCAGCACCAATGAAAAAAATATATCTCCAAATTTGAAGAGTAATTTTTTGGGAGATTGAGGAGTTTGGATGAGTTCAAGAAGGATGTGTCTACTCAAGGACACAACATTAGCCGATTGGAACAAAGGATGATCAAAATTCTTTGACTCTTGCTTGGCATGAAGAGGGGAGGCTTCCCTATAAAATCTTAGTAAACCCCAATAGTTTTGGTAGACCCATGGGTGCTCCTCAAGGCACCTATGACCCTTAACAAGGGCATGTGACCACATTGTAGTCGTAACAAGGGACTCCTAACCCATATGCCCAAACTCCACCACAACCTCTCTTTACTTTCAATATGCTCCAACACCACCACATCTTCAATACCAAACACCTTCACATCAATATCCACCAGTTCCACAAAAACCACCACAACATCTTTCACCACAACCACAATACATTCTCTAAAGCCCCAACCCCCCTCACCAAGGCCACCACCTCAAGGAGCATAGAAACCACCACAAGCTTCTTCATATTATCATGATCAAGTGAAGGTAGTGACAATGCTAAGAAGTGGAAAGGCTTTAAATCATCCAAGGGTCCAAGCGGTTGATGGTTTGATGGGTGAAGGAATAGTTGATACTATGATACATGGTAGTGATATGTGGTGCAAGGCGATAATACCGTGATATTTGGTGATGATACTCTAATTCTAGTGATACCACTTGATGATTCTATAGAGATGGGTAACACAAGTGAGCATCTACCTCTTTCCCCAATGCACTTGAAGAATTTTCCTCTATTAAAAGGAAGAAAAAGTGCGATGAAGATTTCATGGAAACTTCAAGCAAGTCCAGATCAATATTCCACTTTTGGATGAGATCAAGAAAATCCCCTCCCATGTTAAATTTCTTAAAGAAATGTGTAAATTTAAAAGAAATTCAACTGGGAGGATGCCCAAGCAAGTTAAAATCACTGATAAAGTGAGCCCCATTTTGCAACACACCACTCCTAAGAGGAGCAAAGATTCCATTGCTCCCATTATTCCTTGTTACATAGACACACACTACATAGGCCAAGATTTTCTTGACTTGGGTTCTAGTGTGAACTTGATGCCTTATTCTATTATGTTGAGCTGAATTTGGGACACTTATATCCGGCTAATTGCACCTTGCAATTGGCCGACCATTCTGTGAAGACACCCCAAGGACAAATTGATGATGTGTTAGTGCATGTTGATGATGACACATCTGCATTATTTCCTGCTAATTTTATTGCTCTTAACATGAAGGACACAAGAAAAGTACCTATTATCTTAGGAATACCCTTCCTAGACACAACTCATGCTATTATGCATGTGATGACCAACACCATGTATGTGGCATTTCATTCACATGAAGATCCGATTCGACAACTTCAAAGCGTCTGTCAAAGCTGAGGTGATAGGTTCCACACAAGAGGATTGTTATCTCATTGATTGCCTTGACAAAATTGTTGAGGAATGTCTACCTACTTGTATTTGAGATTACTACCAAGGGTAGATGTCTAGGGTGTATCGTTGATCTGCTCGATGAGGATATTGTAGAAAAAGTGATCTTATAGTGGTTGTTGTGAGTGAAGATGTTCCTTCTATCTCTACAAAGCTGCTAAAAAGTTCCATCGAAGACCCTCACATTCTTGAGCTAAACTCTTTTCCTGAAGGGTTGAAGTATTCATTCCTTTCTCTAAAGGACACCCTTCCCATGATCACTTCCTCTATTCTTTCCTTAGACCAATAAGATGCTCCTATTTCTATCTTGAAGAAGAATAGTGGGGCTATTGGGTGGTCTATTGCTGATTTGAGGGGTGTTGACCCATCCATTTGTGTTCATGGAATTTAACTTGAGGATGATGCAAGACCAAGCTGTGAAATGCAAATAAGGCTGGATATAAAGTTTAAGAAAGTTGTGACTCAAGAGATTGTGAAGTTAGTTGATGTTGGGATCATCTACCCCAATTCTAAGAGTCATTGGGTGAGTCCCATTCAAGTTGTGCCAAAAAAGGATGGGATCACTGAGGCACAAAATGAATATGAAGAAATTATGCTACTAAGAGAAAAATCCAAGTGGCATATATGTGTAGATTATAGAAAGTTAACACCAAGATGAAGAAAGACAACTTCCCTCTCCCAATCATTGATTAAATTTTGGACAAACTTACAAGACAGAGCTTCTATTTCTTTCTTGATGTCTACTCAAGATATTTTCAAGTGGAAGTGCACCCTTCATATCAAGAGAAGGCTACATTCACCTATCCAAGTGGCACATTATCTTATAGAATAATGCCTTTTAGGATTTTCAACACCCCTTCCACCTTCTAGAGATGTGTCACATAAATCTTCGCCGATATGCTAGATTCTTCTCTTGAGGTCTCCATGGACATTTTTTTAGTGTTTGGCAAGTCTTTTAATGAGTGTTTGTCCCATCTCATAGATTTCCTTGAAAGATGTGTTAAGATTCATTTAGTTATATCTTGGGATAAAAACCACTTTATGGTGCCCTAGGATATTGTCCTTGGTCATCAGGTTTCTAAAGCTGGAATTGAAGTGACAAGGCCAAAGTGGGCCTAATCTCCACATTGACTATTCCTTTCACTATAAGATGTCCACTCTTTCTTGGGACATGCATGCTTGTACCACTTCTTTATCACATAATTTATCAAGATTTCCAAGCCCTTGTATCATTTGCTTGAAAAAAGATGTTGAGTTCAATTTTGATGACAAGTGTATTGACACTTTCAATCAATTGAAGTACAGGTTGACTTATGCTCCTATCATGCAACCCTCGGATATCTCTATGACGTTCAAAATCATGACGATGCATAGGATATGACAGTGGGGTTGACATTCTTGGACAAAGGCTTGGCTAGATACCTCATGCTAGGAAAATGTTGGATGAATCTCAAAGGAATTACACCACCACAAAGAAAGAGTTGCTTGCCATGGTCTTTGCTCTTGATAAATTATGTTCTTATATATTGCAAAACAAAGTGATTATTTATACTGACCATTCAACTCTAAAGTAGATCATGTCAAAAGGATTCAAAGCCTAGTTTTATTAGGTGGATCCTTTTGTTTCAAGAATTTGACTAGGAAATTGTTGACAAGATGGGAATTGAAAATTATGTAGCCAATAATCTATATCTTATTGAATCTCCCTATGGTGAAGTGACTAAGATCAAGGAGACAATGACACTTGAGCAACTCTTTTCACTTGATTCTACTCAAAGGCAATGGTACAAGCACATAGCCAACTTCTTGGCTAGTGGGAGAGTGCCAAGCAAGTAGATTAGAGAAGAAAGCAGAAGATTGTTTGACATGGTAAAGAATTATATGTGGGATGACCCACATATTTTCAAGTATTTCTCCAAACAAATTATATGGAGATGTATTCCCAATAATGAAGATCAATATATACTTTCCATGTGCCACTACAACATATGTGAATGATATTTTGGTGGAAAGAGGATAGTTTCCAAAGTTATTCAATGTGGCTTCTTTGACCAACCTTGTTTGAAGATTCTCATGACTATTACAAAGCTTGTTTGAAATGACAAAAAGTGGGTACAATCTCAAAGAGGAACACGATGCCTTTATCTCCTATTCTTGTTGTGGATGTGTTCAATGTTTGGGGTATTGACTTCATGGGTTTGTTTTCATCTTCTTTTGGGCTTGTATACATCTTGGTGGTTGTAGATTATGTCTCAAAGTGGGTTGAAGACATTATCACAAGGACCAATGACCATAAAATGGTGGGTGATTTTTTCAAGTCAATGTTTTGGCTAATTTAGTGTGCCAAGGCAAATGATTTGTGATGGTGGAAGCAATTTCATCCATAGAACTTTTGAAAGTTTGTGGAAGAAGCAGGGTGCAAACCATCATGTTGCTACTCCTTACCACCCTTAAACTAGTGGTCAACTTGCGTTGTCCAATCGGGAGATAAATCCCATTGTTGAGAAGAAGGTGAGACCGGACCACAAGGATTGATCTCTACATATCAATGAGGTTGTATATGCTTGTAGGGCTACATTTAAGGCCCCTAGTGGCACCACATCCTTCAAGATCATATACATGAAATGTTGCCATCTAGCTGAGGAATTGTAGCACAAGGCTTTGTGGGCCTTGTGATCTATGGATATAGGCATGGGCACCAGTGGGATCAGAAGTAATCTTTAGATTAGAAGAAATGAGGTATGGAGCCTATGAGTTGTCTAAAAGCTACAAGGAAGTGTCAAGTTCTTGCATCTTAGGCTAGTTAAGAAGAAGTCATTTGAGCCTAGACAATAAGTATGGATGTAAATTTCTCAGATGGATTTCTTTCCTAAAAAGCATAGGTCAAGTGTGTATATCCACTCGGGGCTATTGTGATCAATGAGAAATAAGGTTCCAAAGAGTTCATAGTCAAATGACAATGAATGAAAGAATTTGTTCAAGTCTGCCCAGACAAACCATCTAAAAGTTTTGACATTGTTATATTAATTGAGTAAATTCCTATTGATGAAGAAATGTGCTTAAATGTGCATGGAAAATCAATTTAGTACATTCGTACATTTAGGTCCTCAAGAGCATATATGATTGAAGAATCAAGAAGCTTTCGCCTGAAGGCATAAAACGTTGCGCTAGTGGGAGGCAACCCACCTAGGTTTGGGAAACTTTTGCATCCAACCTTCACTTTTGATACTTTTGGTTATTTTTCACACGTTCCAAGAAATACACACATTGTAACATCCCAAATTTTGAGTAAAATAAAGCTGGACTCTTAATTTGTATTTCTCTACTAATTAATGCAAATATTGGACTTCAATTTAAGAATATTATGGTGCGTAAGCCCCAATTGAGTAATTAAGAATGTAATGAAGTTCTTGGATCCATGGGAGGGTCTAGGTTTGTGCCATGCTCTACCTAGTCTAATTTCAGTCCAATTGGATAGATATTTAGTTTACAAATAGGTCCTTGGGATGTAGTTTTATATTTATGTATTTCATGCATATAATAAATTTCAATAATAATTCTTTTTGATAGATAAAGGAAATATGAAAGCACAGATGAAAATTCAAACAACTCTAAGTTGTTTTGTGACCTAAGTAATTATTTAAAGAATTACCTGGTCTTTTCTTGGAAACTAAGTTTTGAGTACCAAATGTATTAGTTTGTCTCTAACATCTTGCCTAAAATAAGATTATAAGAAAGTTAGATTGTACCAAAATTTTTGGATAAAAAGAATTATCACATGAGATCGATCAATACTTCCCTAATTAGGACTTTTATCTAAAATAAAAAAAATTATGAGATAGGAACGGGATACAAGTTGGATCCAGAGTCAGGGACATGGAGGCCACCATATCCACTCAGTCCCTAGATTTCTTTTTTCCATGACATAGAGATCCCGACTCCCAAGGTCTCCTCCCATTAGAATCCCTTCCACCCTACACACAATCTCGATCAATTTAGAACCTACCAACACCTTCGACGCACAAAGCAAACACTATATACCCAATTTCCTTGGAACTAACTAACCTAGATATCCTTTGTAGCAACATAAAGTCTCTATTTCAATATAACTCACCTGCACTGGCATCTAGGGAGCCCCAAACCTCCATCTATATAAAGAACCATATGCAAAATATCATCTAACACCTGAAAACTTGGATCTCGCTCCTTTTTTTTCTAAGTGACTCTCCACTGCTTGTGTAGTCACCACAATTTCAAGTGCCACCAACCTAGACTCAGTCTTGTGTGAAGATTTGACCTCCTCACCTCTATTGCATGTAAGCTTGCCATCCATATGTTCTTCTCTCCCTTTTCTATAAGTAGTAGACCACATTACTAAACCCAATTTCTCAAACCTAGACCTCACCCTTCACACTTTATTTTGTGGTTTTTACCAAGGCCATTTTTACATTTTTGGCACCTTGGTACCCTTCAACCTGGGTTCTTTTTTATCACAAGAAGTCAACCAATATATTGGGATTAAATCCTAATTTTGATTGGTAGTGTATTTCAAATTTGTGTTGCATCTCGAGCTTCTAAAGCACTGCTTCATAACACAATGGGAAAGAAGATCCCTATGGGAAAGTTACAATTTTTTCCCTTTTCTTATTTTTATTCTTGTAAGCTAGTGCCTATACAAAAGTGTAATATGATGTTTTCCTTTTACCTTAGCAGTGGTTGCTGGGTAAGCAAACCCAGGCCAGTTGTCTGTGTCGTATTGGGCCACCGCAGCATAGTCTTAAGCCATGGATATGTATATGTGGATCTATGGAAATATCTAATTGGTTCATATTTATAAAATCTATAACTTATTATTCATTTATCATAAAAATATGTTTCAAAAGGTATTTTTAATAAGGAAGCATAAGTTGTAGATTTCAAACCTTGTTTTAGCTACATGCTTTAATGTTTTCATATGAAACCCTAAAACCCTAATGTTTGAGTAACATGTTAATTAGTTTAACCTAAATCAGTAATATTCAAATCAACTTTTCCAATTGAATAAATCCAATCAATATCTATAACCCCAATCCCTGATGCATCCAAAAATCTAACTTCAATATACTCAAAACCTAATTCAATCTATGATCAATATAAGGTATTGATATATGATGTTCAATGATTATTTATAGGTATTTAATGTCAGATCAAGATAAGGGAAAGTTTGAGTTAAGTGTCTTTGCTCCAGGTAAATGGGTCATGTTGTTGTGCACAATTACTCATGATTAATTTAAATGTTATGTATAAAGTAGAAGTTGTGATTTCAAGTTCAATACTCTAAATTATGTTCAAATTACCAATTGCTTGATGATTGCTATATCCGATACCTTATAGTTACCATGTTCACTAAGACTAGAGATATTAATGAACTTAGAGATCACATTTCAAGAGAAATAAATCTCATTATGTTAAAGATTCAAGTTCAATATTACATTCATGTTTACAGTAATGTTAATGTTAAGATAATTGGAATTGAATTGACTTTTATATGCTTCTCGGATTATGGACCTCAAGAGCTCGTCAAGGGCTTTCCTAGCATCAAGGTGTTTCCTAGAAATAATGTGCTCTTAAGTGGGTGTCATAGAGAGATTCTATATTACTGATCAAATATTCATGTTAATTAAATGAATTAAGAATGTGTAGAGTTAAATCATGTCAACCATATATGTATTTTTTTCATTTTAAAGTGCCACCACTGTTTACCGACATGTTGTGTTTCCCTTTGCATGTCTAAGGGCGTGATGTCCCTAGGTTTTGGAGCAAGTAAGGACTAAAGAAGAGAAATCCAAGGATTAGAAAAATTCAAGTGCAACCTGGCAGGGTGTCATCTACCTTAGATGATCCTATTATTTAGAATGTTTCCTTTTACATTTTGGTTATTCTATACTTAGATGTTTAGATATTAGTTTTGATGAAGAAAACATTTGTAGTTTTTATATCCAATGAGCTTGTATGAATATTTTTAAAAACAGTTTATGGTGATCTATTTATTTATTTGCAATGAGTATCTTAATGTGGCATCCCCAAGAAAATGCTTCCGTTTAGTTATTGTATGTATGCAAAAGTGGGGTGTTACACACACACTTCTGCTTAATAATTTATGTTTGAGTTTTGAATTGTGACAGGGGAACATGTGAGAGAAATGAGAAAAAGGGCTCAAATCTGTAAAAATAATTAGATAATATCCCATGTGGATTAAAAAAATTGACTTGAATGTGTTTGATTGTAATATTTGATTTTTTTTAATCACACTAGGTATAATGATCGTGTTGCCATGGAACGGCTGTGATGGGTGCATCATTTTTCTAGTGGAAAATTGAACTTTGAGGGTAGGTTATGTCTGTTCAGACCACCATGACCATTTTGACGCACGCCAACACGGTCGTGCTGGCAAGAACAACCATGTTGGCTCGGGTCCATATCTTAAGTAGTGATTTTATTTTCAATAAAACACAACCATCACACATTTAGTCCACTCCAAATCACTCATTCCATGACTCCATCGATTTAAGGCTAACCAATCTTTCCCCGATCGTCTAAATCTCCACTCCAAACCTCCATTGAAGCATCCCTAGGCACTTAAAGGTCTTCTTACACCTCTAGATCCCTATTCCAACCCCTCTCCACCTCTATTTTTCCACATATAAAAGAAATCCACCCAACCATACTTCCAAAGTCATCCACCTATTTCTCCACCTAAATCCATGAAAGATGAAGAAAGCAAGCAAGGCATTAGAGAGAGGAGTCCAGAGCGACATCCAAGCCATCACTAGGAGTAAAATACACACAAAGAGAACCTCCAATGTCATTCCACCATCCCACTGCACCATACAAAACCTAGCATCTTACCTTATTCTATGATTAGGAGGATAGTATGATTGGTTCCTAAGATTTGATCAAACAAGGATAAGGTATACCTTAATGTAGTTGTTGGATACACTAAAGAGTATAGTTAATGCACGAACATGAATAAATCATCATAACATATATGTAACGACCCCGCCTCCCGATAATCCCCAATTAAGGGAGATTAATAGATTAGAGCCATTATCTCAATTAACATGATCAAAGGTTCGACAAATAATCAATAACAATTATCAAATTCTACTAAACTAAACTAAAAAATGGTATAAAATAAAACTTTGCATACCTTTTACAAAAATAGGGATATCTACTTCTATCCGCATCACAAGTCCATTCTATCTAATCCTCCTTTGTAATTTACTTCTTATTTAATTCCACATGTGCCACTTTACTGTTTGTCCTTTTCGACCTTGTTCCTAAAACGCCGACAAATAAAACGTCGATCAACATATCGGAATATGCTGGTATGTGGGAACAACCAAAAAATTCAAAAATATGTCTAACAATTTAATTATCACAGTCAGGGTAATTAGCAAATCAATTTACATTTTCAATGAGTCATTCTCCACCGCTTTTGCCCTAACCCTGGAATACCCCTCTAGGATTTCTATTTTTCCATTGACTTAAGGCCACCTTCTCAATCCCGAGCTTGGTGCCTGGGGGTCACCTCTCATGGTGCCCCATAGTCATGCAACATAGACCATCTTCTCATTTCCGAGCTTGGTGTCTGGGGTCACCTCTCATGGTGCCCATTGGTCTACCCTCTTGGGCCTGACCTTTATGGCATCTTCCATCAGGGTGGCATGTAGGTGTGAGAATACACATGTATTTATAATTATGATAACCATAGTGACTTTATAATTGCAGTATAAACATCCAAATTGTTTAGTTTCAATCAATGTGATTAACCGTCTGGGAAACCTTTGGGAAAACTGATGTGATTACTCATAATTAACCACATACCTGCTAGGCTGAATTGAGATACAATAGTCTAATCAATCAAGACATCAGAGCTACCAATCTTTATTTATAATTTTTTCTAAATGATTTACCTCTGGACCAGTAGCAAAATGCCACGTCAGCCTCATCTAATATTTTTTTTCCACACGAGCGGGCGCCCCAGCTCTATTCTCGGCCATGAGTAAAAGACGGATATATCCCTGCCTCCTGAGCATAGCACGCTGTATACTGGAGGACAAGGTGGTAATCTCACTGCTCGTCTCCTACCTCCGCTCAGCCTATTCGCGAGACAGGCTTCTCGGCCGAGTCAACTTGATCGTTGACTCCGATCGCCTGGGCTCCTTAGCCACCAGAAAAGGGTCCCCCACCTCCGATCCCTGCCACCGAACTCAATGGAGGAGCTAATTTAGTCGGATAGGAAATGAACGGAGAGAAAGGCCAGGATGTGCGCCGACGTCCATGGAAGGGAAACCAAGGGGAAGGAGGGAGTTTTTGATCAAATTACTTGCATGGGATTCCTTGTTTGGTGCTGCGGGATACCGTGAGGAATTTGGCCAACTCACAGAAGGGAACTATTCCCTTAAATAGCCTGTTGCCAAGGCAGGTGGTCAGCGGGTGTCCTAAGATTAGGGATTTTTTTGCATACACGTCCAAAGACCATCAAACTTAGGATTAAATGGTGTGAAATCCTATCCCGAATACATCTGGACCCTTTCTATCCTCACACATCAACTGTATCCAGTGAGAATCCAAATTGAGCAGGACTCCACCGATTCTCAGTCCTTCCCAAACTAGACAAGGAGAAGCCATCATCGGATTGGGGATCGACGATGTAGATTTCTCGATATACAAAAAGAAAAGGATTCCTTATTTAACAAAATTGTGACATTTAATACTTTCCTCTACACTTTATGAATGTTTGTAAAATCCATAACTCCCAAACTGAGTATCCAAAAAATCCCAAATTTTGAGGGAAACATAGTAACGATGCTCTCTACTAAATTTGGGCTCATTATATAAAATAAAACGTGCCTTTTCTTTAGGTGCAAGGTATTACTCAAAAATGTATATTTCTCACCTATTTTCTATTTCTTATTTTATTATTTCCCATTATTTATATTCCTTGTAATCTAAGAAACAAGTGGGGTGTGAATTATTACTCATCATGACCAAACCCTCACTTCTCTCTTTATTTCTTGCATTAACTCAATATTTCTTTATTAAAATATATCTTTTTGAGGATTTCTCTTTACCTCTCTTTTATTTTCCTCATTGGTATTCCTTTTAACATTAGGAATCCTTTGGATACGAAAATCCACCAAGGATAACTCAATTGTTCCTCTTTTCACTTATTTTCCACATTTTATCATTGTTTTCAATTTTTTTCTTAATAAAGAAATATCTAATTGATCTTTTCTTTTCTTATTACTTTATCTTTGCAATTTTGGACTCGTTGGGACCCAAGGAACCCAAGAGGCACGAAATCCACCTTTGGGTTACACTCTATTGCCTTCTAGAGGTTTCTACATTTTTCTTTTCTCAATTTCTTATTAATAATGGAGTTTCTTTTGTCTTTTCCTTGTTATTGGGCCCAATAGCCAATAAAGCCCACAAATAAACCAACAAGGCTATTTTAAATGAAATTCATGCATTCAATCAAAATACATCATTATTTGTTCATTTATCTTTATTATGAGAAATTACATTTCTCACCAAATGATCCCAAAAATTGGGGTTGTAACATCCTTCCCCTCTTATAAGAATTTTGTCCTCAAAATTCCATCAAGCAAACAAACAATTCAGGATAAGCCTTTCTTATGTCCATCAGGGCTCCCATATGGCTTCACCCTTTCCATGGTGCTTCCCAAGAACCTTCATCATCTCATATTCTTCCATCCGAGTTCTTTCTTACCTTGGTATATCGTACCCTCATAGGTGACTCAGGACATTTCAACCTCTCAAAAGATGAATAGGTTCAGGGCTCAACACATGGCTTGGGTACCTCACATAGTGCTCTAGATCGGACTCATGGAACACATTACACATCATGTTATCCTGAGGGGCAAGGCTAAACACAACCATCTCCACCAATCTATCTCAAATGGACCCATATATCGGGGACTCAGCTTTCTCAGTTGTAGCTTAGAGGGGTCGGATTTTCACATTACATACTCTCCCACAGTGAACTGCATGTCAGTCTGCTTTGCATCAACTCATGACTCATGTCGCTTCTAGCTCCCTCTCAGCCATTACATGATCAAAGCGACTTCATTTGCACACACCGCGGTTCTTTTCTGACCTTCACGAGGCCTCCTTCACCAACATCATCATAATGAAGTGGCGACCGACACAACCTCCTTATAGAACTTCTTGAATCCCGATAAAGGCTATGGTAGTTAACATCGCATCTTAAGAACAGTCTCTATGTATCACCCTGAATGAGCACACATGCTCTCATCAGACCCTCTAGTCTGGATCATACTAACCATTAGTTAGGGGTGATAAACTGTACTAGCATCGAGTTCTTCGTGTATCCACTTCCACCTTATGGAAGTGAGCCTTTAGGTTATACAAACTTTTGAACTCACATCATGGTGTAGTTGAACCATCTCTCTCTCTTATAAGAAGTTCAACCAGATCTATCCCTTGATAGTACTCTTTCTTTCTCTTGTCATCTAGGTAAGGTGAGCTACCATAACCCATATTAAATCTTGACCTTCCTTGGTCTAGGGGAGACTTACAACATCCATAGTGATGAACTCCCATTCCCTCTCATGAACTCTTTATCCTTTATATCAATGCATTGGGTTACTGGTATTCGTCCCTCACCTCTTGGCTTGCATGGCCACATACCACATGCAACTTCAACTTAAGCATCCAAAGTACTACTGTCACTTACTATTTTTGTAGTACCACTGTGTATGGTGATCTTAAATTCATGATCTCCTATATGTCATAATTCCTCAAGATCGATTCCTCAGATTCCCTAAACCACTCTCATCAGGGTTTTATTACCTTCCTATCTAAAGAAGTGTATCTGAGGTTCTACCACCATCCTTCCATCGCATCGAAGACTAGGCTGACTAACCATTAACTTGATCAATTGATATCATTGCATCTGAGGGTAAGTCAAACCTATCTTCTAGTCTCTAGCCAAACTAGGCAGCTATATCTCCACCAGAGCATCCATTACCACTTCACATCCTTAGGTATTAGGTAATGTTGAAGAGATACACTTCCATGTATTCCACTTATCATCTCATCTCAAACTTTGAGTCTATCTTTATCAGAACACTCTGAGGTCATCCTCTTGGTCATCAAACTTAACCTTGTATCATTTGCAAATTCCACATAGCTCATGATAAAACATTCTCACAAGATGATTACCTTAATACTCTTATCGTTTGTACCCATCCATGTATCATTCACTCCACAAGAGCACATTATCATCTCTGTCCTCATTCCTCATGGCAACGTTCCAACTCACATCATCTTTACCCTTGGTGTATGGCATGCGTATTGTCCTATCTCTCACTCCCATAATAAGAAGAAATAAGCATTTGGCGGCTGTCCAAACATAAAGTTCTTCCTATTCCAAGAGTAGAGATGGTACATCCCACATTGTCAGTACACTTTCAAATAGAATTTGAAACGTGCAACTTATGTCTCTATATCACAATTATCTTGATATCAAAGGTACTTCCATGGAAAACTGGTTCTGAACCTACTTGGGTCCACACACAATCCTTGGTCATCTCCTCTGGGTCTATAAGGTGCCAACACTTTTGGGGTCATCCCTCTTCCCTCATGCATCTGAGAGTGACCTACTCATCTACCCTTTGGGTCCCATGAGTTCATGAAGGTGATCAATATCCTAACCCATGGCCCTCAGACAATGATAGTTGTTACCTCCCGACCCTATGGTCATGTGCAACTAGGGAATTAGGCAACTCCTACTTCCATAGGTCTTATCCCTACCTGACCCTAGGATAGACTTAGGATTCTAACATAGTACATGTCCAACTTAGAACCTTACCCAAGCCTTCATCATCTCTCTCTCTGCATTCTTGGGTTGTCTTTCATCCTTTCACATGGGTCATGGCAACCTGCCTACCTTGGTCAAGCCCCATACCGATTACCTCCATGGTAACACACCCACATGCACTTAGAGATGGTTATCTATGAGTCTACATGTTCTTTCTCTTACCATGTACTCTTCACTTACCTTCTCAAGATCCTCTGAAACCTCTTTAGGTTACCTCAAAACCAACAAAACTGGTATACACCCTACAAAAGGGTCCCTCTCCCAAGATGGTAGGAAACTACACCTTGATATCAAAGGTCACAAACATCCTTATGTTTAGGGTCTGCTTCCACATGAGCATGCTTAGCCCTAGAAAGCTACTAAGGCACACGTAGACACCTATAAAACCATGCTAGGCCACACTTGTTCTCATCCTCAACATTAGACCAACTTAGTTGTGAGGGGTTCATCAAACATACCTTTAACTTAAGGGGTTTCCTTTTCCTCTACCCATGAGAAGTACCATGCTCGAAACTATAAAGGCTTAAATCTCATCATGAGCATCAGGTACACTACTTCCCCTCTTATACCTAAGAACCCTAGGTTCATATCTTTATGCAACAACTATCCAACTGCATGCTCCACCTTTAACCATGAACCAAGCATGTCCAAGGTATGTCATGCGCTTCCCATGATTCTTTTATTCGAGCAACACCCCAGAGTTGAGTCCTCCTCAAGGACATTCAATAAGGTACAAGGCCTCACAACCTATTACTAAACCTCTCCAGGTCTAAGGAACTCTTCTTCCTATCTCAGAAGGTAAACACCTACACCATAGGCACATATGTACCAGAAGCATCATCCTCTCTTTAGGGTTTGGTTCCTCTAAAGGCCACCAAGATATCATCAGCCCCTAGGGATCAAGTCATGAGGCAACCACAAACATTCACTTAGGTCACATCATCCTCAACTCCCCACTTTTCCTCATATCTCAGATTCTAGGCTTCTAACCTTCATGCTCAGGATCCTTCTTGCTCTCTCTAGAGATAACCCTAAAACCATCCTCACTATTAGTGGTCCTCTCTCCACAAAGGATCAAGCTCACAAGCACACCTCTACGTGGGTGAAGTCTAGGTTCAAACTTATGTTTGCTCAAGGTTATCCCTAGCCTTTTATGCTTATCTCATCAACTTTCCAACATACTCCCCTGGCCAGGGTTTTAGCACAAATGATGTACTATGGGTGCCTACTATGCTATGCTCATATAACCTCTTGGGGTTTCCATAGGTTCTTCACTAACCTCAACAATGAAGGAACTGCCCTTCACTCCAACCTGCACGACCCTTTCCAGGGTTGGGTCGCCAAAGGTACTTGGTCATCCCACTTCTCATGGCTCATATGGCATCCAAGGTATGTCCATCCAAATACCTGGTCTACCATGACATCTAACTCATCATGTCATCTCTCTCTCTAACCTTCACTGAGGGTTAGGGTTAATATCATCCTTAGAGGATGTACCAGGTCTCTACTTTTAATGGAGATCTCTACCTCCAAGACTAACTCTCTCTACTCATCCTCCTGATAAGAAGGTCTAATCTCAGGTCTCTCCTGAGGGCATGACAACTTATGTCATACGACCTAAGCATTTATCTATTCCTTAGTTTGCACTTAATCTATTAAGCTTATGTCCATGACATCTTATTTATATGCTTTTCATTAATTTGGTGGAGGATTCCTTAAACCTTATCAACCTTACCCATACCTCAAGAGGGTGAGGAAAAGAGAGAAAAACCTAATCCTTAAGGTCCTTAGTAACATTTGAGTTCAGAAGGTATGAACAAGATGAGAGAGTCCTAAAGGTATCTTATTTCGAGTCAAATCTTGAGACTTTGGCCAGACAGTCACACTAATCTGGGAGTCCTCATATTCCGACTAGCGGTGCGGAGGAAAATCTTGCCAGCCCCCAGATGTGATCATTTTCTAGACACCTATGTATTTCATAAATTCCTCTAAAAACTCCCTTGGGTTCTACAGAGTTCGTAAAATTTAATAATTATTAAATATTAAATGAGGAACCTATGCTATGATACCAATTGTAATGACCCTTCCTTCCGATAACCCCCAATTAAGGGAGACCAAGAGATCAGAGCCATTATCTCAATTAACGGGATCAAAGGTTCGAAAAATAATCAATAACAATTATCAAATTCTACTAAACTAAACTAAAAACTGGTATAAAATAAAACTTTGCATACCTTTTACAAAAACATAGATATCTACTTCTATCCACATCAGGATTCCATTCTATTTAATCCTCCTTTATAATTTACTTCTTATTTAATTCCACATGTGCCACTTTACTATTTGTCCTTTTTGACCTTATTCCTAAAATGCCGACAACCAAAATGTCAGTCAACATATCAGAATATGATGGTATGTGGGAACAACCAAAATTTCACAAATACAGCTAAGAATTTAATTATCACAATCAAGGTAATTAGCAAACCAATTTACATTTTCAATGAGTCATTCTCCACCGCTTTTGCCCTAACCCTGGAATACCCCTCTAGGGTTTCTATTTTGCCATTGACTTAAGGCCACCTTCTCAATCCCAATCTTGGTGCCTGGGGGTCACCTCTCATGGTGCCCCATAGTCATGCAACATAGACCACCTTCTCATTCCCGAGCTTGGTGTCTGCGGTCACCTCTCATGGTGCCCATTGGTCTACCCTCTTGGGCCTGACCTTTATGGCATCTTCCATCAGGGTGGCATGTAGGTGCGAGAATACACATGTATTATAATTGTGATAACCATAGTGACTTTATAATTGCAGTATGAACATCCAAACTGTTTAGTTTCAATCAATGTGATTAACCGTCTAGGAAACCTTTGGGAAAACTAATGTGATTACTCATAATTAACCACATACTTGTTAGGCTGAATTGAGATAGAATAGTCCAATCAATCAAGACATCCAATCAAGAAAGTACAAGAGTCCTGAAATTACATCTAATTCCTTTTTATCAAAATCTATTCAAACCATCTTGCTACTTAAGGTTTCTATTCCCTTTTTAGGATTTCTACCTCTTTTAGGGTTTACTTTGCAATTAGGGTTTTTACTTGATTTTACTCTTTTAAACCCTAATTTCTCATCTATCCTTCATGAAAGTTATTAAGGTTACCTTTTAACAACATATAACTTAATTTCAAAAACAACACAATTAATCATCAATTAAGTCCATTAAGCCTCTTTTACATTAAATCTACCATTTTCATCCTTTTAATCCATGACAAATTCATTATGCTCAATTATCATCAATTCATAGTTCATTATGGTCTAATTCACATATGAACAGTATTTATCATTAATTCTACATTTTATCCACTAGAAAACCCTAATTTCTACATTAAGGGTATTTATACACAATTAGGAACTTTTATATTCAAAATAACTTATAACCATCATCTAACAACATATTTTCAAATTAAATATGATCTTCTCCTCTTTTACCCTAAATTAGGGTTTCTAAATGCTTAATCATTCTCATATGAGGTAAAACCCCTAAATCATGCTAGAAACATCTAGACCAGGTTCAAGTTCATCATTAACATTTCAATAGTTTACTATTACTTCGTTTCACCAACTAAGCATCATGAACTTATCCATTAATTTCATTTAGGGTTTCTAACATAATTTCAAAGCACTTTTTATTAACTTCACATACTTTTGCAAATACAAACAAAATCAGGCTTTAAAAATATTTTTATTGGATTCTACGTGTTCTCCTAATCAAATTTTATATTTTGCATGTTTCCATCAGAGCTATCAATCTTTAGTTATAATTTTTTCTAAATTATTTACCTCTGCACCAGTAGCAAAATGCCACGTCAGCCTCATCTAATCTCTTTTTCCACGCGAGCGGGCGCCCCAGCTCTATTCTCAGCCACGAGCAAAAGATGGATATACCCCTGCCTCCTGAGCGTAGCACGCTGTGTGCTGGAGGACAGGGTGGTAATATCACCGCTCGTCTCCTACCTTCGATCAACCTGTTCGCGATACAAGCTTCTCAGCCGAGTCAACTCGACTGTTGACTCCGATCGCCTGGGCTCCTTAGCCACCAGAAAAGGGTCCCCCACCTCCAATCCCTACCGCCGAACTCAATGGAGGAGCTAATTTAGTCGTATAGGCAACAAACGGAGAGAAAGGCCAGGCTCTGAGCCGACGGCCATGGAAGGGAACCCAAGGGGAAGGAGGGAGTTTTTGATCAAATTACTTGCATGGGATGCCTTGTTTGGTGTTGCGGGATACCGCGAGGAATTTGGCCAACTCACAGAAGGGAACTATTCCCTTAAATAGCCTATTGCCAAGGCAGGTGGTCGGAGGGTGTCCTGAGATTAGGGAATTTTTCGCATACACGTCCAAAGACCATCAAACATAGGATTAAATGGTGTGAAATCCTATCTCGAATACATTTGGACCCTTTCTATCCTCACACATCAACTTTATCGAGGAAGAATCCAAATTGAGCAGGACTCCACCGATTCTCAGTCCTTCTCAAACTAGACAAGGAGCAGCCATCATCATATTGGGGATCGATGGTGTAGATTGCTCGATATACAAAAAGAAAAGGATTCCTTATTTAACAAAATCGTGACATTTAATACTTTCCTCTACACTTTATGAATTTTTGTAAAATCCATAACTCCCAAACCGAGTGTCCAAAAAATCCCAAATTTTGAGGGAAACTTAGTAACGATTTAATCTACCTCTTTGATAAATTTTGGCTCATTATCTAAAAGGAAACGTGCCTTTTCTTTAGGTGCAAGGTATTACTCAAATATGTATATTTCTCACCTATTTTCTCTTTCTTATTTTCTTATTTCCCATTAATTCTATTCCTTGTAATCCAAGAAACAAGTGGGTGTGAATTATTACTCATCATGACCAAACCCTCACTTCTCTCTTTATTTCTTGCATTAACTCAATATTTCTTTATTAAAATATCTCTTTTTTAGGATTTCACTTTATCTCTCTTTTATTTTCCTCATTAGTATTCCTTTTAACATTAGAAATCCTTTGGATACGAAAATCCACCAAGGATAACTCAATTGTACCTCTTTTCACTTATTTTCCACATTTTATCATTGTTTTCAATTTCTTTCTTAATAAAGAAATATCTAATTGATCTTTTCTTTTCTTATTGCTTTATCTTTGCAATTTTGGACTCCTTGGGACCCAAGGAACCCAAGAGGAACGAAATCCACCTTTGGATTATACTCTATTGACTTCTAGAGGTTTCTACAATTTTTTTTTCTCCATTTCTTATTAATAATGGAGTTTCTTTTGTCTTTTCCTTGTTATTGGGCCCAATAGCCAATAAAGCCAACAAATAAACCAACAAGGCTATTTTAAACGAAATTCATGCATTCAATCAAAAGACATCATTATTTGTTCATTTATCTTTATTATGAGAAATTACATTTCTCACCAAATGATCCCAAAAATTGGGGTTGTAACAATATATATGTTTGAAACATATACATTAGGTTCTAATCAACATCACATAACATGCTATAAGTCACATATACTTCCTTTGCTAGTTGTTATTCACATAGTGGCTAAAATATATTTAATAAGAAGTATAATGTGCTCATACACATATTGGGATAATAATTGGTGTTTTCATGTCCATAAATATGAATATTGTACCACTATCCAAATAAATATTTAATCGATGGACTAAATAAGCTAAATAAGTCATATATAGAAATTCTTGCATAAGAATATATGGAAACTCTTTTGGTAAGAATGTGACGATAAAGATCTAAAATAATAAATGTTGATGATATATGTTAATATGAAATGTTGAACAATGAGATAATAGTCTAAACCATAATTGCACCAAAACTCATAGAAGGAAACTTCAAAATGCAAATCTAATGTCAAAATCATGATCATGAGATCCCATCTAGCTTGGGTGCCAAGTTTGATATTGGTTGGAGGATCCTAACAAACCTAATCTAGTAGGATATGTAAATGTTTATAATAGGTTATTTCCTAAAGTGGATTTCTAAAGTTTTGCTTTATAATCATCACACACATTTTGTTTTCAGATATTCACTCTGTCACATGTTGATTTCTCATGTTCTCCTAAAGTTTTGTGATTATTTCCTTTCACAAGGACTTTTGATTTTGTCTTGTAGTCGAATTACCTGTGCACTGTTGGATTATGATCCTATGACTAATCTATTTTCTTCTTCCTCCATCCTGATTAGTCAAATCAAGTCATTACGTAAAGATTGCACACCAACTTTTCCATCATGAGATCTCCTTTGTCTCTTGAATTTTTTCTATGATTTATCCTTTATCTTCCTTTCTCGATTTTGCATCACTTTATTCCAAAATTTCTAGGGTTTTACCTCATATATATCCCTGACAATCTCAGCTTCCCTTCTTCCCCTATTTATCTCATGTTCCACTCCTCCTTTGTTTCTCCTCACAACCAAAAGCCATCAGACCCCTTCTAAACCATCCCAATACCTCCACCAGAGCACCCTAGACCTTGTTTTGGTGATGGTTTGTCTCCTTCATCTCTAGAGCACACCCCTACTCAGTTTGGTGTCACAGGGACTCCTCAAATTCAGCGGAAAATTTTTAGGTTCCATCACAATGGAAAATAACCCAAATTCGTTCCACGAGGCCCTTCAAAGATCTGTACACATTTATCCTCTCCTCCAAGGTACCTCCATGAGCTTTTCCCTTTTCATCGGTTAATATAATGTTCTTTGAACAAATATGTGAACTTGCTTTCACAATTACTCCTATTGTCTCTTATTAGGTGCTAGACTTCAGGTTCCCATCTTGAGTTCATGGGTGGTTCACATTATTCAAGATTTTTTTGTGCTTGGTTTTAGTCCATGTCGGGACTCTCTCTTGGGCCTGTTATGATGATTGATCTTGGGGTTTATAGTTCCACCTCACGACTACCATCTAGGATTGAAGGTTGGTGAATCTTAGAGAACCTTATTGTGTACTTCATTAGTTTTAATTTATTTTGAAGATCAGTTTGTTTTTTGCCTCATTGTCTATTAGGTTCTGTACTAATCATTGGTGTTTCATTGGAGCGGAGAAGATGAGTGATGGTGTGCTTACTCTCCCACCCTTGAATTCATTCAATTTTGTCACACCATGTGTTA
The DNA here is from genome assembly GCA_963693085.1 of Alisma plantago-aquatica. NCBI lineage: Eukaryota > Viridiplantae > Streptophyta > Magnoliopsida > Alismatales > Alismataceae > Alisma > Alisma plantago-aquatica. The sequence goes on along the minus strand of OY856411.1, from coordinate 1,150,320,762 downwards.
CAACCCCAATTTTTGGGTTCATTGGTGAGAAATGTAATTTCTCATATTAAATATAATTGAACAAATAAAGATATGATTTGTTTTGAATAGGTGGATTTCATTTACAATAGCCTTGATGATTGTGTTGTGGGCTTTATTGGCTATTGGGCCCAATAATAAGGAAATGAAGAAAGGAAAATTCAATTAATAAAATAGTAAAGGAATAATTGAATATTTGAAGAATAGAAAGAGGTAAAAACCTCTAGAAGGCAAAGAGATGTAATCCAAGGATGGATTTCGTGCCTTTTGGGTTCCTTGAGTTCCAAGGAGTCCAAAGTTACAAAAGAAGGCAATAAGAAAAGAATAGTATTTCTTTAATAAGAAAGAGATTGAAAATAATGTTAAAATGTTAGAAATAAGTGGGAAAAGGTGTAATTAGGAGATCCTTTGTGAAATTTCGTGTTCCAAGGATTCCTAATGATAAAAGGAATACCCATGAGGAAAATAAAAGAGAAATAAAGAGAAATCCTCAAAAAGAGATATTTTAATGAGAAATAAACATGATAATGCGAAATAATGCATTTAGATGCATCTAGAAGGATAATAAATATCCTTGGAAAATGATTTCGAAATAATAGAGTTTCTTGGGATCCAAGGAGTCCCAATAAAGAGGAAAGAGAGAGAAAACACCAAATTTGCAAAATTAAAAGGATAATGTGATACCTTATTAATGAATTAGGAGGTATTGCTAAAAAGAAAGTAATTTCTATTAAAAGAAATAGAATTTCGTGGCCAATGAATAAAAAGGGCAAGTACAACGAAAATGAGAGAAGAATTTCGAATTCTTAAGATCCATATAATAGAGAAAAACCAAGGATAAAGGAGAGAGAGAATATTTCTTCTCCTTAAAGGAATATGTTTCCTTTGGGAGTGGGACTCGTTTTCTCTTGGATGAATGTGCTTGGGCATGGATACCCTCCTCTATATAAGGGGAAGGACCTAGGACCGTGTCCAGAGTAATCCTACGCACCCCTCTTTCCCTCCTTCTTGTTTCTTGCACGTAAAACCCTAACTTGGGTATACCTCTACCTCTGGAGTGGCCAGGGGGTTTGTTGATAGTCTTGAAGGAAACGAGACAGTTCCACGATGTCTCGGAGGAGCGCAGCCATCAACTCGGTGCCCTAGCTCATGCGCGGCACCAGCTGGAGAGCCATGGAACGTCCATGTGCTGCAGATCTAGAAACTTCGAACCGGCCATCATGGCCACGTCTCAGGAGTACCCTCGCCTATGTCGGGGCACGACGGAGCCAGGGAAACTTCCCTAGTAGCTGCCGAGGTCCGGGAGGGCGGCCTGGCTGCGTCGGGTTACTGTTGCGGCAGAAGCAGGTTACGGTCGCGAGGTTGAAGATGATCAGGTCCCCATTTGACATTTCTGCCCCTCCGCGTGGAAAGGAGCGAGCCACTCAAGTGAGGGTAATATTGTAAATTGGTTATAAACTCAATCGAGCGCGTTGCATGGATATAGACGACGTGGCAGCCTCAGATTGGCCGGAAAGGTATTTTTTTATAAAATCCTAACTAATGCTAGGAAACTCGGATTGAGACAAATCTTATATAAAAATTGATCCTCAGAATGAGGGGAATTTAATAAAAATATGATCAGAAGCTAATTCCTCTTGTTATGCGAAAAGTAGTGTAAATCGTCATCTTTAATGAATTAAAGATTAAGAAACCCTATTTTGAAATGATTAATGTATTTAATAGGGTTTAATGGATCATTAGAGATGATGTTAACTTGTTAAATGTAAAAAGGTACATTATGTTAAAAAAGGAAGAACTTTGCATATGATTAGTCTAATTTAGAGTTTATATGCTTGAAATTGGAAAAGTACATAAAGTTATCATCTTTAATGTTTTAATTAAGGGAAAACCCTTAGATTTTATGATAGATGGTCTTAATGACGTTATTTGGATAATTCAAGCTGATATTAACCTGTTGTTAATAAAAAAGAAAATAGGATCTAAAAAGATGATCTTTTTATATAATTGGCTTAATTCAGGGTTTCGTACAGGAATGTGCATTAATGAACTCGAAAATCCTAATTTAGGTGAATATGTCTTTTAATTGTTTTAATTGTTCAAATCCATAAATAAATAGGGATGTGATGATCCTAAGTCAATAAAAGACTATTAAAATGGATAGTTGAGCAATTAAGGTTCATAAATATGAAAAAGGATATTTTAGGGTTTGTTAACCTAAAAGGGATAAAGTTTGAGAAATTGATCTAAGAAACCCTAATGAATACTAATGAAACCTTAATGCGGATTAGAAACCCTAGAAAGTGAATCCAAGTCAATAAAGTAGTTTCTTGATAAAGTGTGTAATAAATAGAGTACATATTTATTTCAGGAACTATGTGATGATTGAATTACTTGCTTGGATCTGTTGATTGACTTGATTGTATACACATGAAGTATATGTTAAATAATCTGCATGACTCACCAAATCAGGTATGTGGTTATGCCTATGAATATCCCGAATTAGATTCCCGAGGATTTTTGAGGTTTTATCGATGACTTAAATTAAACTGTTGGTTGCATTTAATTCATGCAAATTATAATGTGAATATGACTATCACATAAGAGATGTGCCTACTAGCTCAGATCCTAGTCCCCTCTGTAGCTGTATAGATTGACCTAGTAAATGGCTACCAATGGGTAGGTCCATCAGGTCATTACATGACTTAGTAAATCGCTACCAATGGGGTAGGTCCATCAAGTCACCATGAGTCAGGGATTGGTCTACCTTTGGGTAGGACCATGCGACTCCATAACCCTAGATATTGTCTACCTGTGTGGTAGGGCCATGGGGGTAAGGATCTACCATATGAGAGAGGTGGTATCCATGTCCACTGCAGGGACGTTACAAAGAAAGGGGATAGGCAAGGATTGAGTAGTATTGCTTAAAACGTAATCTTGGTTGTTAAATGATATTTGGTTGATTACATTGTTAACATAGTTGCACAATTATTGTTTCCCCCACATACCAGCTTCGGCTGACCGACGTTTTGTTTGTCGGCGTTTTAGGTACAAATGAAAAGAACAAACAATAAAGTGACATATGTGGAATTGAATGAGAAATAACATGCACAGGAGGATTAGTTAGATTAACATCTTCATGGATAGAAGTTTAGAAATCCCAGTTTTTCCAAGGTAAGAAAAGTTTTATTTTATACCCATTTTCAGTTTAGTTGGTAAAGTTTATTAATTATTACTGATTATTTGTCGAACCTTTGATCCTGTTAATTGAATAATGGCTCTAACCTTCGAGTCTCCCTTAATTGGGAGTTACCGGGAGGCGGGGTCATTACAATTGGTATCAGAGCATAGGTTCCTCAATTAATCGTTAATAATTATTAAATTTTACAAATTCTGTAGAACCCAAGGGAGTTATTAGAGGACTATCCGAAAGACAGAGGTGTCTAGAAAAGGATCACGACCGGGGGCTGGCAATTTTTTTCCTCCACACCGCTAGTCAGAATACGAGGACTCCCGGATCCGTGTGACTTCCTGGCCAAAGTCTTAGGGTATGAATCGAAATAAGATACCTTTAGGACTTCTCATCTTATTCATCCCTTCTTACCATAAAATTCTGATAAGGACCTAAAGGATTAGGGTTTTCTTTCTTCTCCTCACCCTCTTGAGGTATGGGAAATAAGGTTTAAGGGATCCTCCACCAAATTAATGAAAAGCATGTAAATAAAATGTCATGGACATAAGCTTAGTAGATTAAGTGCAAATTAAAGAATAGATACATGCTTAGGTCGTATGACATAAGTTGTCATGTCCTCAGAAGAGACGTGAGGCTAGACCTTCTTGTCAGGAGGATAAGTTAGTCTTGGAGATAGAGATCTCCATTGCAAGTAGAGACCTGACACATCCTCTGAGGATGATGTTAACCCTAACCCTAAGTGAAGGTTAGAGAGAGATGAGTTGGACCAGGTGTTTAAAAGGACATGCCTTTGGGATTCCATATGATCCATGGGTGACCTAGCACCTTTGGCAACCCAACCCTGGGAAGGGTCGTGCATGTTAGGGTAAAGGATAGCTCCTTAGATGATGATGTTAGTGAAGGACCATAGAAACCCTATGGGCTTGTGCAAGAAGGGGATAGATGGCACCTAGGGCACGTCATAATGCTGACAGTAGGGTTGAAACCCTGACCCGGAGAGTATGAAGGATGGCTTATGAAATGAGGATAAGGGGTTATGGATAACCTTGAGCGAACATAAGACGACCATAGGCTTCTTTTTAGCTAAGGGCATGCTTTTGAGGTTGATCCTTCACGAAGATAGGACCTCAAATGGTGAGGTTGGTTGTAGGGTTAAGAGAGAGAGCAAGAAACCCAGCAAGAAGGTTGGAAGCCTAAAACCCTGAACAATGGATGATAGTGGTTGCCTCATGATCGATCCCTGAAAGTTGATGTTACCTTGGTTGCCTTTAGAGGGACCAAACCCTTGAGAAAAGATGAAGCTTCTGGTACCTACGTACCTAGGGTATAGATGTTTACCTTACGAGGTAGGAAGAAGAGTTCCTTAGACCTAGAAAGGTTTAGTAGCAGGTTATGAGGCCTTGTACCTTGTTGGTTGTCCTTAAGGAGGACCCAACTCTAAGTGTTGCTTGAGTTGAAGGATGACAAGGAGTGCATGTCATGCCTTTTTCATGCTTGGTTCGTAGTTAAGAGACAGAGCATGCAGTGAACCTAGGGTTCCTAGGCCTAAGAGGGGAAGTGGTGTACCTAAGGCTCATGATGAGAAGTTGAGTTCCTATAGAAGCGAGCATGGTACTCCTCATGAATAGAGGAAAAGAGAAGCCCCTTAAGTTTAAGGTGTGTTTGATGAACCCCTCACAGCTAGGTTGATGATAAAGAAAGGTATGATCTTGATCCAACATTGAGGAAAGAGGACAAGTATGACCTAGCATGGTTCAGTAGGTGATCTTCTTGTGCCTTAATAGCCTGGTAGGGGTTAAGTAAGCTCATGTGGATGTAAACCCTAGACCTAAGAGCTTTTGTGACCTTATTGTCAAGAGATAGTTTTCCTCCCATCCTGGGAGAGGGACCCCTTTGGTAGGGTGTATATCAGTTTTGTTGGTTTAAGGTAACCTGAAGAGGTCTCACAGGATCTTGAGAAGCTAAGTGAAAAGTACATAATGAACCTGTAGACCCATAGATATCCATCTCTAATTGCATATGAATGTGTTACCATGGAGGTAACTGGTATGGGGCTTGACCAAGGTAGGCAGGTTGCCATGATCCCTATGAAAGGATGAAAGCCAGTCCTTGAATGTAGAAAGAGAGATGATGAAGACTTGGGTAAGGTTCTAAGTAAACATGTACTATAATGGTGAATCCTAAGTCTATCCTAGGGTCAGGTAGGGATAAGATCGATGAAAGTAGGAGTTGCCTAATTCCCTAGTTGCACATGACCATAGGGTCGGGAGGTAACAACTATCATTGTCTGAGGGCCATGGGTTAGGAGATTGATCACCTTCATGAACTCATGGGACCCAAAGGGCAGATGAGTAGGGCACTCTCTTGATGCATAAGGGAAGAGGGATGACCCCAAAAGAGTCGGTATCCTATAGACCTAGAGGAGATGACCAAGGATATAAACCTCAGTAGGCTCAAGACTAGTTTTCTATGAAGGTAACTTTGATATCGAAATGTTTGTGATGAAGAGACATATGTGGCACGTTGCAACTTATATGTAAAGGTGTATTGGCAAGGTGGGATGTACCATCTCTACTCTTGGAACAGGAAGAACTCTGTATTTGGACTGCAGCCAAATGCTTATTTCCTCTTGTTATGGGGGTGAGAGATAGGACATTACACATGCCATACACCAAGGATAGGAGATGATGTAGGTTGGAACGTTGCCACGAGAAATGGGGATAGAGAAGATAATCTACCCTGGTAAAGTGAATGATACATGGATGGTTTGTAAACACTAAGAGGAATGAGGTAGTCCCCTTATGAGGATGTTTTTATCATGAACTATGTAGAACTTACAAGTTATACCAGGTTGAGTTTGATCACCATGATGATGAAATCAGAGAAGTGTTCTTAATGAAGATAGACATAGAGTTTGAGGTGAGATGATAAGTGAAATACATGGAAGTGTATGTCTTCAATGTTACCTAATACCTAAGGATGTGAAGTGGTAATGGATGCTCTGGTTGAGATACATCTGACTTGTTTGACTAGAAGCTAGAAAAGGTTGTTTAGCTAACCCTAAGTTCGAAAAGGAGAGGTGTTTGGATAACACTCAGATGTAACAAGATACATTGAAAAGTTAATGGTTGTTTGGTTATCCAGTCTAGTCCTTGATACAATGAAAGGATGGTGGTAGAACCTCAAGTGCACTTCTTTGGAAAAGAAGGTAATGAAACCCCGACTAGAGTGGTTTAGGGTTTCTGAGGAATTGATCTTGAAGAATAATGACATACAGGAGATCATGATTTTAAGATCACCATACACTGTGGTAAATGGCAATAGCACTTTGGATGCTTAAGATGAAGTTGCATGTGGTTTATGACCATGCAAGCCAGGAGGTAAAGGACGAACCCCAGTAACCCAGTGTATCGATATAGAGGACAAAAGAGTCCCTGAGAGGGAATGGGAGTTCATCACTATGGATGTTGTGATAAGTCTCCCCTTGACCAAGAAAGGTCGATATGCAATATGGGTTATGGTAGGTCGCCTTACCTAGATGACATGAGAAAGAAAGAGTTATGTTAAGGGACAGATTTAGTTGAACTACCCATGAGAGAGATGGTTCAACTACACCATGAAGCGAGTTCAAAGGTTCTTGAGTTTGACCTAAAGGTTTCCTTCCAAAAGATGGAAGTAGGTGCATGAAGAACTCAATGATAGTATAGTTTATCACCCCTAACTATGGTTAATATGATCCAAACTAAAGGGTATGATGAGGGCATGTGTGCTCGTCCAGGGTGATATCTAGAGACAGTTCTTGTCCTATGAAAGGTGTGACAATGACCACCATAGCCAGTATCGGGTTTTATAAGAAGCTCTGTAAGGGAGGTTGTGTCGGTCACCACTTCAGTAAGGTGATGTTGGTGAAAGGGCCACATGATGGTTAGAAAAGGACCACATGATGGTTAGAAAAGGGACCACAATGCGTGTAGATGAAGTCACTTTGATTGTGTAAGGGATGAAAGGAGCATAGAGACGATGAGAGTCGTGAGCAGATGCAAAGTAGGCTGACATACAAGTTACTGTGGAAGATTATGTGAAAATTCGACCCCCCTAAGTTATAGCTAAGAGAGCTGAGTCCCCGATGCATGGGTTCTTTTGATATGGTTTGGTGGAGAAGGTTAAGATTGACCTTACCCCTCGGGATAAAGTAATGTGAGATGTTTTCCATATGTCCAATTTAGAGCACTATGAGAGGTACCCCGACCATGTGCTGAGCAATGAACCTAGTGAGCCCCAAGGGAGGCTGAAATGGCCTGAGTCACCTGTGTAGTTTATAGACGCCAGGATGAAAGAACTCAGAGAAAAGAATATGTGATGATAAAGGTTCTTTGGATGCGCCATGAGTACGGTAAAGACACATAGGGGCCAATGAAGGACATGGAAAAGTCTTATCCTGAATTGTTTGTTTGCTTGATTGAATTTTGAGGACAAAATTTCTATAAGAGGGGAAGGATGTTACAACCCCAATTTTTGGGTTCATTGGTGAGAAATGTAATTTATCATATTAAAGATAATTGAAAAAATAAAGATATGATTTGTTTTGAATAGGTGGATTTCATTTACAATAGCCTTGATGATTGTGTTGTGGGCTTTATTGGCTATTGGGCCCAATAATAAGGAAATGAAGAAAGGAAAATTCAATTAATAAAATAGTAAAGGAATAATTGAATATTTGAATAATAGAAAGAGGTAGAAACCTCTAGAATGCAAAGAGATGTAATCCAAGGATGGATTTCGTGCCTTTTGGGTTCCTTGAGTTCCAAGGAGTCCAAAGTTGCAAAAGAAGGCAATAAGAAAAGAATAGTATTTCTTTAATAAGAAAGAGATTGAAAATAATGTTAAAATATCAGAAATAAGTGGGAAAATGTGTAATTAGGAGATCCTTTGTGGAATTTCGTGTTCCAAGGATTCCTAATGATAAAAGGAATACCCATGAGAAAAATAAAAGAGAAATAAAGAGAAATCTCAAAAAGAGATATTTTAATGAGAAATAAACATGATAATGCGAAATAATGCATTTAGATGCATCTAGAAGGATAATAAATATCCTTGGAAAAGGATTTCGAAATAATAGAGTTTCTTGGGATCCAAGGAGTCCCAATAAAGAGGAAAGAGAGAGAAAATACCAAATTTGCAAAATGAAAAGGATAATGTGATACCTTATTAATGAATTAGGAGGTATTGCTAAAAAGAAAGTAATTTCTATTAAAGGAAATAGAATTTCGTGGCCAATGAATAAAAAGGGCAAGTACAAAGAAAATGAGAAAAGAATTTTGAATTCTTAAGATCCATATAATAGAGAAAAACCAAGGATAAAGGAGAGAGAGAATATTACTTCTCCTTGAAGGAATATGTTTCCTTTGGGAGTGGGACTCGTTTTCTCTTGGATGAACGTGCTTGGGCATGGATACCCTCCCCTATATAAGGGGAAGGACCTAGGACCGTGTTCAGAGTAATCCTACGCACCCCTATTTCCCTCCTTCTTGTTTCTTGCACGTAAAACCCTAACTTGGGTATACCTCTACCTCTGGAGCAGCGAGGGGGTTTGTTGATAGTCTTGAAGGAAGCGAGACGGTTCCACAATGTCTCGTAGGAGCACATCCATCGACTCGGTGCCCTAGCTCATGCGCGGCACCAGCTGGAGAGCCATGGAACGTCCACGTGCTGTAGATCTAGAAACTTCGAACCGGACATCATGGCCACGTCTCAGGAGCACCCTCGCCTACGCCGGGGCACGACGGAGCCAGGGAAACTTCCCTAGTGGCTGCCGAGGTCCGGGAGGGCGGCCTGGCTGCGTCGGGTTACTGCTGCGGCGGAAGCAGGTTACGGTCGCGAGGTTGAAGATGATAAGGTCCCCGATTGACGTTTCTGCCCCTCCACGTGGAAAGGAGCGAGTCACTCAAGTGAGGGTAATATCGAAAATTGGTTATAAACTCAATCGAGCGCGTTGCATGGATATAGACGACGTGGCAGCCTCGGATTGGCCAGAAAGGTATTTTTTATAAAATCCTAACTAATGCTAGGAAACTCAGATTGAGACAAATCTTATATGAAAATTGATCCTCAGAACGAGGGAAATTCAATAAAAATATGATCAGAAGCTAATTCCTCTTTCTATGCGAAAAGTAGTGTAAATCATCATCTTTAATGAATTAAAGATTAAGAAACCCTATTTTGAAATGATTAATGTATTTAATAGGGTTTAATGGATCATTAGAGATGATGTTAACCTGTTAAATGTGAAAATGTACATTATGTTCAAAAAGGAAGAACTTTGCATATGATTAGTCTAATGTAGAGTGTATATGCTTGAAATTGGAAAAGTACATAAAGTTATCATCTTTAATGTTTTAATTAAGGGAAAACCCTTAGATTTTATGATAGATGGTCTTAATGATGTTATTTGGATAATTCAAGCTGATATTAACCTATTGTTAATAAAAGAGAAAATAGGATCTAAAAAGATGATCTTTTTATATAATTGTCTTAATTCAGGGTTTCGTGCAGGAATGTGCATTAATGAACTCAAAAATCCTAATTTAGGTGAATATGTATTTAATTGTTTTAATTGTTCAAATATGTTAATAAATAGGGATGTGATGATCCTAAGTCAATAAAAGACTATTAAAATGGATAGTTGAGCAATTAAGGTTCATAAATATGGAAAAGGATATTTTAGGGTTTGTTAACCTAAAAGGGATAAAGTTTGAGAAATTGATCTAATAAACCCTAATGAATACTAATGAAACCTTAATGCAGATTAGAAACCCTAGAAAGTGAATCCAAGTCAATAAAGTAGTTTCTTGATAAAGTGTGTAATAAATAGAGTACATATTTATTTCAGGAACTATGTGATGATTGAATTACTTGCTTGGATATGTTGATTGACTTGATTGTATACACATGAAGTATATGTTGAATAATCTGCATGACTCACCAAATCAGGTATGTGGTTATGCCTATGAATATCCCAAATTAGATTCCCGAGGATTTTCGAGGTTTTATCGATGACTTAAATTAAACTGTTGGTTGCATTTAATTCATGCAAATTATAATGTGAATATGACTATCACATAAGAGATGTGCCTACTAGCTCAGATCCTAGTCCCCTCTGTAGTTGTATAGATTGACCTAGTAAATGGCTACCAATGGGTAGGTCCATCAGGTCATTAAATGACTTAGTAAATGGCTACCAATGGGGTAGGTCCATCAAGTCACCATGAGTTAGGGATTGGTCTACCTTTGGGTAGGACCATGCGACTCCATAACCCTAGGTATTGGCTACCTGTGTGGTAGGGCCATGGGGGTAAGGATCTACCATATGAGAGAGGTGGTATCCATGTCCACTGCAGGGACGTTATAGAGAAAGGGGATAGGCAAGGATTGAGTAGTATTGCTTAAAACATAATCTTGGTTGTTAAATGATATTTGGTTGATTACATTGTTAATATAGTTGCACAATTATTGTTTCCCCCACATACCAGCTTCGGCTGACTGAAGTTTTGTTTGTCGGCGTTTTAGGTACAAATGAAAAGAACAAACAGTAAAGTGACATATGTGGAATTGAATGAGAAATAACATGCACATGAGGATTAGTTAGATTAACATCTTCATGGATAGAAGTTTAGAAATCCCAGTTTTTCTAAGGTAAGAAAAGTTTTATTTTATACCCATTTTCAGTTTAGTTGGTAAAGTTTATTAATTATTACTGATTATTTGTCGAACCTTTGATCCTGTTAATTGAATAATGGCTCTGACCTTCGGGTCTCCCTTAATTGGGGGTTATCGGGAGGCGGGGTCATTACACCATGTGTAGGGTTTTCTTGTCTTTTTGTCTTTTACTATAGATCTAGTTGCACGACTTTGGGCCATGCCATGTGGCGAGGCACTATAGGGCCATGTTAGTGGGGCCCGTCTCTTTGAATTGATAAGTAGCGGTACAAGTGAAATTTTTGAGATATATTATTGGTTAGATCTTCTAAAATTCACAATAAATTAATAATAACTCACAAAGATGAAACAAAATATGATTTGAAATTATGAGATTTTTATCTATCCAGTGGTTTGGGTTTCATCACCTAAATCTAATAGTATAAAATGTGATTTTCCAAGGATTTTCCTAATTTCTTAATTTTTAAAACTCAGAACTAATAATCTATATGACTAAAAAATAAAGTAAAATATGTGATGAACTCAGAAAAACATTATATATGAGATTGATGGTTTTATAACCCAATTCATTAATAATAAAAATGTGATTTTAGGGTTTATTTTATTAATGTGAAACTAACACTAATTCTATACACTATGTATAATAAGTGTTGCAAAGACCCTAGCTTACCTAGGGTTGGATTTGAACCTATTTAGACTCCAAACGAAGTATGTTGTATTTCTTATTCATATTGAGCAATCACCTATATTTACTCTCTCTCTCTCTCTCTCTCTCGGTCCTTTGGATACAATACCATATACACTTTTCTCTTTGTCCTCTAAGAGGTTGACTTATGTGAGTTTGATGATAAGAATATTTTGTTGGATAATCTTTTTAACTCTAAGTTGTACATTATTTCATGATGAAACCTCAATTGTGGATCTGAACTATTTTGCCACTTATGTGGTGTATGTTTCATATTGTCAATTTATGTGATGGGAATCTCACTAATTCTATTTATATGACAATTTTCATGTACCTCTACATTTTGCATGCTTTATGATTCAGTATCCCCAGAGTAATGTAATGCTTTGGTTTTCTTGGGTTTTTTCCCCTCTGAGTACACCTTTTCACTCGTATTATATATTTTTGCACACCTTTTTTCCCAGGGTGTGTCTTTTCACTCGATATTATATTTTTGAGAGTCTGGTAGTACATCTTTCAGGTTATGGGTTATGTGCCCTAACCACCATTGACTTTACATATTCACTACTGGTATGCTTATATCACATGCATACAAGTTGAATATTATTGGGATGGGTTTTGTGACCTAAGTTCTTTATATGTTCTTTTATCATAGCTCTTATGTTTTATTAGTGGAAAGTGTATTTCTTGATTATCATATTATTGTAATTTAAACTCTTTTGATATCCACTTGGATAGTACTTTTCTCTTCTATGAGAAGCCTTGTTATATTTGATGTCTTTTTTCTAAACATTTCTCCATCCCCAATTAATGTACACATATCAAATTTTATGATGACAACATCAATTTTATCTTTTGTTGTGGGGTATGCTTCCAACCCCTAGTGAAGGAAATGGAGGACATGACATGCATATGTGGACCTAGATTAAGGATTTGACTCTTGGGAGATGGACTTAAGATAGTTTAGATATCCATCTACTTAGATCATGAAGTGTTCTTTCATGTAAGCCCCTTCATGGTATATTCTTTTTATTCTTATATAAATTGAATATAGTCATGCAATATTATTTCGCTGCTACAAAAATAAAAAATACACTTGTTCCATCATAAGTACTAGTGTTTTTGGATTAGATGGTGTATTCCTCAAATTAAGTAGGGAGTGGATCCCCTCTAGTGTCCTAATTCTTACAAGATGTAACTTTAATAAGGTCTGTGAGAGTAATTTAAGCATAGAATATCTATAAACATACCATCTGATAGGATGATTCAATCTATATTAAAACTCATTATAATTGATCTTGCCTTGAATCTTAATGTCTTCATATTACTTACATATTAAACCTTAAGTCTTACAATAGGAATCTTGTAAAATCATACATGGAAACTTAATCAGAACTCAATGCTTCATAATCATATTTATATCATCAAAAACTCAAATTACGATACACTCTAATAGGGCCCTTATGTTGAAAACTAGATCATGTCTTAATACATTCAAGTCTAACTTTGTATTTTGCTTCTAGATGTTGCTCATTCTATGAAATCTGATTAACTCCTTAGTTCTTAGATCTTTAAATATATAAGAAATCTTGATAATGTGTTTCTACTTGAAATCTTAATACTCAATTATATGTATAAAAGTGAGGAACCCTAATAGTATGTTCATACTTAAAATATTAACACATTATTATATCTCATTACCATGGATGTATGTCAGTCCTAACTTGTATTTCTTGTCTTGTGGTCTTGAACATTCATATAGAACAACATTAAGAAACATGAGAGCAATTTTCCCTTCTATCATTGTTAATTCATTATCATCTCATGACACATCTCTAATAAATACATTGAGCATATGAAATATCATCATCATAAAATATAGAAAATCTTACATACATATCTGATTAGAACATTGGACATGAAGTTATCATTTAAGAAGTATGTAAACGTACTAGGCTTAGTAAACACAATTAATCATGGGCATGAACCACTTACCTATTGTACTGAGGGTATCTATAAGGAAGTCATAATTCCAAGTTACATAAATAACCTGGATATCATGCTCGTTCTATTAGTCCAAGTGTATGTTCTCTCTTTCTATTTATAAATCTACAAACCCCATATTCCTAATTTTATATACCAACTTAGGGTTCTTATTTAGACTAAACATAACTTTAATCTAAAATCACCATAAAAGTTTGGCATTGAAATTAAATAAAAACTCTCATTATATAGTTACTATGATCTTTGATAAGACATAAATCGTCTTCTGCACTAATATGAACATATACTTCATATAATGAGAATAATTCTCAAACATAGTCACATATTCTAAACTTACTGACTCAATTAGAAAATCAAAGTAGAATACCATCACGTTTCTAATATCATACCTAATTAGGCATACACGTATCACTTATTGTGTCAAGATAATCATCCATTATTCTTACAAAATGACCACTCAGGTCCAAAACTAAATACTAATATAATAACAAAAGAAACTCCATCAAATCTCTAGAAAAGTAATCATACAATGTAGTATGATCATGTATTAAAATATCAGGTCATTTCATAATCATATTATATGTAAAATACCCAAAATACCCTTATTTGGTTTTGCATCAAAACCGAAGTAGAAATATCAAATACGAAAGATCAGGATTTAGAATCATACAAAGCATACCAGAATAAGATTACTGTAAATTATTCATAAATTTCTAAAGATAGTTGCTATTTTTAATGCCCACAACTTTGAAATCTTATATCTTTAGGTAATCAATTTATAATAATTATTAGACATTTAAAACATATTTTTAATATATTTTTATAAGATACTAGACATCAATATATTTCCATAGTCACCTTATTTACTAAAAATTGATCTCCCTATCCAATGATATAAATTTTGAAAAATACTAGTCTGAATCGATTGCAGTCGTTGATTTCAGATCTAAAGGGTGCGATTTTGGGGCGCAACTCCTTTATTTTCCTTCCTTGGTCACGGATCCAAGATAGGACCCATATCCGGCTTTTCCTATGAACCCAAATGAGGGGGAGATCCCCTATTCTTCCTGTGCAGGTGGCTGCCACCATAGGGTTAGCCTCAGGCAACCCCGATCTCAACGCTCTAGGCTTCGCAGCTTGCTCCCAAGCATCCATTACCTCCATCTGCCCTCACTAGCTTGGGCGACGTCATTGAAGAGTACAAGTAGGATCAGATTAGGAATGTTGGCCTCTTCCCTACCGCTGCCTCCATGCCTCCTTTTCATGCTCTCTCTCACTCTCGGTTTCATGCAAAACCCTAGGATTGAACTTTCTAGCCCCTCATAAACCGGAATTTGAGGCTTTTATAGCCTCCCCTATCTGAGATCAAGAGTGAGGACTCCTTTTATGGGGGCTCTATTTGGTCCCTGTCAAATAGGGGTGACGCTCTCCAGACCGTCTGGGTTGGAGCCACCCCATTTTTTATTATCTTTTTTTTTCTTTTTGCATAAAAGTCCAATCTATAGAAATAATTCTAAAGAACACCACATGACCCCATTTGAACTCAAATTTTGGGATACCTTATATATTATCGTTATCTTATTATGGAAAATATATGAGATCAAAATTAATTAAATAGAAACTCCAAAAATATCTTTTAATTAATTGTTGAATAATTACAAATTTAATTACCTTGGCCACTAAGTAAATCAAAATCATCTAAAGTTTCTCCCACCATCTTATATTCTAGTTATTATTTTACAATTTTTTTCAAAATTATTATGGGCATGAGATACTCCATTGTAAGGTTATATATAAAAGACCTATATGTAAACCTTAATTTATCCAAATCGACTTGAATTTGTTTCTAGGGCCAATGGCCCATTTCTTGGTCTTACAAAGAATCCATAAGCTCAATCATATTCTTGGTTATGAAACTAATTCTTGAACCAATATAATTTGTAAATCAAAATTTTCTTATGATACATTATGTCAACATTACTTTACTTCCTCAATACTGAAACTGAAGTTGTTCTAGAGCTCAAACCAGTAACTTCAATCATCATATTATATATTTGTCACATTATTGTTCACAGGAATAATTCATTTATATTCATCTACACCCGACTATAATCATACACATTTAAATCATTATGTGTGTATTGGTTGACCAGATGACTTGTTTTAAAAATTTTGTGAACTTAATTACATACCCAACCATGTTAGGTTCATTAGGTCCCTTGGCATGCACTAACTAGAAAACCCCACATTAAAGGCTTACATTAGTTATGTAATTGAGGATGTCACGATTCTACCCACTTTAAAATAAATTTAATCCTCGACATTTCTCTAGGGTACTACCCACCTTAGGGTTACCTCTTCATTTATTGACAATTACCATATTAAGGTACACTTATGTTCAAAATTTTGCATGAAAAGAGATATGTAATGTATTTTCATAAAATATTTATGTGAGTATTATCTATTACCTTAGTTTATCGCTCAACTCATACTTATGGTTTATGAAACTAAATTTGGCTCTATACTTAAGGAATCTACCTCAACCTTGTCACAAATTTCTAACATTAGGTATAGTTGACCGTCTAATCTTAGGTCTTCCAGGTGCCTCCTACATTTATAGATATGTGGTGATCAAGAACATACCCAGAGATGTGAGATACTGACATGCTATCTCTCATTAACCTACTAATACATGTGTCCCATGCCACACGAACCAGTAAGAAATGAGAGATGCATACAAGTATAGTGCTTATGACATTCCTCTTCAATTCTCAATTGGCTGGCCATAACCATTGAGAATGGAGAAGCAACATCATTAGCTAGGGTTAGGTTAAAACTTGAGACCTAGAATAGGTAAACATCTATCTCTGACATCTCTATTTCTACTAAGGTAAAAACTCTTAGTCATTCTAGGTCATTGTATCTTTCTATGGAAATCTATCCCTAAACCCTAATCTCTTATCTTCATCCTAGGCTGACTATGAGAATCATATTTGCCTAGTGGCCATTTACCAAATTGCTCTGAACCCATATTGTAACACCATGATTTTTATATCACATGAGCGGAAGCTTTTTTTCTTTTTCAACTAGGGGTGTCACAAACATGATTATCATTTCAATTAAAGTAAATGAAACACTTTTGCATATATTTGAAACTAATTCATTCATAGTTCTTGTCAATAGAAAACTACATAATGTTCATCCATAAGATCATAATAAAAGATGCCATTAGTCTGGATCATCTAGGTAAATGGCACCCCACTAGGCTGAGCTTGAGATGTCCTAGTCCTTTGCTTGTCCTTTTGCTCTTCAATTGTTCCAAAACCTATGAACATCGTGTCCCCATCCATGCATTAGGAAAATAACAGTTGTTAGAGTAAGTGGCATGAGTATTCTAAAATATACATCGCTAAAGAACTGAAATTGGATTTTATTAACATGAAACTAACGTCAAACTCTGAGTAAAATTTGTAACATATTCTCTCTTATTACTTAATTTGAATTCTTATCTTTCTACCTTATATTTCTCTAGAGGCATGTACCCTGGTACATGGATCTCATGACCTGCACTACAGTTCATGGGTCATACTTATCTTATCTAATTCCCTCTCATCATACTTATGGATGAGATTATGGGAATACTCTAGCCTAAGGTATCTTTTACTTACAATTTTTATATGATTGTGGTCACCATTACACAATAAGTCCTCCTCTGTTGACACCGAAGTGTCCTCTATGGTGCAACACACCCTCTGTTGGCATAAATGCCCTCTATTGACACCAAAGTGTCCTCTATGGTGCAATGCACCCTCTGTTGATACTGAAGTGTCCTCTATGGTGCAACACACCCTCTGTTCGCATAACATACCCTATGTGACACCCGCAATGTCTGGCACAATGCGCTCTCTGAATCGTACCAGGACTCTCTAGTGAGGACTTCACATAACATATTATGTGAACGTTTTGAATTAATTATCTTAAGTCTAACTTACTAAACTCTAAATCTAAACTTATTTGAAATTGAATTTTGAGTATTGAACATGTACTGCATTTTGAATCTGAATCTCTGCTCTTAATTTATTAACTGAATCTATTTCTGAATGTGAATATGTATCTCAAATTACTACATAATTAAGATTAGGTCTATAACCCTTATCATGTATCTTTCTTCAAAATCTGGCTACTCATACAATGAGTAGTCTAAGTCTGAATCTAAATCTGATATTATTATTATCTGGATAAACCTTATTTTGAAACTCTGATTTGATAGTATAACTTCATTGATACTAAACATAACAACTAAGTCTCAAGGCTTAGGAAGGAGGATCTTATCTGAATATATATGCTAAGGATACAAAAATAACTTTAATAAGGTACGTGAGAGTAATTTAAGAATAGAATATCTATAAATATACCATCTGATAGGATGATTCAATCTCTACAAAAACTCATTATAATTGATCTCGCCTTGAATCTTAATGTCTTCATGTGAACTTACATATTAAACCTTAAGTCTTACAATAGGAATATTATAAAATCGTACCTTGAAATTTAATCATAACTTAATGCTTCATAATCTTACATATATCATCATAAACTCAAATTACAATACACTCTAATAGGTCCCTTATGTTTAAAACTAGATCATGTCTTAATACATTCAAGTCTCACTTTGTATTTTGCTTCTAGATGTTGCTCATTC
Source organism: Alisma plantago-aquatica (assembly GCA_963693085.1). Lineage (NCBI taxonomy): Eukaryota > Viridiplantae > Streptophyta > Magnoliopsida > Alismatales > Alismataceae > Alisma > Alisma plantago-aquatica. The sequence continues at coordinate 1,150,302,444 of OY856411.1, read as the reverse complement.
TATGAAATCTGATTAACTCCTTAGTTCTTAGATCTTTACATATATAAGAATTCTTGATAACATGTTTCTACTTGAAATCTTAATACTCAATTATATGTATAGAAGTGAGGAACCCTAATATTATGTTCAGAGTTAAAATTTTAACACATGGTTATATCTCATTACCATGGATGTATGTCAGTCTTAACTTGTATTTCTTGTCTTGTGGTCTTGAACATTCATATAGAACAACATTAAGAAACATGAGAGTAATTTACCCTTCTATCCTTTTTAATACATTACCATCTCATGACACATCTCTAATTAATACATTGAGCATATGAAATATCATAATCATAAAGTATAGAAAATCTTGCCTACATATCTGACTAGAACATTGGACATGAAGTTCTCATTTAAGAAGCATGTAAACGTACTAGGCTTAGTAAACACAATTACTCATGGGCATGAACCACTTACCTCTTGTACTGAGGGTATCTATAAGGAAGTACTGATTCCAAGTTCCATAACTTTAATAACATGGATGTCATGATAGTTCTATTAGTCCAAGTGTATGTTCCCTCTTTCTATTTCTAAATCTCAAAACCCCATCTTCCTAATTTTATATACCAACTTAGGGTTCTTATTTAGACTAAACATAACTTTAATCTAAAATCACCATAAAATATTGGTGTTGAAATTAAATAAAAACTCTTATTATATAGTTGTTATAATATTTATACCCAAATAAGACATAAATCATCTTATGAACTAATATGAACATATAAGTCATATAATGTGAATAATTCTCAAACATAGTCACATATTCTAAACTTACTGACTGAATTAGGAAATCAAAGTAGAATACCATCATGTTACTAATATCAGACCTAATTAGGCATACATATATCACTTATTGTGTTAAGATAATCATCTATTATTCGCACATAATGACCACTCAGGTCCAAAACTATATATAAAATATAATAACACAAGAAACTCCATCAAATCTCTAGAAAAGTTATCATACAATGCAATAAGATTATGTATTAAAATATTAGGTCATTTCATAATCAGATCATGGGTGAAATACCTAAAATTCTCTTATTCAATTTAGCATCAAAACTGAACTAGAAATATCAAATAAGAAAGATCAGGCTTTGGAATCATACTAGGCATACCAAAATAAGATTACTGTAAATTATTCATAAATTTCTAAATTTAGTTGCTATTTTTAATCCCACAACTTATTTATCTTATATATTTAGGTAATCAATTTATAATAATTACCAGACATTAAAAAAAACTTTTTAATCTATTTTTATAAGATAGTAGACATCGATATCTTTTCATAGACACCTTATTTGCTAAAACCGATCTCCCTATCTAAAGATATGAATTTTAAAATATACCTTAGTCTAAATCGATTGTAGCCTTTGGGTTTAGATCTAAAGAGTGTGATTTTGGGTGCAACTCCTTTGTTTTCCTTCCTTGGTCACGGATCCAAGATAGGACCCATCTTCTGCTTTCCCTGTGAACCTGGATGAGGGGGAGATCCCATGTTCTTCCTGTGCAGGTGTTTGCCGCCGTAGGGTTTGCCTCAGTCAACCCCGATCTTGACGCTTTGAGTGTTGTAGCTTGCTCCCAAGCATCCATTACCTCCCTCCATCCTCACTGGCTTGGGTGGCATCATCGACAAGTACAAGTGGGCCCAGATCAGAAATGTTGGGTTTTTCCCTACCGCCGCCTCCATGCCTCCTCTTCACGCTCTCTCTCTCGCTCTTCATTTCATGTGAAACCCTAGGATTGAACTTGCTAGCCCCTCATAAACCAGAATCTGAGGCTTTTATTGACTCCCCTATCCGAGATCAAGAGTGATGACTCCTGTTATGGGGGCTTTGTTCGGCCCCTGTCAAATAGGGGCGGTACTCTCTAGTCATCTGGGCTGCAGGCACCCCCTTTTTATTTTTATTTTATTTTTTGCATAAAAGTCCAATCTATAGAAATAATTCTACAGACCACCACATGACCCCGTTTGAACTCAAATTTTGGGATACCTGATATATTATCATTATGTTTTTATGGAATATATATCAGGCCCAAATTAATTAAACAGACACTCCAAAAATATCTTTTAATTAATTGTTGAATAATTACAAATTTAATTTCCTATGCCCATTGGTAAATCAAAATCATCTGAAATTTCTCCCATCGTCTTACATACTAATTATTATTCTACTAAAATATTTTTAGAAATTCTTATGAGCATGAGATACTCCATTGTCGGCTTATATATAAAGGACCTATATGTAAACCTTAATTAATCCAAATCAACTTGAATTTGTTTCTAGGGCCAATGGCCCATTTCTTGGACTTACAAAGAATCCATAAGCTTAATCATATTCTTGGTTATGAAACTAATTCTTGAACCAATATAGTTTGTCAATCAAAATTTTCTTATGATACATTAGGTCAACATTACTTTACTTCCTCAAAACTGAGACCGAAGTGTGTCTAGAGCTCAAACCAATAACTGGAGTCATCATATTATACATTTGTCACATTATTGTTCACATGAATAATTCATTTATATTCATCAACACCTGACTAAAACCATACACATTTAAACCATTATGTGTGTATTGGTTGATCAGATGACTTGTATTAAAAATTTTGTTAACTTAATTACATACGTAGCCATGTTAGGTTCATTAGGTCTGTTGGCATACACTTACTAGAAAACCCCACATTAAAGGCTTACATTAGTTATGAAATTGAGGATGTTATAGGAGACTTTTGGTTGCCTCCCAACAAGCACCTTTGTTATATTGTTGGCTTGATTCATGTAGATCAAGTTTCTCTATGATTTGTGGGCAGAAATGGAGTGACTTACTTTGCTTTGAAATCTTCTTTACTATATACCAATGCTTCAAATTTTTTCAATTTTCCATAAAATCTCCTTATGCTTGTCCCGTAAGATGAAGGCTCTGTGGGGGCAGGTGTTCTTCATAAAATAAGGCCCATGCCATCATGAACACAACTTATCTAGGAAGAGTTGGAGTCATGAATTTTAAAGTAAGACATGATCTCCAGCTTGAATTTCATCCCTCTTCAAGTGGCCATCATGCCACATCATTACTATTTCCTTGTAGGTGAAGGCATTCTCCTACGTCATCAATTTGATCTATGTAACTCTTAAAGTTGAAGGAGTTACTTTTGGATTTCCACTAAAATGTCAAAATTGAGCAACTTAATAGCCGACCAAGCCTTGTGCTCCATCTCTACTGGGAAGTGAAAATATTTCTCATAGATCAATCTGAATGTTTTTGTGCCCAAAGAAGTTTTGAATGTTGTCTGATAGGTCTACAAAGCATCATTGAGCATTAGGCCCAATCCATCATGTAGAAGTTGACGGTATTTACCAAGATAGATTTGATTTCATGTTATAAACCTCCACTTGCCCACTGGTTGTGCATGGTATGGTGAAGATACTAGGCGATGGACATTATATTTTTTCAATAGATATTCAAGCATGCACTCTAAAAAACCTTGAGACCCAGCTCACTTGCAAACATAGTAAACAAACAATAGGATATATGACAATCTTTAAGAAGGCAGTGGACCCGTGTAATACTCCCCCTCAAATAAAAAACTTCAACTTCTTGCCAAGAAGTCAAAAGCATCTCATCATCTTAGATATATTCCCTATTCTCAGACACTATTCATATAATATAATTAAACTGTAGGAAACCTTGAACAAAGTGATCTAGTAAAATTAGCAATGAAGGACTTTGGTTGTAGTCTCTTTAGTGCTCAGATGCAATCAGTAGGGCCGGATCGACATAACTCAAAGATTCAAGGAGCATCTTTTGTAGAGATACACATGTAGTATAAGACATATGTACATAGTCCAGAGAGGTATGGCCCATCCTTATAGTATTGTCTAATATGATGTATGAATTTCTTCTTGGCATTCCCCATGCATTTTTGGGTGTAAGACACATGCAACAAGTTAAGGTATGGTTGTAAATCACTTCATCAAGTGGTCATCATGAAAAGAGTCATTATGGTGATGGTGTTAGTGACAATAATGTGAAGGCATCTCAAGTGATCATCTATAATGTTTTTGTTGACTTTGTTATCTTAACATCAAACTCCTACAATAGAATTCACCTGATCAACCATGACTTCACATCCTTATTGGTTAGAAAATAACATATGGTTGCATGATCCACATACATGATGACTTGAGATATTATGAGATAAGATTGGAATTTGCCAAAAGCATAAACCAATAGCATGCAACTTCTTATTATTTGTGGTGTAGATCCACTGAGCTTTATCCAGTGTATTGGAAGCATAATAGATCACATGATCTTGTATACATTTTATCCCAAGACAACCCCCACTTTTTAATCACTAGAACCACACATGATCTTAAAGGCATGAGAGCAATCTAGTGCCCAAACAATAGGAGTAATATGAGGACAATCTTAAGATTTTTAAAATATCTCCATCCATGTTGAATTGAGCTAAAATTCTAACTCTTTTGAAAAGAAATTAGTGAGAGGCTTTACAGATTTACAAAATTCTTTAACAAATATATAATAGAATACTACCTGACCTATAAAGGTCCTAACCTTTTTGACTATGGATGATGGAGCTAATTTAGCAATGATTTCAATCTACACCTTTACCACTTTAATGCCTCTGCAACTTACTTGAGGCCAAGTATTGGGCCCTCCTTCACCATGAATTGGCATTTTCCCCATTGAGGACTAGATGGGTTTCTTCACATATGGATAGTACATGAGAGAGATGGCAAAGCCATGAATATAAGGAATCCCCATAAATTGAGAAGTCGTCCACAAAGACCTCCATAACTATCTCTATAAATTCTTGAAAGAAGGCTTTCATGAACCATTAAAAGGTGGAGGGTGCACTGCACAACCCAAACGACTCCTTATGAAGGTTGAGGTGCCAAAGGGACAAATGAATGTGTTATTTTCCTAGTCATATGGATGAATAGGAATATGATAGTAGCTGGAATAATCATCAAGATAGATTGAGAAAAGGTAGATTGAAATGGTCCTTTAGAGTGTCCTTATATATTATTGTGGTCTATGCACATTCTCGAACATACAACTGTGCTTATAGGAATCAATTTATTCTTTTCATTTAGCAACATTGTGGTGCCTCCTTTATTTGGAACCACCTACACATGACTTACCCATGGAGATTTGTGAATAGGGAAAAAGATTCTGGCACAAAGTGGTTTAATAACTTCAAGGCGAAGTAATACTTTCATGTTGTGATTTAGCCTTATTCGTGGGTCTCTAGAAGGCTTGTAGTTTATTACCATAAGAATCTTGTGCATGAAAATGGCTTGAATAGCCCAAATGACTTATCATGTATCCTAAGGCCTTCTTTCTTTTCCTGAACTCATTCAATAGTTGTATTCATACTCCATAGTGATAATTGCATTGATTATACTAGGCAAATTTGTGAGTCATCAAGAAAGACATATTTCAACCCTTTAGGAAAGGTTTCATCTCTAGCACTTTAGGAATTGTTATATGTTATTCAATAATATATATGACTTTGTTCTAAGGATCAACCTATGGGTCTTCTTCAAAGGTGTTAAAATGTAGAAGGCATTTTTGACGTGTACATTGGAGGACTCAGAAGCCTCTAGATCAACAATATATTTTCCTAAAGAATCATCAAGAACATAGTTTTCTTTCTTGGGTTTAGACACCTCAATGAAGTCTAACAGAAAGATCAATTCATGAATGTTTGTTACCTTAAAACTATCAATAACTCTAAGTTCTAGTGTCTCCTTACCTAATATCACATGCAACATCCTACTTCAACATCTATCAGAGCATGTGCCATGTCTAGGTAGGTTCATCCAAATATGTGTGAGATATTCCTTCATATTCATGCAACAAAGTCACATGAAACATATGAATTCTTACAAGTTTGACTAGGACATCTTCAATGATCTCCATGGTTTTTAACATGGAGGAATATGGAAGATGACACATCATGGATATTTGTTGACACCTCATTTTTGGGACCCCATCAAATCCTTGTTTTTGGGGTTATTTACATAATTTTGGTCACGTCAGACTACAATGAGTGAAAATCCTGATTTCCCTTAAAGGAATCGAACATGGGCCTACTAGATAAATTTTGGTCAATTTGGAATGCAAAACTGATTTGCACAAAGTTCATCCATGAAATGGACCCATATCAAACTTAGCAAAACCTTAAATTTTGTTCTGAATGAGTCCAGAACCCTAATGAATAAAATTTACACATTGTCTAGGTTTAGGCAAGACCTACAAAAAATCTTAATCCGTCATTACTAATTATGGGCGCAAATCCATTTTGCACACATATTAGACAAAATTCAAACTCTTTTCTTTTGGTGTCTTCTAAAAAATATCTCATTTTGGTGTCAAAATATTTTGCACCCAAATGAGTCAAACTAGACCGCACACATTTCAGGTCCCCTTTTACATATCACAATGAGCACGAAAGGGTTTCACACACAAATATATCAATCCAATTCACACTCATTTGTTTAAAGGATGCTTGGGCGCCAAAGGGTTTCATACCCAAATGTGTAAAACCAGACCACACACATTTGGGATTCCCATTCAACATGTCACGTTGGGTGCCAAAGGGTCTAACACAAAAATGTGTCAAACCGGTTCACACAAATTTTTTTCTTTTTTAGAAATGAGAACTTGGGAGACAAACCCTTTCATGCTAGAAAGTGAAAATTGAGTCTCCTCCCATCCAAACCAAAATGGTCTTGGTATGCGTGAGTGAGGTCCACTTGGCATCCCATGACCACCTTGAGAATGAGTGGATCATCAGTTGGGAGAAAGAGGGAGAAACTACCTCAACAACTCCCTCGACTCTTAGAAAAGGAGAGAGAGGACCCCCAAAGGAAATCCCCACTTCCCTAAACCTAGGAGAACTAAAAGAGATTATAGAGAGTGACAAAGGATGACAACCACTATTCCAATGCAAAATCAATCTATGTGGATAAGTGTGAAAGCAGTTCATGCTAGGAAGTACCAACCATGTTGGTGCCCCCAAAAGTGCGCAAGGAGTTGGCACTGGGAAATAGAGATCAGACTGACCTCTTCTCCAGTTCCTTCACATGGGACTCCCTGAATTGTGAATCTTCTTTGTTCTAAGAGGTGCAAAACCCTTTCACACATGAGGAGCAAAGAAAGGTGAGAGCAACATAAAACTACTTTTCTTCTCCGCATTTACACAATCATTTTAATGTAAACCCCCACAATATTGTTTCAATAGGAGGATCAGGGTACCTGTTTCTTACCCTTTGCTGATTTGTAAACGAGTGTGTCAAATCCAAATTTCTATACGCCATCCTTCCTTATCTATACAATAGTCATTTTTTTGGTTTTCCAAGTTTACTAACTAAAACTTGGTGACGACTTCGAACCTTTTTAATGTTAAAAATTTTCAACTAAAACAAAATGGTGACTTCATTGGGGAACCATCACACTCGAGTTGTATTTTTTTAGATCTACTAGTGCAAATCATTTGACACTTGTCACCATAGTTCAGTTTCACACTAGGATTTTTTTTCCTTCTCCTCTTCTCTGAGTCAGAAGAAAGAAAGCACAAATTTTTCTCATGTCCATGTCACTTCCATTATCACATGAAATTGATGTTCATTTTGGCAATATTTAATTTTTTAGTTTGAAAATATTAGTGTAGATCGGTTTTGCACTCAATGTTTTTGACATGAATCTAGTGCCAAACTAGTTGGCACTTGGAATGATTTTTTTATGTCATATCTAATGAGGCACGAATTATTTTCACATCTTGGTACAAATAATGATAGTTACTTTATTGATAGTTCATGTTCATGAAGTACGTACCCTAACTGTTGAGTGCAAAAGGGTTTGGCACTTGTATATAAAAAAAAGATTTGGGAAGACACAAATTTTATTCACATCGAGGATCTTCATAAATTAGTTAATGAATTGTCTGCATATTTAAGTTCATTAAGTACATACCTTAACTTCTAAGTACAAAAGTATTTGATAAGTATTTATTCTATATAAAAAATTATCTCAGATCTAATTAGGCACGAACTTCATTCACATTTGAAATTTTTATAAGTTGAATGCTAGTTATCCTGTAGATTCTTATTCATAAAAAACACACCTTTACTACTGAGTGCAAAAGGGTTTGACACATGCATTAAAAAAAATATTCTTATCTGATAAGGCATGAATCTTATTCACTCCTGAGATCTTCATAAATTAAATAAGAACAAGTTCTGTAATCTTTTTTTATTTAGACCCTAACTACTGAGTGCAAAAGGATTTGACACATTAAAAAAAATTGGATCTAATCCGACATAAATTTTATTCACATATAAGATCTTAACAAGTTAGATGATAATAAAGTCTATAATCATTATTTTGTTTCAGACTTAAAATTTTGAGTGTCAAAGGATTTGACACCTGAAAACATTATTTACATAGAGTTTCACACATTTTTAGTTAAGTCTGGACTAGTTTAGGTATGTATCTGAGCAAAGCTCATGAAACAAGGTTTTTTAAAAAAAAATTCCAATGCTCAAATGATTACCTAGCTGAGTGCAAAATAGTTTGACACCTCAAATGCTATACAATTTTATTTTCACATGTTTAAACATGACTAGATTTTTCAGATTTTGTGAAAGCACACGATCTTTATTTTAAATGTTTATGTCAAAATCCATAAAATCAAATTGCTGAATGCAAAAGGGTTTGCCACCTAAAATTATATCAGTTTTAGTTGTTCATGTTTTAATCAAATCTGCACTAGTTTCAGTCTAGTATTTGATAAAGCACGTGACATAATATTTTAAATATTTATGCAGAATTCTAATATGTTAGATATTTAGTGCATATTGGTTTGACACTTTTCAGTGTGAATCCATTTCACACATGTACTCAAATACAACCTAAATAAATCAGCAAATGTATGATGAGAGAAACTAGTTTGAATCATATTATTGTTATGATTGATTTTGGGGAAGGAAATAATTGTCTGGGTGGGGGGGTTGACAAAATTTGAGTTTGCTTTTTCTTCCCCGGATTTAGATAGCTGAAAGATTGGCCGGTCTTTTTGATCTAGAGCTCATCACCTTCCCTCTTTTTCTATTTTATTTTTTTCTCTTTGTATGAATATAACTGCTTGCATGTTTATTTACCATTTTGTTGGGATATTAAACATATAAATTACCATTTTGCACATGATCATGTCCCATTTTCCTATTGGCCAGAGTAGAAGACTGTTGGCACTCACACTAACACTCTCAAAAGGGGTTGGGGATGACTTGTGTGGGCACTGCTACTGCATTTGTGGGTACATGCGAAGGCCCATAATGCTTCCCCCTCTCCTAGTACCAAAGACCAATTGTGGCCGTCATAACCATGAGGTATATTTGGAGTAGTACCAAAACTAGAAGAACCCTAATGTTACCTTGTGAGCGAAGATATCATAGATACCACTGGAGAATTAAAAAATCACCTATTCCATGTATGTTGGTACCTTCCTAAGTGAGGACAAAAAAAACTGTGGGACTAATAGAGGGTATTTATCTTATCATCTTACATGTTTGTTTGAGATATGATTCATGTCGTAAAATAAGGTTCTGAGAAATAATCCCCAAGTAAAAGAAATTGGACCGAGTGTAGATCTCTTCTGCACAATCAAGTGTAGATCCCTTTTGCACACTTCAGTGCAGATCTGTTTCATACATTTCGACACAGACCAAGCCTGTACTAAATTAGATGTATGTCTGATCTTCTATGATTCAAATACCTCTACAAACATGGATTGCATTCAATCTCTACATGAGTTTCAATTAGTAAATATGTATAAACCCAGATTAGGTCAAGATTTTAACCTGGTAAATCATTATCATTTGAGTGCAAGTTCCTTTTGCACAATTTAGCGTGGATCATTTCTACACATTTTAGTGCAAAATTGGTTTGCACATTTGGAGCACATATTAGGTCAACACTAGATTGGACACGTGCCACATTAAAAAAAAAACCCAAATTACATTGAAGTTCTGCATGAGTTTCAACCTAATAAATATAGTATCATACAAAACCCAGATTAAGTATAGATTTTGACATGGTAGATCATTATCATTCATGTGCAAGTTCCTTTTGCACAATTCAGTTTGGATCCTTTCTGCACATTTTAGTGTAAAACTTGTTTGCACATTTGGGGTCCAATCAGGCTTACACCAAATTGGACACGTGTCACATTTACAAAAAAAATTCATATTACATTAAAGTTCTATACGAGTTTCAACCTACAAAATATGGTATCATACAAAATCCAGATCAAGTCAAAGATTTGACCTAATGAACAATTATGTTTACAATACAAATCTATTTTACATAATTCAGTGCAAATCCACATTGCACAATTCTGTACAGATCCCTTTCACATAATTTTGTGCATATCCCTTTCACAAAATCAAGTGCAAAATCATTTTGCACATTTAGGTACAGGTCAGGCGTATACCAAACTGGACATTTTTCAAATATGTTATGACAAAATACATACCATACAAACCCATATTACATTGAAGCTTTACCCAAGCTTCAAACTGGTAAAGCTTATGTCATACAAGACTTGGATTAAGACTAAATTTTGACTCGATAAGCCCTCATCCTTCAAATTTTTGGCCACATCAAAATGCTTCTCAAAATCCAAAGTATGTTGCAATTCATCTCCATGATTGGTCATATGTTGGATCATTTTGACTCATCATACAAATACTTGATCAATTCATACACAACAATAACCATAACACACAACACTGAGATGTTCCCCTTTGCACACATTTCTCAAGCATATCCACATCACTTCCACCCACCTCACTTCTAATCACTATCTTCTATTAGTCACCACCATGCAATTTCATCAGTTGTCCCTACATTAGGAGTATCCGTTTTCCTTCTAGTCACCATAAATGAATGTTGTTCGGACAAACTTAATCCCTAACAAAGGAACATCCTCATTAGTAAGATCATCTCAAGAAGTGTACACCTTATTAATCCAATAAGGATTTCTAGACTAAGAAAATGAGGAATACCCTTCTCGCATGTGTAAGGGCTAGTAGTCTACCATTTCATAAATCCTTGTGGAGATTTGATAGTTGAATGATCGATATCCTCTACACGTTAGTGAGTTTTCCACCTTATTCTTATAAAGTAGATAGTGATAGACATTTCCTACCTTCCATGATCACCGGTCCATCTTGTCCCAATTTCCCTTGCTATGCTAGGGGCAATTTGTTCATTCTATACCCCCCATCATTATCATGGGAACATCCCAAACCATATAAAAATAGAGATCTTATGTCTACATAAGAGATTACCTATCCCAATGAAAATCATATTCTAGTCTATGTGCTCATCCCCTTCCTCAACAAGGGCAAAATTTTTTCTTTTCTTTTCTTTTCTTTTCATTCAATGTTCACTATTAGATTTACCCCTTGCCACACAAGGGGCAAAATCTCATTCACTAATGGTCATATTTAAAAAAATGCTCAAGAACCTTATCAAGACTACATGAAGAGTGCCACGTGTATGTTGGTTTGTGTGTATAATTCTTAATATTTATATGCAGGACTTTCATGTTTGTTCATCATAGGGTCTACCATCGGCAACTCGCCCTATCAGCGTAGTCCTTATCTTTTCTAATCCAAAATGTGATTAATTTCAAAACTTTCAGACACATCTACAACTCATCCTAGCCACAATGAGATGATCATTTAGTATGCTTTTCCCGGCGGTCAGCGTCAAGAAGACTTGGGAATGTAAGTCAACCATGGGCCTCAATGTGACCAAATGATTATGCAGTCTCAATCATTGTCATCCAATGCTAATGCTGGTGTGAACGTTCTAGAAAATCTCGAGAATCAGAAAAAGAAGGAACATTCTCTAGCTATGACAATTGACACTGAAAGATTTGATGATGAAGATGAATATGAACAAGCCGGAAACCTAGCCGGAAATCAGCAACCACTTTACATCACAAGTGGATCATATTAGCCACCACCATTCTTTCCTCAAGCTTTCCCATACAAGACGCCTTTCATGAACCCAATGCGGCAGGGATATCCTCATGTCCAAGGTACCACCAATCCTTTGTTCATGCCCACCCCTATCTTGTCAGGAGATACAACAATGTTACCTCCAACAAATGTTCCAACCAAGATATCAGTACCAGCTGCACAACCATCCTTAGGGAATCTAGCACATATAGAACAGATCAAGAAGAAGAAATAGAAGCACCAATCCATGGGCTCTACATTCGATACCATATGCATCATCTGGATTCCCTCTGTATGCTCCTTTATATCCCTACCAAAAATTATGTAATTAACTAGGAGTTATGCAAGGAGGACAATATGGTTTGCAAGTTCTTCCCAATATTTCTCCAGATCCATCCAATGGGACAAGTCCGGAAGCCAAAAAGATTACACTAGAAGCTCTAGCTAAATAGCTGAAAGAAATACAAGGTCAAAAGGCAGGTTTAAAGAACTTTGGAGATTTTTATTACTTTCCTGAGGCCCGATTACTTAAGAAATTTGAAGTGTCATAGTTTTCTAAATATAAAGATTGAGGTGATCCCAATCTCCATATTCACACATACTATTCAAATATGATAGAAGTTCAAGATTAATGATAGACCAATCACCTGACTATTCCAACGATCTCTATAAGGACCGGCCCTAGTATGGTACAATCAATAATGACCTAAGACACTCAAGTCATGGGCAGAACCTACTAGTCATTTTATTGAGCAATATGCATGGAATATTGATCAGCTACCCACTCGAGATGATTTAGAGTCCCTCTCCTAAAAGTCAGAAGAAACATTCACACAATTCATTGGTAGATGGAGGGAATTAACAACATAGGTTGAAAACAAGCCTACTGATAAAGAAGGAATTTGCATCGTCATCAAAGCAACGTCCCCTGCACTATCAACAATGTTAACTTTTCAATCATACAAGACCTTTATAGATTTGATTCAAGTCAGAACAAACATAGAGTAAACAATGGAAAAGGGAGTGTATAAGAACATTGGCCTCAATCTTAACCAAATAATGGCAACCAAATACAAACTAGGGGTCAAGGATTCTACATCAACTGTAAATGCAATCTCTATACAAGGTGCAACTGCAAGGTCTAATCACAGTAAGATTCAACAACCTACTAAAATTGAAAATGGTAAAAATGCACCTCCTCCTGCTGTTCAACAACCACCATTTGCTCCACCTGTGCTACAACTACAAGGATATTATGCTCCAACAAGCTACAATCCTTATTCAGGGTATACAACCCCTATACATCTTCCATCTTTCCAACAAATCAGTCAGCCACATATGATGATACAACCTACAATCCCTCAACAAACTCAACATGTGAGTTCATCTATCCCAGTACAATCTCAAAATATTGAATATATAGATGTTCGAAAGCTCCCAAGAAAGTTTACCCCATTAGGTTGAACCTATACTAATATATTCCTGAGGGTATAAGTTGTTCTAAAATTCCCTGCACAGAGACAACCTCCAAATCCCCTTCCAAATAATTATGATGCAACAACTTATTGTCAGTTTCATCAATCTCATGGTTACCTTATTGACACATGTCAGGCATTCATGCACGCAGCACATGATCAAATAGAAAATGGCACTTTTGAAGTCACAAATATACAAGATCCAACGACAACAGTAGTAGTCATCTTGGAAGAAATTATAGAACCAGAACCAATCACTAGAATGGTACACCATTTGTTAATTAGAAGATACAAGAACAACCATATATATGAGTAGATGATGTTTATTCCATATCTTCAGATGACTCAGTCTTGCTAGCTCTAGGTTATTCTGATCTTGATTCATCTAACATAATATTGAAAGTAATATTATCTATGGTCGACAAATTGGATGTGGATGCACTTACTCACCTTATGGAACATATACAAAAGCAATTACAAATTCTACACCCAGGGAAATAGGAAAAAGAGACTCATGTTGAAGATTCACACAAACCATTCTTATCAAGCCATCCAAAAGGTACTTCTAACCAACATCATCAAAGACAATGGAGACCAAAGCGCAAGAAACTGAATCCAGAACTAGAAGAAATCAGACTCACTTTTGAGTGAACTATTGTGTGAGTTGTGGGAACATCTAAATTATCCAGATATAAAGGAAACACCAATAAGACCTTCTAAGCATCATGATCCATGCAAGTTTTGTCTCTTTCATTGTGTTGTTGGACATGACACCAATGATTGTAAAGCACTACAAAAGGAGATCATTTGATTTTATAAGAACAATCCTTATGCATAAAATTGGGATGAATAATTTCTCTTATCTTTTCACCCCACTTTTGTTAGTGTGATCAAAGTTCTCCTGGTTGCCAAAGTCATCAAGTTTAGTGGATCCGTCTACTCACACATTCATGAGCCCACGGTGCAATCACCTCCATTCATACCACGATAGGTTTTGATAGGACCCACACTTAGCAAACCTCATAGTACACCTCAAATTCGCATACCTGGATTGAATATTACACATAAAAATATGGATGCACCTTTTCCTTCCTCCATTCAGGTTAATGAAGATATTCAAACTATGGAATCCACCTTTAACAATGCTAATGATTTTATTCACAATCACATTTCAAATATGATCGACAAAGGAAAACCAAAGTTACTATATACATGGGAAAATATTCTACTTTAGATGACAAAACAACAAATGAAGAAATCCCTACAACAACAATTGAGAGCCCTGTCAAACTAATCAAGATACCTGGTATATTCAAGTTAAGCAAAGTACCACCAACACGAAAACTCCTTTGTTCACACATCACTAAATGATGTAGCATTCTTGTCCCTTCACTAAGTAGTGAGATGAGAAAGACTACAACCTCATTTGACTTACTTGAACAAATGAAGAAAACATGTGTTGATATATCCATGTGGGACTTAATCCAAAGTTCATCAGTTCGCATATCTACATTCTTGAAGGTTCTACAAGGTGCATTTGTTACAAAGGATGTTGACTAGATAATCTAGCTATTAAAATAGCTTGATCATCAAATCGACATTGATAACATTCTCAGATGATGAAATCTAAGTGTGGCAAAATCTAATACTACAATATACATCACTATATGAAACGAGTACATCAAGATTCCCTTAGTCTTCATTGATAATGACATATGAATCAATGTCTGCCCCCTTAAAACATCACTTTGGGAATTCAATCTAGAAACATATAATCAACATCAACAAAGGTTGCAACATTTGATGGATCTGCAAAAGAAGTCATGGGTGAAATTACTTTGACTATTCAAGTGGGTCCTAGGATGTGTAGGGAAACTTATATCATAATGGAAATAAATGTTTTTTTAATTTTCTCTTGGTAAGACCATGGATTCACAAGAATAAAGTCTTACCATCAACATTGCACAAATGTCTCAAATTTCAACATGGTCAAGACATAGTCAATGTTCAAAGCAATCCCATACCATGAACAATAGTGACTGTGAAGCTAAAGAAGTGGACCTACTATTTCATAAATGCACTACAAAAACCATCAACTATATTTCTGAGAAATTTCGAGTTTTTCCTCAAATACTTCATGATTTCCATGTATATATGAAGTTCCTAGATAGAATGGGACTTCATATCGAATAGGTACTTGAGTATCATCGACAAGGAATTACAACTTATATCTCTATTCCAGAAAATCATGATCGAAGGAGACTCAGTTACCATGTCCCTAGTGGATTAAAGGGTAGTCATATGACACAATGGATCCCTTATTGTCACCCTGTTGTAATATGACCAACCAAAGAATATTTGAATAGACAAAAGCAATGCAAGCCATGGAGTTTCTCAAAGATATCTTTTGAATGTCAAAATGGGAAGGAATATAGTCAGTGTAGACATGAAATTAGCAAACCTTCTAGGAACATTTCAGCCATTTCTCACAAGACATATGGAGATTCTAGCAAGTTGAGTAACTCTTCAAAGTGCACATCAAGTGATGATGAAGACACCACATATGAACTTGAAGTGTCAATGATTTCCTTGAGTAAAGACACATCTTCATTACACCAGACAACCAACCATTCCATCCAAATGAGGTACTCACCAATTACATGTATGAGATAAAGGCATTTCTAAAGTCAGATGGCTCCTGGTCAAAAACATTAGTAACTGATGAGGAGATACCATCCTGGCTCTTTCACTAGTATCCTCATTAGGTTCTCAAAACTAAACACCTTACAAGTACAATAAAAGGAATCATCCATCCCAACACCATCAAGTTGGCACCATTCCATCATAGACGACAATGGAAGAGGAATTTTATCAAAGAAGTGGTTAAACTACTTGTAGATTCATCTCCTGGTTATGAATACATACCAATACCTGAATATGTGATAAAGGAACATCAGCCATTCCACATTGTAGATGTAATAGAATTAGTAAATATTGGTGTTGGACCCGTAGTACGTCATGTAAAGGTCGGAGCAACATTGTCCTCATCTATCAAACTCAGATTGACATATCTTCTCTGTTGATACGTTGATGATTTTACTAGGAGCTATGCTGACGTTCCAGGTCTTGAAGAATCCATTGCAGTCCATCATCTTCCTACGATACATGGGATTCACCCTATTAAATGGAAAGCCCATCATGTTCGGCCAGAATGGGGACTCAAAATTGGAGAAGAGGTACAAAAACAATATAATGTTGGTTTTATACGCCCTATGTCATATCCAATGTGGTTAACCAATGTCATACTAGTTCCAAAGAAAGATGGATGTGTTCAGATATGTGTTTATTATAGAGACTTAAATAAATCAAGTCCTAAGGATGATTTCCCACTTCCTCATATTGATTTCTAGTTTATAATACAACATGGCATGGTCTTCTTAGTTTCATGGATGGATTCTCATGATATAGTCATATTAAGATGGCACCTTGTGGCATAGAAAAGGCAACATTTATCACATAATGAGAGTCTTCTGTTATCAAGTTCTGCCATTTGGTTTGAAAAATGCAGGCACTACATATTAGCTCACTATGGTAGCTTTATTGCATGACCTCATGCATAAGGAAATTGAAGTATATGTTGATGACATGATTGCTAAGTCAAAGCATGAAGATGAACATGTAGATTTCTTAGAAAATATTTTTGAAAGGATCAAACAGTCTCATCTTAATCTTAATCCAAAAACGTTAACTTTGGAGTCACCTTTGGCAAACTATTAGGCTACATAGTCAACGAGGCATCAAAGTGGATCCAGGGAAAGCTTGGTCCATTATTGATCTACCTCCTCACAAAATTGAAAAAGAAATTAGTGGTTTTCTTGGAAGGCTTCAATACATTAGTCAATTTATTGTGAAGCTGACACCAGTATACAAACCCATTTTTAAACTCCTAAAGAAGAACTCAAATACATGATGGAATGATCAATGTCAAGTTTCATTTGAAAAGATCAAGGCATACTTGTCCAATCCACCAGTACTCAAACCGCATGTGTCAGACATTGCATTTATCTGTGATGGAAGGGTCTATGGAAGGTGTATTAACCTAGAAGGTTGAAAATGGTAAACATGCAATCTATTATATGTCAAAAAAGTTTTAGATAAGTACACCATGGTGGAAAAGACATTGTCTATCCTTGGTATATTCCACTCGCAAGTTGTGTCATTACCTCATGCCATATCTAGTACAACTTGTGGCTCACCATCATCCCTTAAGATATTTATGTGATTGCCCACCGCTAATAGACCGTTGTGCCAAATAGCAGGTATTACTATCAGAATTTGACATTACTTATGCAGCAATGAAGGCCAAAAAGTCACAAGCTCTTGCTGATTAGTTAGTTGAGAACCCAAATGCATATACAAATGAATGGGATTTTGTTTTTCTAGATGAAGATATTAACATGGTTGAAGCTTTTGCAATAGATTATGATAATAATCTAGACACTTGGACAATTTTCTTTGATGGAGCAGCCAATCAACATGGAAGGGGGATCAATGTCATTGACATTGATCCTAAATGTGAACACACACATGTTGCTTGACGGGTGGAGTTTGATGCTACAAACAATGTGACTGAATATGAAGCGTGTATTCTAGGAATACAAGTTTTAAAGAAGATGGGATCTTGTTGCATTCAAGTCATTGGTGATTCTCTACTCATAGTTTCTCAAATAAACCAAGAATGGAAGACTAAGCAAGAACATCTCATTCCTTATCATGGATATCTCACGACCCTAACTAAGGATTGTGAAGAAATCATGTTCAACCATTAAAAGTGAGAAAGAAACACTTATGTTGACGTACTTGCTACACTTGCTTCACGGGTGAAAATTCAAGGCCCAAAAAGCTTCTCTATTAAAGTAAAGACATTAGCTAAACCAACCTTTTGCATGCAGATAGAGAAAACATATCTGAGTGATGGACACCCCTAGTTTTATGATATCAAAAGATTCTTAGAAGGGAAACCCTTCCCCGTAGGCTCTTCCAAAAGTGATTATCAGACAATTAGGCATATGGCTTCTCAATACATGCTAGAAGCTGGAAAACATTTTTGTCTCTCTCATAATAAAACTCTACTTTTATGTTTGACCCATAAAGAAGTAGATGATGTTATCACAGAGGTTCATGCAGGTATTTGTGGTCCCCACATGGGAGGAGTGATGTTGGCCAAGAAAATTCAATCGTTAGGGTAATTTTAGAACACAATGGAGGCTGATTGTTCTCAATATGTTTGTAAATGTCGAATATGCCAACTTCATGCTGACCATATCCATTCCCCACCTAATCACCTTTACAACATGGCCATGCCTTGGCCATTCTCTATTTGGGGAATAGATATGATCGATAGAATCCATCCTAAAGCATCTAATGGTCATTGATTCATCTTGGTAGCAATTGAATATTTCACTAAATGGGTGGTGGTCATATCTATATCAGTAGTTTCAGCCTATTAGATTACCAAATTGCTCAAGAATAACATTATCACTCATTATAGGATTCCAAGTGAGATAATATCTAATAATGGAACCAACTTTGTCGTCGCAACTTTATGATAATACTCAAATTTATTTGGAATCAAGCATCATCACACATCACCATATCACCCACAGATGAATGGTGCATTGAAATCCACAAATAAAAATCTTCTACAAATCTTGAAAAAGACAATCCATTAATCTAGAGATTGGCATGAACAACTGCCACTAGCATTATGGGATTATCGAACATCAATCTAGACATCAACAAGAGCCACCCCTTATTCTTTGGTTAATGGGACATAAACTATTGTACCTATTGAGATTGAGATTCCTTAATTAAGAATCATTCAGGAAACCAACATTTAAAAAACAGACTGGGTACAACATTTTATGTATTCCTTGAATACCATCAAAGAGAAACACCTACGAGCACTACATCACCCCCAATGCTACCAGAACAGAATGTATTGTGCCTTTGCAAAGAAAGTGTGTCTAAGACAAATTAAAAAAGGT
Source organism: Alisma plantago-aquatica (assembly GCA_963693085.1). Lineage (NCBI taxonomy): Eukaryota > Viridiplantae > Streptophyta > Magnoliopsida > Alismatales > Alismataceae > Alisma > Alisma plantago-aquatica. The sequence goes on along the minus strand of OY856411.1, from coordinate 1,150,282,822 downwards.
GATCTTATTCTTGACATGCTCATCAACCTCGATTCTCATGGTAAGTTTAATCTAGAGTGGGAGGGTCCCTATGTTGTTCATGATATATGTCTTGACAGACTCCTACGTCTGCAAGATATGAATGAAGACATACACTTGTGGCACATCAACGCAAGTCAGGTGAAGCTATACTATTGTTGACAAGTTTCAGTAGAGGTAAGGCCCTATAAAGTCACTTAAACAGCATAATACTTTTTTCTAAAAAAAGCTTTAAAAAGTTCACAAAAAATGGGCATCACACCCATTTGCGCCCAGGAAAAAAAATGTCACAAAAAATAAAAAAATTGGGTGTCAAACCAATTGGCATCCAGTAAAAAATAAATCTAAAAAAAGCAAAAAAATCACAAAAAGGACGTCAAACCCATTAGTGCCCAGCAAAAAAAATCACAAAAAATAGACGTCAAACCTATTGGTTCCTAGAAAAAATCGTAAAAAAACCAAAATCAAACAAGCATCATACCCATTGCCCCACCCCCCCCCCAAAAAAAATGCAAACCCTATGCTGATGATACAAAGAAAATTCAAATCCCTCACAAAGGTGTAGGTCAAAATTCAAAGCAAAAGAAATCCTATTCATGATGTCATGATCATAATATAATATCGTTGTTCACCAACTTCTCATCTCTAAAAGAAAAAAAAAGTATAATTTCCAACTTGTAGTAGATCAAAGTAAGGACTTATGACAACCCACAACTCAGTCAAAAATTTAGAAACAATGGGCAATGATGATATTAACCCACTCATTCATGTTCATTATAAAAGACTTAAATTAGTTGAGTGCCTTCATCCAAATAAATCAGTTGAGTGCCAAGGTCAATAACCACAACACTCATCACTATGGTACTTCCCTTTTCACTCTACCATTAGGACATACATGAAAGATGGTTATGATCGTGACTAGTGAACATCTCTTGTTGTGATGTGCAGACCTCAACCAATGATCGTAGGTGTCATTCCCCATGGATACTACTTGTGAGGGCATAACTTGATTAAGGAAAATCCAATCAATGATTGAGTCCATAAGCTTGTGCGCCCATCCTAAGTTTCTAAGCATCGATGTCCCACAATCCAAAAACTAGTTTGAACCAAAAGGGATTTGTGCTTGTGATAAATTGCTTGAGCTCAATAACTGATTAGACCAATGTCAAAGACCAATGAGTGCAAAAGACTCCATCCTAAGGTCTTGATCACCAATGTCCTAAGATTTATTTGTAATTGCACCAAGGGGACACATGCTTGTGACAAAGCTCTCATGATTATAAAATGATCATACATGTTATCAAGACCAGCAAGGCACAAATGCCTTCATCATAAGGTCTTGAACACCAATATCCCATGGTTCTTTGGCAGTTGGATCAAATTGATATGTGTTCGTGATAAATTGTCTATATGAAAAAAGGAAGCATTTGGCCTTTGTTATTTGGCAAGTCACGCTATCCTGAGCCAGTGGGGCATCAAGTTTCTATTCCTTAACTAAGTGATCTCTACAGGAAAATCCTTTGAGGAATAACTACCTATCAGTAATGCATAGAGGTTATGATATTGCTTAAATACGCTTGACATGTTGACTGGATGACTATTATGTTAGCAAAGGGAGTCCTTAGTGTGTAGAGTGACCATCTGTTTGCATTTAATGAGAATTTCTTTTTCCACCATAAGTTCATCACATCTACAATCTTTCCATTCATCTGACTGAACCAAGTGAACATATTCAGAAAGGGAACTAAAAATGATAATAATCTCTGAAAAATTGGGACCTTGAGCCCCAATGTTCTAGAGAAAAGAATGATTCTTGATTTGTCTTGAAATGGATCAAAACCTAAAATCTAAATTTCTATAGATGGATAATATCAAATAATAATCCAAAACTCAAAACATGTTTTATAATGATAAATATAAAAAAAACTAACATGCAATATGAAAACAACAATCTCATAAAATCATCCACTTCTACCCTAAATCAACCAACCTAAAAAATGAAAGATCATAAAGCTATATCTAATCTTCAGCTTCTCCTCCACTAGTTTCTTCATCTACGAGATCCCCATCAGGCTTGCAAGTCACTTGTACACCCACAATTGCTTCACGTTGAAGTAGATACTCTAGTGTGCAACTCCAACCAAATTGGAATTCTTCTAGGACCGTCATCTTGTGGTTATTCTACATATCTACTAACTTAGCTGAAAAATGATGATCACCTTCTTCAACATCTTGTGTATAGTAGTGCAACATTTGATGCAGCCGATATGTAACTTGATTTCTCCCAATTTGGCGTAATATTGTAATAGAGAAATATGTCTGACAGCTCCCAAACCCCAGTAGGATAGAAAGATTATTGAAATCCGGTATAGCAATACCATATGAGCATGTATCAATCCCTAGTGGAATCGATCTCCATATAACTACCTCAAATTTAAGATATGCCATCTTACCTCTCTTTTGGAAGGGCTTATTCAAAATATCTTGACTAGTAAGATAATTCTTTACAAGGCTTGTCATCAGATTACAATCAACAGTAAAGGAACCAGAACTCGATCAAATTCCGAAGTACAGTTGCAACACTTGGAATGGACCCACCATTCACCCAGAATCTTTAGCACCATCGAGACACTAATAAATCTCACTCATGATCCAAGGGATGACAGTCTCTCACTTCTCTATGGCAGCAACCATGGCAACCACATTAGCACTAACATTTCTATTTTGACTCCCAAAGAATGGCGTACCAAACAAAACATTAAGAAGGCATGAAAACGGCCTTTTCCTCGCTTTGGCTTCTTATAAGTTGTTGTTTCACTGAAACTATCCCACAAAGTACTAATTTATATATATTGCTGCTTTCAATCCATGAATTTGTCTACAAATTTCTTCTTCATATCAAGCAATTGACTAAGCTCTATATGCCAATTTTGTCTCTAAGCGATCTGAGTCCATTTATTGTTCAGTTTCAACCAGGTGATCAACTCTATGTCATGCAGTCTCAGCGTCAAAATCACATTGCCAAATTGAAATGTGTGTGAACTTTTATCCCATAATTGAACCGCAGTTGCCATCCATTCTCAAAATACATGAAGATATGCCAAATCCATCAAGGATTTCTCGATGTTGTAACTGGGCATGTTCATCCATTCAGTAATCTTCATATCAACTATTCATACACGTGCAGTTTCACAGTTGTCACAACCCTTCTTCAACTCTAGAAGTTGACATAATTTTCATTGTCATCAATAGTTGACATGGAGTGGCATTTATGGTTGATACAGACTGGTGTAGATCGCTTTGACACCAATTTTCACAAATTTGTTTGACACAAATTGACAAAAATTGCTTTGACACAGATTGGTGCAGATTGCTTCGACATGGGTCAATCTGAAGTGACTTCATATGATAGGATACATTCTAAATGTAAATCCTCCTCCAGGAACTGACAAACAATGATGCAATTTGGAATGCCAAACCCTTTGCACTTTCGAGTATCAAACCCTTTCACACTTTCAAATGCCAAACCCTTTTGCTTCACATTTTTTGCCGTCGCTGAAGTGATGACAAATCAAACCACCAAAAAATACTTATTTATAGTTATTTATTTAGGGTTTTTGTTTTATAAAGACTCCTTATTTAAATCAAACCTTTCGTACTCTCAGAAAAACACCACCAACCCCTTTTATGCTCCAACAATAAACAAAAAACATAATAAAAAATAAAAAAATCAAAAAGGAAAAGAAAACCAGTGTTAACCCCTTTGGCGCTCAGATAGTAAACAAAAACAACTTAAAATTTAAAAAAAAATAGCACCAACCCCTTCGGCACCCAACAGTAAAGGAAAAAAAACTCAAAAAAACTAAAGAATTTCAAAAAAAAAAAAGCAGCCACATCCTCTTTGGCGCTCCAATGGTAAAAAAACTTAAAAAATACAAAAATAAGTTTTTCAGTCATTAAAGCACCAATAGCAACTCGTAAAATAACATGAAAGACATTACTTTAGTTTCTTATTATTCATCTCGAGAGGGGGATTTATGAAAGGATTCAAAAAAAGTACCCCATCTATCTTTTGAGCCCAACTAATACTAGTTTGGCAACGTCACTTTCATCATGAAGTCCTACTGCAGTAGGCATTCTCTATTTTTTTTATTCAGAATCTACCAATATAGATTTGGTTTCAAGCCCTACTAAGGTGGGCAACTTATATTTTGATGATAGTGATTTATTATGCAACTTTTTTCCATATGTTTCGTGTATATAAGTTATGAGTTTTATCAATCAATGAGTATACTCAAAGACCAATCTAGCCAAAGCAATATATCTATTTCGATAATGCTCTCTAACAAAAAATGGATACCAGTCAGTCTCAAGATATCAGCCCTCGACAAGGGTGTATTCACCAACCATGTCTTGGACTTCATCTTTAGAGGGAAAAACTATTGACACCTCATTTTGGGACCCCATCAAATCCTTTTTGTTTGGGTTATTTACATAATTTTAGTTACATCATACTACAATGAGTGAAAACCCTAATTTCTCCTAAAAGAATTGAACATGGGCCTACTAGATACATTTTGGTCAGTCTGGAGTGCAAAATCGATTCGCACAAAGTTCATCCAAGAAATGGACCCATATCCAACTTAGCAAAACCTTAAATTTTGATCCCAATGGGTCCTGAACCCTAATGGAAAAAATTTACACATAATCTAGGTTAAGGTGAGACCTAAAAAAAAATCTCAATCTGACCTTAATAATTATGGGAGTAAATCCATTTTGCAGTCGTATTGGACAAAATTCAAATCCTTTTCTTTTGGTATCTTTTGAGAAAATATCTCTTTTTTGTGTCAAAGGGTTTTGCACCTAAATGTGTCAAACCAGACCGCACACATTTTGGGTCCCCTTTTAAATATCATGATGAGCACAAAAGGGTTTCACACACAAATGTGTCAAACTGATTCACACATTTCTTTTTTGAAAGGACACTTGGGTGCCAAAGGGTTTCACACCCAGATGTGTCAAACCAGACCACACACATTTGGGGTTCCCATTTAGTAGGTCAGTTTGGGTGCCAAATGGATTGATACCAAAATGTGTCAAATTGGTTCACACAAATTTACCTTTTTTTAGAAACAAGCAGTTGAGTGCCAAACCCTTTTGTGTCGGAAAGTGGCAACCGAATCCGCACCCATCGAAACCATGATTGTCTTATTTTTGATTTAAAAATATATTTTTAATGTTTATTTTTTTTAAACCATGATTGTCTTGGGAAGTGTGAGTGAGGTCCACTTGGCATCCCATGACCATCCTGAGAAAGAGTTGGTCATCAGATGGGATAAAGAGGAGAAACTACCTCAACAACTCCCTCGACGCTTAGAAAATGAGAAATCCCAAAAGAAACCCTGCTTCCCCAGAGCCGAGATGACTGAGAGAGACTAGAGAGAGTGAGATAGAATGACAACCACTATACCCATTGGCAGATTTAGAAATCTACTATAGGTTGGCTGAGTAGTTAAGTCATTACCAAGTTATGGATTTAAAAATTTATAATATGTGGTACTTAGTTATATGAATTATCAATCAAAATGGAGATGATATGTTCAACCCAACATTATCAATGTCCAACCATACTCAAATCTAGACATGTACCTAACCTAAATCCTTATTCAAAATATAAAATTATTTTTAGTATGTTAAAATAATTCAAATATGTTCAACTATCACATTTCCTTATAATATTCTTAATCCATCTTTGAATCTGGAACCGACATGACTCATGATTTTAATGAACATAGTTCAAGCATTCTTTAACTATGTAGAAAGAATGATGTTGATGTTTTGAATGAGTGTTTGACTTAAATTTTGAGAAAATTAAATCCATATAAGATATTAAGAATACAAAAATAGTGAGAAAACTATGGCATATTATATCAATATAAATTCATATAGAACCTATACTCATGGTTACAACAATACGATCAGATAAGACAATAAGAGTTTGATAATGTGTTTCTTTTTTTCCCTCTTGATGGCTTATCTTCTTATCACATAACAATTGGAAAATAAAACATTATTAATTACAATTTAACACGTGTTTGAAAGGTGAAATTGTGTTTAATGATTATAAAAGTAGAGGATCGAAAAAATACTTTTCATGGAGAATAGATCTTGGGTTGATTGGATCCAAATACATGAAGGTTTACTAGGTGAGATAAACATAGTTAGTACATAACCAGACAATATTATATGGCTGGTTCGAATCTGGGTCCGCAACCAAGGGATGAAGCCGACAAACCAGTTCAGCTAGATTCACTTTTACGCTAATCTTTGAAACTGATTTTATATATTTTGTTCTACATTTCTAACTTTACTATAAATATAATTATATGTAATTAGTTTTTTAGATTAGGGGGAGGGGGGCTAAAGCCCCAGCACCCCCCATCTACGCCCCTGAGTGTACCAGTGCAAAATCGATCCATGTTGATAAGTGCAAAAATAGTTCGCTCTAGGAAGTGACAACCATGTTGGTGCCCAGAAGTGTGAAAGGAGTTGGTGCTAGGAAACAAAGATTGTACCAACCTCTTATCTAGTTCCTTCACTGGGGATTCCCTAAAATGCAAATCCATTTCATGCTAAGAATTGTGAAACCCTTTTGCACATGAGGTACAAAGCAAGATGAGAGCAACATCAAACTGCTTTTCTTCTCATCATTTACACAATCATTTTAATGTAAACCCCCACAATACCATTTCAATAGGAGGATTGGGGTACCAATTTCTTACCAATTCATGATTCGTAAATGAGTGTGTTGAATCCAAATTTCTGTACGTAGTCATTTTTTTTGGTTTTTTGAGTTTTCTGGCTAAAACTCGGTGGCGACTCTGAACCTTTTTTTAGTTTTCAATTTTCAATGAAAACACTATTGGTAATAGCTCTATGAATCCCAATATATGACATAAATCTAAGGGAATGATAGAGGTGCTAGCTTCAAGACCATGTATTCCCTTCTTGCAAATGATTTCCCCAATATAACAACTCATACCAAGGGATCATGGATCCTTTTTCTTCTTTGGTATTTCATTCAAAATAATGACCGAGGGGATTCTGGATAGCTTCAATGTTTCATACTCCTCATTTGTGTATATCTTGTTAGGAGCATCTTGAGATACTAGATCGTATAGACATCTCAACTAAAGCATTTAGAAGGGAATGCCAACATGAATCTTCTTCACAGCTTCCTTGAATTTCATGAATTGAACATTGAGCTTTTTTTTCTTTAGGTGATTTTAGTAAGGGGGATATGGTTAGTAGTCCAGTATGGTTGGGTCAATTGCATAATGTTATGGCCTTACTCTATCATCCTTCTTATCTTGCCTTGGGTTTCTCACTAGAGTTGTGTCTTGGTTCCCTACATCTAGTATTTCTAGCTCTGGCACAATCATAAAGTCATCTTCTCCATCAACAACCATCGTAAGAGCCATGGGTAGTGTTGTGGGTTTGGCAAAGACCTTTATCAAATGTGTAGCAACAACCTTCAATTGTTTTGGGTTGCTTTGGGTTTTTCTTGGGATTCCATGTAAAAGAACTAGTAGGCGGGCATAGTTTGGCATCTAGTTGAGCCATTCACCACTCCATACTAGACTTAGAATGGTACATATAGTTTTTTGATACTATAATATCCTTTTAATAGTAAACAATTTATCTTGGTCTATAGAATATGAGTTTACTTGTTGGTTTTCTGATGTACCGCTTCTTGCACAAAAATTCACTACAAATATTATCCCTAGAGTTTAACCTTTTAACGACAAACAACCCACTTGTAAACAAGTAAGTAAATTCTTAGTATAGATAGGTATCGGCCCAAGGAACAACATTTTTAAGAGATCAAATCAAATCTTTTTGTGATTAATAATTTTAAATTTTGATTCATTGAGAATGGTTAAAGATAAAGCAGGAACTAGAAGTGAAAAAATAAAACTAATTAATTGGGTTATAGATTGATTATGATGATAGATTTTGGGAGTCCGGCAGACTACCACCATAGACCATATTCTTACATTAATTGATTTAACTACTTCATTTTAATGATAAGACCAGATGCATGTGGATTTGTGTCCTTATGGAGCACAAATCTCTCAAGGGCTAGACTTGTCTCAAACTTGGGGTCTCGGCATTTGAGGATCCTTATCTAACCATCCAATAAAATTCTATCAGGGTTCTCGTCAAGAAATTATGATTTCCATTCCAGTGTTCAAACTCATGGATTAGGGGTCTCAACACCATAAGCTATAGTAAAAAAGATAAAGTAGGTAAAAAGATCATAGACTCCATCAACGGGTCTCATCAAGACATTATAGGTTCATTCTTGTTGAGATCAGGGGTCTCGTCACCTCACAAGAATATAATCTATCTAACCAATGAACGAGTGCAAAAATAGGTGAAAAACTTTTACTCACTAAAATATTAGAGTTAAATACAATTAAATAAAGCACGAGATATGGAGATACTCCCCATGCCTCAATAAAGTAACTACTCATACATGATGGAAACATATACAAAAGTAAGGATAGAGATATAAGGGATCATTTTTCCAAGATGTAACTAGGAGGCAATCTTTGTGAGGATGATTGTGACTCCTTTTCTCCCGCCCTTGCTCTGTAAACCCCTAAGGGGGGTCTCTAAAATGTTTGAGAATGAGGATATATCAAGTGTGGAAAAGATCCCCCTTGTGCTTGAACTCCCCCTCCTTTAATATAAGGGAAATGGGGGATGAAACCCCAAATATTGTTGCCACTGACGGCTGGATTGATTTGGTGTTCAACATTGATCAGTCGACTAGATTAACTTCTTGCTTTGACCTGAAGGTAGGTCTGACTGCAATAGTGAACCTTATCATTTTAGAGTTTGATTGGGTCTCATTGGTGATTTGGTTGACTGGGAGGCTAGTCAATCTATTGACTTTAATTATTTGTTTTGACCCGGACATTTCATCTAAAGTAATGAGTCTTCTCAATTCTAAGTTTAATTGGGTCTTGTTGGGGGTCGACCAACTAGGATTCTAGTCAATTGGTTGGATTTAATGCTTTCTTTGACCCAAATACAAGTCAGTAGGCCAGTTGGTGATTAATAAGTCATTTTATCTATAATAATGAGCGTTATTAATTCTAACTTTGATTGGGTCTTTGCTGGCAAGTAGATCGATTGGAGTTTTGGTCAATCGACTGGAGTTTCTAAACTTGACAATTTCTTACATGTGAGTTGATTGACTGGGATGTCTGTCGATTGAATGATAAATCTGAGAGGGTGAATGTGCAAGTGAAGCCTCTGATTCTTGGGTCTTCTTGGGCTTTGGAGTGATTGGGCCATTGTTCTATAAAATCTAAGAAATTCTAGTAAAATTCCAATTTAATGAGAGAAAAGATAAACTAAGACAATTGAATATAAATATAGGGAATAATCAACAAAATACTTCTATGTAATGATCTAAAAGGTGCAAATAAAATGGATATATATATATATGCATTTATCAAATACCCCAAATTTGAATGTTACTCGTCCTTGAGCAACATTGAATCATAAATAATAACAAATAATACTCTCTTCCACTCATCCTCTCTTCCCTAGCATTACTTGAATCCTTACCACCTTGCATGGATAAGGGACCCTGGTATCTTAGAATCATGAAACACAAATTTCTAATTCCATACTCAAAATTTCTCACGACTTGTTTCCATTTCAAGACTTGTACAGAAATAGATTCCCTATCTCTTCTTCCATTAGTACTATTGTATATTCTCACAAGCTTTGCACAAGAACATGGTTCATGGATTTGATGGTTTGGGGTTATGTATATTTCCCTGGGTAGGAAAATAGAGTGAAGGGGGTATGGAAGGAGGCAATCTCTCCTTTATTCGACTTCAGATTTTTTATATTTTTGTTGTAATTACATTGATTGCATTCTTTGTGTGCGCTTTGGCATCTTTTCTTGTCCGCACACCCCTACTAAATTTGTGATGGGTGTGGAGGAAACGATAGATGGGGAAAGGAGTTTGGCACATTTTTTTGGCTTTTGATTATTTTTTTTGGCAAATGAAGGGGTAATAATGTGGTTGAATAAGTGTAGAAAAGGATGGACTTGTGCAACTTGTGTTTCAAAATTTCATGTATTAGGAGTATCGTGGCATCAACTCAATTCTCTCTATAGCTTACACTAAATAGGAGATTTTACAAGCTATTTGCAAATTCCAAATAGGGGCACATTGTGTCTGATTACTATTTATCTATAACGGGTTGCCAAATTGTTTAAGGGACAATGTAGGTCATATGGGACCATATGATTTCTAGCAAGGGCAATTTATGAAATGTTGTAGGAAAATTCACTTATTTAGGAGGTTTCTTGATAAAAAAAAATAAATGGATGACTAGATAAAGGCCAAAAGTAAGAAGGGGAGTGTTGAAAATTTGAAAGCTAAGCTAGGTAAATAATGAAAATTGCTAAAAGTGGAAGATAGAGTGGGTGGAATGTATACATACCATTGACTTCCACCCCAAACTTTAAATATGTTTATCCCCAGCAAAACTCAAATTCAAAATAAAGGAAGAATTTGTGCATAATCACCAAGAGGCCCTACTAGATAAAAAATGCCCAGTTGAAGGGGATGTTTACGAGGGATGAAGATTTTAACATAGGAGCTTAACGGTGTACCCAATGATTGGGTGGTCGTGAAAGCTCAAAGGGGTTGTCTGGATGCTTGAAATAACATTATGTTTCACCCCACATCCCATCCAGTAGGATCCAAAAGAACTCCTCTGTCAGTGGAGAAAGTGTGGTAGCAGGAAGAAGGGGTTCAATGTAGGAGTCTTTCCCATCTGGTGGCCTATCGATCTGCCAAAATGTGAATGTTGGGGTGGACTACCTATTTATGTGGCTAGGGTAGTAAGTGAAGGGTCTTCCAGATGTGATGCTAATAATGCAAGATTAAGTGGAGGATCCAACTCAAGAATCTCCTTATCACCTGAATCTACATGTAGTAGGCATGGTGCTGATACGGGAAGAGTTGTCTTATCTGTCGGGTACAACTTTGTATGCGGTCGTGTGTCCTCCTCGTCTATCACCTCGATAATATTAAGATTAACGGGGGAATCATGAACCTTCCCCATGTCTAAGTGTTTCTATGATGCATTTATGAAACATTTTACCAAATCAATGGGCTTAGAAGGGACCACATCACAATCTAACAGTGAAGGCACGTAGACTTCTTGTAGAGGTAGAATCACCTCATCGGGTTCAACTTGATATGGAACAAATGGTGGTTGAGGTGGAAGACATAGCTCTTAATGAGAAAGCATTTCTTGAAATGGATCCACCAATTCATCATGACAGAGTGATGGTACATTATACAGGATAGGCTTAACTGAAGTTGGTTGATCATTATAAAGGTCTGGATTTGGGCCTGCAATAGGGAAGGGTGGTGGAGCCTCAGTTCTAGAGCCACTTCTACTTGATATGACATTGATGTTATGAGGATGGTATTGTCATAATTATTAGTTAAATAATACATGTCTATTCAAGCTTCTTGGAGAATCTCTCTAATTTCCCCTGAAGGGACATGAGTGGTTGAGAGAGTCTTGCATTATGTTCATCAACTATCACCTATATGGCATCAAGTTTCTTCTTGGCTTCTTGGGTCTCCATTTCATTGATGGTGTATGCTCTTGTCTCAGATATCATGACCACTCTCTATATGGCAAGGGCATGTTCTATCTCATAGTTGGCTTCCTCCTCAATCACAAGGAGGACACTTTATAGCATCCAAAGTTTTTTTGGCTGCAATCCACTTCATATCTCCACTTGGGGGCCCTAATATTATGCACGAGGTAGAGTTGTCACATGTTTACTTCATGTGGAGACATGTTGGGGAACTCCACACACATCTTACTTATTGCGACACAAGCAAATTCATTTAAAATGAATGCATAAAAAATAGAAAATGTGACTATCAGGCTTAAGAGAAATTTATTTTAACGAGTGATACAAATTTCCAATTTTAAGGTACAAAATAGAAATCTAAGATAGAAAAAAATCTAGACTAAAAGAAATTATGGAAGCAACCTAGAAAGTACTAAAAAACTAAGAAATATAAAACAAACTTAAATTATAAAAACAAATCAAAATTATAAAAACAAAATAGAAAGAAAAAGTCCTAATTATTCTAAGTAATGTGGGTTCAAAAGAAACTCCTTTGTCCCCAACAAAGGAGCCAAAATTTGACATGTCATCAATTGCACAACAAATTCATTGGAGAGATTATCCCCAGAGTTTAACCTTTTAATGACAAACAACCCACTTATAAACAAACAAGTAAATTCTTAGTATAGAAAGGTATCGGTCCCCAAGGAGCAACATTTTAAAGAGATCAAATTGAATTCTAATTTGTTGAGATTGGTTAAAGCTAAAGTAGGAATTAAAAGTGCAGAAATAAAACTAATAATTGGGTTTAAGATTGATTAATGATGATAAATATTGTGGTCTAGGGGATTAACACCATAGAATGTGTTTTTACATTAACTGATTCAACTCCTTAATTTTAATGATTAAATTAGGATCATGTGGATTTGTGTCCTTACGGAGCACAATCTCACAAGGGGCAAACTTCTTTGAAACTCAGGGTCTCAGTGTTTGAGGATCCTTGTCCAACTATCCAACAAAATTCTATTAGGGGCCTCATTAAGAAATTGTGATTTCTATTCCAGTGTTTAAACTCATGGATTAGGGGTCTCATCACCATAAGCTATAACAAATAAGATAAATGGGTTGAAACAGTCATAAACTCCATCATTGAGTCTCATCATGAGATTATGGGTTCATTCTTATTGTAATCATGGGTCTATCACCCACAAGAATATAATCTATCCAACTAGATAAATGAGTGCAAAATCAGGTGAAAATAATTTAATCACTAAAACATTAAAGTTAAATACAATTCAGTAAATAACAGGATATGGGGATACTCCCAATTCCCTAGTAGAGAAAAACTCAGACATGATAGAAAAAAATACAAAAAGTAAGGATAGGGATAGAAGGGTTCATGTTGCCAAGATGCAAAGATGAAGCGATTTCCTGAGAATGAAATTGACTCCTTTTCTCTTGTCCCTTCTCTGTACACCCTAGAGAGGGGTCTCTAAGATGTCTGAGAATGAGAAAATATGGAGTGTGTAAAACATCCCCCTTGTGGTTGGACTCCCCCTCCTTTTATAGGAGGGAAATGGGGACTGAAACCCTAAAAATTGTTGCTACTAGTAGTTGGGTTGACTTGATCCACGACACTAGTAGGTCGACTGGACTAACTACTTGATTTGACCCAAAGGTAGGTTTGACTATAATAATGAACCTTCTCATTTTGGAGTTTGACTGGGTCTTGTTGGCATGTCAATTGACTGGGAGGCTAGTCAGTCGGTTGGATTTAATTGTTTGCTTTGACCTGACCATTTCACCAAAGGTAACGAACCTTCCCAATGAGCTTGACTAGGTCTTGTTGGGGAGTCGATCGACTGGGATTCCATTTGATTAGTTGGAGATAATGTTTGCTTTGACCTGAAGGCAAGTCAGTAGACCAATTGGTGATTAATCGGTCATTTTGTCTACAATAATGATCCTTCTTGATTCAAACTTTGACTAGGTCTTTACTAGAGGTTCGATCTATTAGAATGTCGGTCGATCTACTAGAGTTTCTAGACTTTACAAATTCTTGCATGCAAGTCAATTGACTGGTAAATCCAGGAGGCTGAATGTGCAAGTGAAGTCTCTGATTCTCCGATCTTCTTGGGCTTTGGAGTGATTGGGAAATCTTTCTATAAAATCCAAGAAATTCTAGTAAAACTCCAATATAATGAGAGAAAAGATAAATTAAGACAACTGAATACAAATCTAGGGAATAATCAATAAGATGCTTCTATGTAATGATCTAAAAGATCTTAAAAATGTATAAATATGCATTTATGATCTCCCTCTTGTGTTGTGGCTCTTTATTGGGGTTCTAGAAGTGATGCCCTTGATTTGAGACCATGTTTATGTTGTTTTTCTGGTAGTTGCCTTAGTTGTAGTTTCCTTCTTTTGTATAGTTTGACTAATGATAATTCTATAAACCTAGAGAACCCTAAACGTGGTTGTTGGCCCACCCTATTCTTAGTTTAGAAGCATTCTCTACACTTGTGGGGTTTCAATACTAAAATCTATGATTGTTATATTCTATTTTTTTGTGTTAGCCATGTCTCGATAAACTATCAATGGAGTTGAAATCTTCGAATTGATTGTCATCAAATTGATTTTTGGATTGTTCACCATGACTTCATAGATGATTTTACAACCTGACACATAGTGATTAGTGCCTTTTCATGCCTCACAAAAGATTGTAGAAGCTTTCATATGTTGCTTATGTGGTTTACGCCTTATTAAAGGAGGTCTCTAGACTTTTTTTGTTTCATGTCTAGCTTCTTTACAGAATCGATGATTAATTTGATCTTAAAGCTACCTTCCACCATAGACACTTTAAGCACTTATCATTTTCCTCTATCCTAGTTTGCTTGATTCTCAACACCACTACTTACAACTCCCCATGTACTATGATAGATCTGGTGCATGAAGTTTCCTCTAGATGAGGAATACAAAGATATATTGGTGTCATCATCCACACCTTTGTAGAATGTCTCCATTAGTTGAACTTGTGAGATGCCGTGGTGTAGGAAATGATGAAGGAGCTCCTTGTACCTTCCCCAAGTGTCAACAAGGGATCATCTAGGGACACATAAATTGTGTAAAATATCCCCTTATATGTTATGCGAGAGAAGGTGGTTACATTTTTTTCTTCAAGACTATAGATTTGTATCCCTTCCCAAGTCATGATGTTATCTCCCTACATGGACTTGTACCATCTTCTTTCCTTGTCAAGTACTTGAAAAATCTGAGTTTGATGTATTTTTTGAAATTCCCGACTATTTATTTAGTTAATAGTGGTCTAGGAACATCTAAAGATGATCTATGATGTCCTCACCCTTTGTATTGGAAATAGTGTTATTTTGCATTGTTGTGACCCATTGGGAATAAATATCCAGTAGCAGAGCTTTTTAGTTGGTGGGAAGATGTTGGTTCCCATCAGTAGCCTTAGAGAAAGTCCAATCCCTATGTTGCTTCTATTTTTAGGTTTAATTGTTGCATCTTGGGATGTTTGTAGTTCTACCTGTATGTTGGCCATGACCTCCTACATAAGTCTAATGAGTTCTAATTCTATGTCCCCATTCTCCCTATGGGAAATTTCCTTCTTGTCCATTCTACCTCTATTCTCTATACTCATCATCTGGAAAGTCATATCCATTTCAAGATTGATTGAAGGGTGGTGCTATGGAGTCAACACTAGTCAAAAAATACATGCACTCGAGTAAGATACCTAAAATGAGAGAAATCATTGTATTCAGACAAAGGAAAAATAAATAAAAGCTCAAGTGAATGAGAAATAGTATCAATGATAAAAGAGAAAATCCTAATTAATCTCAAAGAATAGCATTCAAATAGGACTGTTTCCCCCGATAATGGAACCAAAATTTATGTGGGATTTTAGTCACACAAGAGTTCTCTAAGATACTAATCCCAAATTTTACCTAGACTACATGCAATAATAATCATCCATAAATGGACGTGTCTTATTGCATTAACTTTTTGTATCAAACTACGAGGACAATCTTTTTAAGAATCTTATATAAATTAAGAATTGATTAAATCATAACTATTTATGAAAAATTAAGTGATAATTAAAAGAAGATGGAATGCATTTTTGGGAGGACATCAGGGCAGAATGGGCTTCACCTTGTCTTCACCTAGGTATCCAC
Organism: Alisma plantago-aquatica; assembly: GCA_963693085.1. Classification (NCBI taxonomy): domain Eukaryota; kingdom Viridiplantae; phylum Streptophyta; class Magnoliopsida; order Alismatales; family Alismataceae; genus Alisma; species Alisma plantago-aquatica. Next base: position 1,150,266,922 of record OY856411.1, on the reverse strand, counting down.
TTACTCTCATTACACTACTCACTCCTATGGACATTGTGATTGGGGCAGAGGAATTTCATATCCTTTCAAGTATGAAATTCATAAGGATATATTTCCCTGCAGTCTCATTACCTACATATCCTTAATATGTTGCCTCAGAGAACTCCCTTTTGTGGTTTCAACCTGGTTCAATTGCAAGATAATTGGTATTGTAATCCTCGTTTCCAATGTCTCTATGCCTATATTCATGCAAAGTAGTTGTTTAGGCTAAAAAGCATGCAATCAAACAACCAATAATCAATCTCAATATGTAAATAAACAATAATTTATAAAATGAGAGTACACGATACAAGTAGCGAGACTACCTCTGGTACCCCAGTGGGATGGTCTATTTGCTCATGGTAGGAATTAATAAACAAGAGTAGAAAGGAAAAGAAGAAGCCATGTTATAGAAGTGATGGGGGTGCAACCATGGCATTAAGAAAACGATCAACACTCTACCAAGAATGATAGTCTGGTGAGGCCCAGGGTGGGTGTTTTTGTTCCTTATTCTCTCCCATGTTCAAAGCCTCCATGAATCATATTAGGACTTATTGGGGTCAACCCCTTTCTCACTAGGTTGAAATATCTTATATAGATGTTATAATGGGCATATCAATTCATTATTTGATTGTCTTGTTGACATTATTTATTATTAGTGCTAAAAATATGTCACTCAATCTACATGCTTGATGGAGTTTATAAAGATAAGTCCCCCAACTAGATGACTCACTGATGGGTCAACAGAATAGCTAGGGGGTGAAGTTTCTGGCTTGTTGAGGAGATATCTAAGTCGGTCAAGTTGCTAGGCAAACTGGATGGTTTCCTATTAGTTATCCACTCTAAATAAATCATTGAGCGGTGAAATTGTATGGTGAATTAAGAGACTGGCCTGTAGCTTGGAAAGGCTTTAGTCTTCCAGTTAGTCGACTAAGAAATGGATTAGTCAATTTTTCGATCCTCAGAGTTTACTGATTTTCATTGATGTTTTCCCCATTTGTCAAATTAGCCAATTGGAAAGGCCAACTGCACGATTCACTTGTCCATGAATATCTTCTTTTGAACTTCATCCCAAATGGTTGACTGGGAAATCCAGTTGCCTAATTGGGCTCTATTATGAGGGATGATATAATTGAATTCATCTTGGATCATCTCCAAATCATTGGATATTAGGAGATATTGATCCATATAACTTTGGTAAAGGGTGGATCATTGCAATTGAAACCCTTGAAATAATTTTTTCCAATTTCCTACAATAAGTAGATTTTCTCATTAAAACCCTTATAAAGTAAGAATAACAAAATTAAACCGTAATTGAGTTGAAACAAGTAATAAAACATGTAAAATGCATGAAACCCAATTCAAAATATGCAACTAAACTAAGATGAATGTGCATTCATCAACCACAAATCAATAAACCAAAATCATAAATATGAATGAGTCCTACTTATCATTGTAAACCAAGAAGGAAAAACATTTCCAAATAAATATTCAAACAACATTCATGTGAATGATCACAAATATTCCCATTATATTCATTGATATGCAGCACTACATAAAACCTTAGTTTTTGCACTAATATTTACAACTTTAGTAACACTTATAAACCATAGCAACATGCTAGGTCCATAGTTATGTTCATTAAACATGACTCTTAATGATTTACTCAAGTGAGAACATTTTAATCGGTGGTTTATTTGCAAAGTTGACACGTCCCATATATACACTTTCATTGGCGGTTTTACATTGAGAACCAATGCTTTAGGAGTTCTAATAACTCCACAAAATAGAACTTTTACCTTCTTTATCATTCATTATGTGTGATTTTGGGGGTCTATTGTGGATCTGGTGATTTTGACCTATGTGATTTCTACCTTCACTACTACTACATTTCCACTACCTCTAGTGTAGCTTCCACAATCATCTCGTATGCCTCTATTACTATTGTGCCTCTACTACTACCTCTACCATATATTAAACATCTACTATTATCACTAGCACTTCCATCTTTGTTGTTTCTACCGTTGTTGTCACTCCTACCTTTGTTTTTATTATTGTTGTGATTACCTCTTCCTTTACTTTTATAGCTTCCACTACAAATACCTCTTATAGGTAAGAACATTTTATTTTTAATGTAACAACTTTTCTTTTTTTTTGACCTTGATTATGGTTTTGAGTTCATTGTTTAAGATTGTGCTTCCTTTGAGGTTGTTGAGTCATTGTGGTTTCTCTCTACATAGAAATTCAACATATTGATATGTGTCCATCTATTAGTAGATTTCTTTTGGGGGTTTGCTCATTTATTGTGATTCTTATTTTAAGTTTGTGTGTAACCACATCATGTTTCTTAGTGTCTTATTCATATTCATAATCATGTTTGAACTATACATTCTCATAAGGACAATCATTATATCTATGCATGTATGTTGTTTTGTCATACTTATGTATTCCTGTCCATTATAAAATGGTCACATTAACAATGACAAAAATTAGATTGCATTGTCCCTAGACTACCCCTTTTTAGGGAATGATTCTTGATAGGGAATCCATTTTTGAAAACCATTGAATGAAACTTTATGGGACATATCCATATATTAATGTCCCCAAGCATGATAGAATATAGTCATAATGTACATGTTTAGTACCTGAATTTATGATATTGGATTGCCCCTACTATTCCAGGTTATGTAGCAACAACAATTAGCTAAAATGTGCTCCTATAGAGGTTCATGGATATCCCACCTTAATATGTGAGCTCAATGAGGATCTAACATGAAGCTACCATGGGTACACCTTTAGGATATTTGGTTTAAGGGTTGATCTAAGAAATCATGTGGTTCACATCCATAGGATTTCCTTGACTCTACTATACGTGTGCGAGTTGAAAAATCATTAATAAATTTTGTAGAAATATTTGTATGGATTTTTATTATCTAATTTGTAGTCAAACATTTGCCATCATGTTCACAAAAATAGCTTTGAAGCAATGGATGACATAGTTCATGTATTCCATTGTGGTCTCATATCCATAATTAAAACGAACTTAGATGCCATTGATACCAGTAGTGGTCATTCCAAAGACAAGAACCCACATTGACCATATTATACATGTGAATATGGTCTTGTTCTAGACATGTGTGTTTTGGGTTTTTGAGAAGGGGGTGCAACATAATAACAAAAAAATATTCCCTTTATACCCTAGTCATAGAATCCATCGTAGCTATAAAACATTAGTGAACAAAAGACATAACAATGAATAAAGTTTATACCATTGTGCATACTAGTTATCAAATAACAAAACCCGTCTTTTATCAGTGAAAAACACAATCTTTTGGATCCAGATCCTTAAGGGCCACCAAGGAATCCATATGGATGAATAAGAGATTAATATTGGACACCAAGTTGTTGCACAATCGTCTTCTCATGGAACAACTTCTCCAAGTCCACGTACATGTGCCTCGACCTCTATTTTGTCCACTTGGATGAGGGAGATCATGGTGCACCATGTTGTCCACCAAGTCAAAGCTAACATGAGTTACTAATGTTCTAGTCATCCCTAGACTCTATCTATTCTCCTATCTTGGGAAGTAATCCTTAAAGTGACTTCCTCTCTCTAAGAGAAGAGTTTGACAACCAAGTTGTCTAAAATGTTGTGTCCAACCCTTTGGGACGTGCCCCCTTTATATAGGAGAGGCATGATCTTGGAAAATACTAATTCCAATCCCTTTTCTAATTGTATTTCCAAAATATTTGAATGCTAGGAAACACGAACTGGACTCCACTTGCCCAATCACAATCCTATTGGCACTCTAATCAGCCGATCATGTTAGCTATTTGGTTGATATGGATAATTTACATCTAGACCTAAATTGCTTTCTAATATGCGACTTCCCTTAAGACATTGTGATCAACCAATAACTCCAGTCTAGTAACAAACTCAGTCAACCAAATGACTAACAACTGATCCACTGACCCAATCAATTCGATCGACAGATCAGATATTTTGGTTATTGTATCATAGTGTAGACCAGTATGTTTATGATTCAAAACATTTTACTCATATGTTTGATTGCAAACTTCACTTCCCTTATGCATCCTTATGTATGTGACCTGAAAGGTTCCTAATTACATTGGTAGTGATGTTCAAAACAACACAAGCAAAGATTGGTGTCTATCCACACATCATTGCCACCTAAGTAATATGAATGAGTTGGAGAATAACTACAACCTTTAAAGTAACTAATGTTACTGTAACTGTTAATCCCTTTGTCACATATATCTAGATTGCAGGTGAACTTGGAATGTCATTCTATTAAAATTAACTATATGTTCCTTAAACTAGAGCATACTATTTGAAATATCGTGAACTCAATCTTGTATACTAACTCACATGAGCATGGCCATGAATTTCATGCTCTCACTTATTAAGTGGCGGGGGATATCACTCCAAAGGAGGGGTAAACTCTATCTAAATCACTCATAGTATGCCCCATGTGTCACAATGTATGTAATCACCACCTTTTTATAACCTCGTATTTCAGAGCACATTGGGCTAGTGCCAAAGTATACATAACAACATGTGTTACTTTAGTGACTTGAACTCTAAGGATCACAATCACCATTATCACATTGAGATATGACTCTGACATGTAATTGCTTGACTTCCATGTGTCAATCTCAAGGTGGGTCTATCTAGTACAAAATGTTCTCTAACTAGTACTTATGTATCAAAGTTGATATCCAATATCATGACTAAAGAGACATCGTCATCACTCAATGTACATGCTAGTTTTTTGCATTATTTTTGTCTTATACTATCCACAATAATAACCGACTAGGCATATAATAAAGAATAAGTACTCTTACTATACATATAATTTCATGTTCAGGTCCTCAACCCAAATCATATTCCATTAAGTAAAAGCAATATTAGGACTTTATTAGGTGTATTCATTATCTTAATAGTAATGAAACATTATAAGTGGAGTTACCTATTATCGATAATCAAATGAAGAAAATATCCCTCTTACAATCATCACAAGATGGCTCTTAGGTCATATAACCAACAATCTACCACTTGCACTAGAGCCAATCTCTCATGAACCTAATTCCAATTTATTTAACATGACCATCATATTTCTATTATGAAAGTTGTTTAGTTAGAGGATCAACAGCATCACTTTCATCTTGTACTCTACAAAGCTTTACATCTCCTCATTGTACAATCTCATGTATAACATGGTATCTCCTATGTTCTTGGAACAATATTACGATTTGGGTTTCTTAGCTTGTGCAATACCTCCATTGTTGACGTAGTAAATATCTACTACATCTTCAATGGTTGGAACCACCCCAAGTTCACTAGTGAACTTATTTATCCATATTGCTTCCTTTGATGCAATAGAGGTAGAAATATGTCAACCTCTATTATAGAATCAGTCAGAGTCTCTTGCTTAGAACTCTTCCATCCTCTACCATTTAAGCAACACACAAATCTATATTGTCATTGGTAACTATCTTTGTCAATTTGGAAGCTTGCATCAGTATAAACTTTTACAAGTAACTCTTCCTCACCACCATAATTTAGGAATTTATCCTTAGTTATTCTCAAGTACTTAATAATGTTCTTTACTACTCTCCAATGACTATCACCTGGATCTGACTGATAGCTTCTCATCATGCACAAAGTATACAAGACATATGGGCGTGTACATATCATTGCATACATGATACATTCAGTTTCTGAGGTGAAATCTTACTTATGCATGGTGGCTCTTCTAAAGAAATGATAAACTGATTTCTAGAGAGACTTATTCATGATACATGGGTAAGTTTCCTCTCTTATAATTCTGCATGCTAAACCTCTTTAGCACTTTGTCAATGTAAATACTTTGGTTTAGGCCAATAAGCTTCTAGATCTATAGCTATATATTTGATTCCCAGAATATAAGTTGCTTCACTTAAGTACTTCATGTATATTATATATCCCAATCATGTTTTAACCAATTGTAGAGTAAGTATATAATTTCCTATCAATACTATGTAATCTACATAAAAAAATGAGAAATACAATTATGCTCCCATTAACCTTCTTGTAAATGCAAGGTTCATCTTCATTTTGGATAAAGCCAAATCGTTTGACTATCTCAACAAAATGAAGATTCCAACTTTGAGATAATTTCTTCAATCCATAGATCGACCTTTGTAGATTATAAACTTTATTAGCTTCATTTCAAGCAATAAAACCTTTGGGTTGTATCATGTACACATCCCCTAATAGATTCCCACCTAGAAAAGATCGCTTAACGTCCATGTTCCAAATCTCATACTCATGATAAGCTATAATGGCAGGCATGATCCTAATGAGTTTATCCAAGGAAAATGATGAAAAAGCTTCATCATAGTTAACACCTTGAACTTGTTTGAAACTTTTTCAACCAATCTACCATTATATGTTTGTACAATACCATCTATGTTGACCTACTTCTTGAAGACCCATTTTCACCCTATGGGTTTTACCCCTTCAAGTGGATCAAGCTAGGTATACATGGAGTCCATCTCACATCTCATGGCCTCAAGCCATTTTTTAGAATTTGGTCCCTCAATAGTTTTATTATAGGTTGTTCCCTCTTCTTTCTCAATGATCGACACATTGTATTCTTGAACTTCATATCAATCTGGATCAAGAGTGTCCAACTAGATCTTCAAGGTTTTAGTGTCCAAAAGGGACTTGGAGATTCTACAACAATTTGTGATTCCTCTTGTTCCTTATCTACCTCCATAGGTTCAATGTTATCTTGTTAGTATCCAACTTATTTGAGTTCTTTTTTTCTTTCTATTGGTCCCTATGGAGATAAATTTCTTTATGATGAATACAACAGCTCTGGAAACAAACAATTTGTTGTCATATGTAATGTGTAAGTAGTAACCCTTAGATTCCTTAGGATATTCAGGAAAGATACATTTATATGACTTGGGTTCAAGCTTTTCACAAAATTGTTTCTTGACATAAGATTCACATCCAAAAAATCATGAGAGATATATTGGATGTTAATCATTTCATGTCTCATATGGTGTCTTTTCAAAGGATTTCGAAGGTACTCAGTTAAGTGTAAATGTAAAGACTTTAAGATCATAACCCCCTCCCATAAAAAAATGTGGATGATTGACTAAACTCATCATGATGGTACCATGTACAACAAAGGTGTGATTCCTTATTTCTAATGCACCATTATGTTGTGGTATTCTAGGTGTAGTCATTGTGATACAATACCACAATCCCTCATATGGGCCTCAAACTATTGGCTTAAGTATTCACCACCTCGATCAAATAGAAGTTCTTTAATTCTTTTGCCAAGTTGATTTTATACTTCATTCATGAATTCCTTGAATTTTTATAAGATGCGTATATCCAATTCTACTGAATTCATGAGTAAAAGTGATGAAGTACTCATATCCACCTCTAGCAATTGTGCTAAAATGTCCACACACATCAGTATGTGTGAGTCCTAATAGGTCACTCACTCTATAACTATTTCTAGTGAAAGGTGCTTTTTTCATCTTGCCCAATAAACAAGATTCACACGTCTCTATTGATTCAAATCAAAAGGGTCCATATAATCATCTTTATAGAGTCTAGAAATGTGCTTCTCATTTATGTGCCCTATACAACAATGCCAAAGATAAATTTTGTTAGATTCATTAAGTTTTAATTCTTGGTATTTATGTTATATACAAGTGTCTCAAGACCTAATAAATAAAGATTATAAGACATAGGGGCATAAAAGATCTCATCTTTAAAAATGGAAATATGACCATTATATATTAGAAACTCTAAACATTCTTGTCCAAATAGGATATAGAAATAATGTTTCTATGTATGGTATGTACACAATAGCACTTCTCTAACTTGATTATAAGCCCACTATGTAGAGATTAACAATAGGTGCCTACACTAATCGAGAACTAACCCCCCGCTCTCTCACCCTAGCGCCGCTAGGGTTACTTCCTCCATAGGTTGGCTGGGGGAGGGGGTTTGACTGCCGCAAAGTGGTGCCCCGCTCCCCCTCGGCCTCTTCTCGCCCGTCATTAGCAGGGTCTCTTATTCGGGAGGTGTGTGGGTGTGGTATCTTTGGAGGCAGCGGTCTTCTTCCTCCCTGTCGTTGAGCCCAGCTGCGATGAGTTTCCTATCCCCTTTCTCTTTTACTGGCTTTCTGTTTAGATTGTTCTCTCGTTTTGTCAATCTCGTTGTTAATCAGCGCTGCTTTCTCTTCTCGTGGTAGATTTTTCTTTCTCGGTCAATTTTGTTGTGGAGTTTGTATGGCAACAAGTGCGGGAAAAATATCATTTTGGAACA